>CM053028.1:95265256-95493173 GCA_028564925.1 Lithobates sylvaticus
TATAATACAAGGGTTGTCCTACATAATATAACAGACAATTTAAACACACAGTGTACTACAATTATTAATTCCTGTTTCAAATTTAAATCAGATCGAGTAACTATAACATTTGCATTAATGCAAAATGCTACACTGGAAATCGGCATTTTTATACATTAATTTAAATTCAAATATTAATTAACAAGTAGATTTTAATTAAAAAAAAGACTATTAAATTTGATTTGCATTAATTATTCCTCACGGTTCTAGCCTGAATACAAAAGAACCAGAAACTTCACACAAAATAAAAAAAATAAAAAAAGGGGGAAAACCAGACAAATTAATAAAATAAAGTACATTCAGACAGCAATTAACTGTTTATGGAACTCTTCCTTTTATTTTGCAACCAACATGTTGCCAAAGGAGCAACTTCAAAAGGATTTTCCTGTTTTTTTTTTCCACTTGTTCTTGTCAGTGCAGGTCAGGAACACAAAAGTGGAAAGTCACTGCAAAGCCACCTCACGAAGGGGCTGAGCGGCGAAAATCAAACAAAGACCAATTAAACTAATCATAACGTCCCACTGAACACAAGGAGGCTCACCTGGTATTCCTGGATTTTTTTTTTCCCCTGCAAATTCTCAACCTTGCTCAGTACTTGCAACTATAATTACCCTGACCAAAACACTGTGAAATTACTGCTCTGATCTGCTAATGGCTGAAAAAAAAAAATTCAAGCTGTTGTGGTTTCATGCCAAGGGGCTCCAGTAAGATGGCGCGATGCTTTCTGACATCGACAACTTCTTAAAAAGAAAAATACTCGACAGGAGAAAATTAACGGGATGGGGTTTACACTGCCAAGGTCTGTTCATTAATTACCAATTTAATCGCGGCTGGAGGCATGACATTATAAAAAATCTGGCTAAAAATTCTTAATAGATTATGAAGACCACCTAAGAAGAATGACCAAGAAATGTACAAAACAATTAATACTGTTTCGCTGCTATCAAAGGCACTTAGATGATTATACATCAAGTGAAGCAAAAGAATTAGTAGCTTCACAGTGCCACCACTTGGAACAGTAAATACAATGGCACACAATTAGTAATGCACATGTGACTTTTCATTCAAGGCATATATCCTTGGGAAAGCTAGAACATGATAAGAACAACAAAAGGAACATTTTAAATGAAATGAATAAAGATTTTAACTCTACGCTGGTGCATGCTGAGCACAACAGAATAGGCTGTGTAGAATTCAGGCTTCAGCTAGTGATGATCTCATTCTAGGATTACACAAGCCGCAATCATGACGAGCCAAAGGGAAGGAAAAAAGTGTCTTCTCCGTCTTTTATATAGTACAATTCATGTGAATAAACCTAATCTACCTACACAGCTTTATAAGGATCATGTATAGCAGTTTTTAAGACACTAGGACAGGAAGCACACAGGACAAAATAACAGATTGGCCATACATACATGTACAGTATGTATACTTGTATGTACATCTGCATGTATAGAGTTGGGTGTATGTGTTAATCTGACTCAGACCTGCTACAGTAACTGAATATTAAAGGAAAAGTGTGCTGTAACAAATATGATGGATCCTGTTGGAGGTGTTAAAAACTGACTTCTATGCATTTATACTATTCCATTTTTAGTCAAACAACAAATAGGCTGTCATCATTTTCTAATGGATTCAGTACCTCCCCTAGTTCACTGACCTGGAACAAATGTAGATCAGAAGTTCTGACTTTACTTGCAGCATGTTTGTTCTGAGCATTTTTGGAAGGTCAGCAATCAAAGGCCATGTATTATGATAAAGTACCTTTACAGAGCATCCTATCTTTGAAAGACCCCCCTATCCCAACAATCTTCAGACTTGCATCCAAATCCTATAAGTATTCATGTACACTGCAGTAATCATACTCACTGACTTGAAATATTCATAGACCATTCGGTTAAGTTTTATCAGAACCAGCTGATAATTCTCATGTTCTTAGCCAACTGTTTTTTAGGGGAAGCTAAGAATTGACCAATGTGGATATCTAAAATCAATAACTATATTGTGGTACCCTGCAGATCTGTCTAAGGAAAGGTATATTCATTTTTAAAGATACTGCTGGCTGTTCTTGGGTGAGCTAAAAATAAGCCAAGTTATATAGACAGCTGCTCTTGTTCCAGGACAGATAAAGTCCATAGGCATTTACATGAATGCTTAGGAAATCAGAGCAAGCATGTTGATAAAGTTACGATTAAAAAAAAAAAAAAATAAGCATTTTGGGGTTTATTTACTAATGCTGGAGAGTACAAAAAAAGCTGCTTAGAAACCAATCAGCTTCTAACCTCAGCTTGTTTGACAATAAAACCTGGAAGCTGATTGGTTTCTATGCAGAACTGAACCTGATTTTGCACTCTCCAGCTTTAGTAAATAAACCCCATTGTGCTCACATGCCCCAACTATGGTTGGCTTCAACTGGGAAACCAGTTGAAGCCTTGAGTATAAATCAAGATATATAATCCAAAGGGCTCCACAGGGACCAATTATGAAAAGTAAAATGACCTGCGTTGTAACAATAACCTTACCTCAGAACCCTTAAAGTCAATACAATTTCAATTAAAAAAAATACCCCAAACTTTCTGACAAATCTGATATTCTAACGTAGAACCCCAAACTCATTAGAATTACAGGTCACAATTCAATAGACCAGTACGGGTATCTGCAATATTTATCATTTCCAAATTTGCGCATTTGCTGATACAAGGTGAAAAATATCATCCTCATAAAAAAACATTTTTCTTTAAGTGGTTGGCACTCTTGAACTCTTGGTCTGGTGAGTGCACAAATAGGGTGAAAATCTGTATAGAGTTTATAAACTGCATGGGTCTACAGGATCATCCAAAAATCCAAAAGAAAAAAAGTAGGTTAACTGCCTTCTATTCAAACCGGCCTGAGGGGTACCACAGACGGCCTGGTAGTTCCTGATTTCAAGCATCTCTATGCTCAATTCTCAGTGTTTATGGCAACTCTAAGTATCTCCTTATATCACAGGGAGATTTTCCAGTTGCAGTATGTCCCTGCAAGCAAGACCAATGTTTTCTTCAGCTAAGGAGGAGAGGAAAGGATTAACATACCAAGTTTTCATTTTCAGGTATTATGACAGGTCCTTGGACTAATGCAGGGTCACCCACAAAGTTACCTAGACAGGAGTCTATGGCCCAGTGGGTCGCTGGGGGTCCAGTCCCAGGCACAGCTTTACTAAATGTAGGTAAAGTAATATGGGTGGCTTTAAAGTCAACTGATCAATTTCACATGTGGGCACTGTCAAGGAATCCCCCTTTCAGCCTTGGCACTTACTATGCTCCTCTACTAAGGATGAACCAATGAGCTCTGAACACTTCTGGGTTCAGGAGCTGTCAGAATCCTGATGGCAGTGGCTAGGTAAGCTGCACTTGTGAAACTCTATTCTGCATGGGACTGAGGCAACAGTGGTTGCTCTGACTAGTCTCCCGAAAATTGACTCTCTAACTTGTTACGATGACACAGGGGGCATTGTCAGTCCCCTTGTGACAATAATAAAGTTAAAGAAATGTGGAACTAAAGTCTAAACATGTTTTACCTTAACACCATCTCTGCATTAAAGTAAAAAATACCCCACTACCTGTCCTACCCCCTGCTGTTCTCACCTGCTGCTTTCACAGGAGAAACTGAGGGCAGTGCAGCCATAGCTTCCAGCTGTTAAACTCCTGTGTGGTGGGGGGCATGGCTTACTTACGTCAGAAGTAGAATAATAATTTTAGAGTGATCATTTTATTTGGTGTTTTATTAAAGCGGTAGTAAACCGCAGTTGGTGAAGAAAAAAAATCCCTACAAGGCAATGTCATAATGGGCTAGTATGCATTGCATACGAGCCCATTATGAGAAAATTACCTTAAAGCAAAGCCCTCCAGCGCCATGCTGTCACCGCTGAGAGGGCTTCCATCTTCGCGGCCTCAGGCTGCATATGTGACCGGGGGACGTGATGACATCACTCCCGCACATGTGCGCAGGAGCCAACGTTTACAGCATGCTTGGCAAGTTTTGCGTCATATGCAAAAGCTCCTCCCTACGCGTTTCATCATAGATGTCATCAGGGGCATGAGTGACGATGTCCCTAAGTGATCATGCCCCTTATGACATCCTCTATGATGAACCATGTAGGGCGGAGCTAGGATGTATGAGGCGGAACTTAAAACGCACACACGGCCAATCGTGGCCATTTTGGGTACTGGCTAGTGGAGCTGTTCATGTTACTGCATCGTATATGCTTGTTTGTTGTTGTCAGCATGTAAGTGCAAATTTTTACATTTGAAATAAATTGTTTCAAACTGGATTCCGCTATGGTCGATCTTCTGTTTTATACACATGGTATGTAATCTGGCGAATGGAGTTGGAGGTCAGACGGACTTGCCTGGAGCTGGGAATACATTCTATATTAATGAGGAGACCATTGATGTTCCAATAAGTGCACTAAGCTAATTTTGACAACTTTAACCGGGGTCAGAATCATCTGGAAAGCCCCCTGCTTTACAGGACGTGGTGGAGTAACCTAGAGGGCTTTTCAAGCTATTTTTACACTCTTCTCCCGAGTGATGTTCCCACTCATAGAAAGACTGTGTAATATTAGATAATTGGAAATGCCATTTGTATTTCATCTAATGGACTGTTTCTGGGCTCAATCTCTTTTTTTGGGGGATGACCGTTGTTTACACACGGAATTCAATTTTCACAGCACTGTCACACTTTATGAACTTTGCACTTTACTTGAGAATACCATATCACATATGGAATATGGAATATTCATGAATTGATATTTCATACTGGATGCATTTTTAAGCACTACTGTATCTGTATGTACGTCGCAATTTATGTAGAGCACTGCACATGTTTATAATAATTTAGATATACTCCACCAAGGTATAATGCTAGAAGCTAATTTTCAAACTGAGACCTAAGCGCAAAGAGATTTGTTTGATATATATAATCAACTAATTTAACCTGGTAATTATATAGTAATATTGCCCACCTATCATCGTGACAACATTTCAACCAACATCACTTCCGGTCTGCGGAACACACATATTAAACAAACAGGAAGTTGGGTCAGTGGTGGCCATCTTGGAATCATGTGGTATAGTAACCATATTAAATGCTGACATTTGTATTTATGAGTGTGCACTTGGAAGTGTTCTTTATTCATGATGGACAAAATGCATTTGGAGGATTAAAAGGTGTAAAGATCAAAAGATGGAAGGAGGTGACTTGGAAGGCTGCCTTGGAAGGATAGCATAAATTTAAGCTACTGTGGATCCACTTATTAAGTTAGGAGGATCCTGGAGGTCTGGTGAGTGCACAATTTGAGTGTGAGCACCACGAAAACGGGGGTTTTGTTTTCTGGGAAGGAGGTGTTCTGTAGTCCACCACGCATGGTTTGCTGGAGCACATGTTGAGATTTGGATGAAGAAGCACTAGATTGTTTAGAAACATTTATTTGTATTCATATACAGTGCATTCATAAAGTATTCAAACCCCCTTCACTTTTTTCAAATTTGTCATATTGCAGCCCTTTTCTCATTAATCCACATACCCCATGACAAAGAGAAAACATAATTTTAGAAATGCCTGTAAATTTATTGAAAATAAAAAATTTCAGACTCTTTACTCAGTAAGCATCTTTGGGAGCAATTACAGCCTCAAGTCATTTTGAGTATGATGCGACAAGCTTTTCACACCTGGACTGGGGTTTTTTCTGCCATTCTTTTTTGCAAATCCTCTCAAGCTCACTCAGGTTTGATGGGACCATCAATGGATAACCATTTTTAGGTCCCTCCAGAGTTGTTCAATAGGATTCAAGTCAGGGCTCTGAATGGGCCACTCTAGGACATTCACAGAGTTGTCCCTAAGCCACTCCTGTGTTATCTTGGCTGTGTGCTTAGGATCATTGTCATGTTGGAAGGTGAACTTTCAGCCCAGTCTGAGGCCCTGAGTGCTGTGAAACAGGTTTTCATTGAGGACATCCATCTACTTTGCTCCATTCAGCTTTCCCTCAGCCCTGACTAGTCTCCCAGCCCCTGCTGCTGAAAACACCTGACAGCATGATGCTGCTACCACCATGCTTCACGGTTGGGATAGTATTGGGCAGGTGATGAGCAATGCCTGGTTTCCTCCAGACAAAGTTCAGAATTGAGTCCGAACAGTTCAATCTTGGTTTCCTCAGATCAGGGAATCTTGTGCCTCATAATCTCAGAGTCCTTTATGTGCTTTTTTGCAGACTCCCAAGTGGGCTTTCGTGTGTTTTGGACTAAGGTGACATTTTCTGTCTAGCCATCTGCCATAAAGCTCAGATTGGTGGAGGGCTGCAGTGATGGTTGTCCTTCTGTGCCATTTCCACACAGGATCTCTGGAGCTCAGTCAGATTGCCCTTCGGGTTCTTGGTCACCTCTTTACCAAGACACTTCTCCCCCAATTGCTCAGTTTGGCCAGGTGACCAACTCTGGAAGAGTCCTGGTGGTGCCAAACTTCTTCCATTTGAGAATTATGGAGGCCACTGTGCTCTTGGGAACCTTCAGTGCAGCAGACATTTTTTGTTGCCTTCCCCTGATCTGTGTCTTGCAACAATCCTGCCTCTGGGCTCTGCAGGCAGTTCCTTTGACCTCATGGCTTTTGCTCTGATACAGTATGCATTGTCAGCTGTGAGGCCTTTTATAGAGGTGTGTGCCTTTCCAAATCATGTCCAATCAATTTAATTTACCACAGGTGGAGTCAAATCTAGGTGTAGAAACTCAGCAACAATCAAGAGAAATGGGAGGCAACTGAGCTAAATTTAAAGCGCTGTTGCAAAGGGTCTGAATACTTATGCCAATGTGATATTTCAGGTTTTCCTTCTTCAAACATTTGCACATTTTACTTTGTCATTATGGGGTACTGAGTGTAGATTAATGAGAAAAAAAGAATTTAAACAAGAATTTAAACAACTGAAATATCAGGCTGCAACATAACAAAATAAGAAAAAGTGAGGGGGGTCTAAAAACTGCACTGTAAGTTATTTAAAGAAATCTTTGTAAGGTGACCTTACACTGGACCCCCCCCCCCCCCCCTGTTTCCCCCGGTCCCGCTGTACTGTAGTCCCGCCATCCTGCTCTGTCAGGGATCGGAATACCACTTCACCAGTCTGGGGATTTGAAATCCTGGCTTTCTCTCTCCTTTCCTCACAGTGCTTACAGGTCGGACTACACTGATTCTGATTGGTCAGTGCCGTCCATGGCACGGTGCTGACTAATTAGAATGTCTCTTGTCCTTAAACGCTGGGAGGTACGGAGAGGTGCTTAAGCTGCAAGGATTTCAAATCCCCAGGCCAGTAAAGTGGTGTTCCAGGCCCTGACAGAGCAGGATTTCGGGACTTCAGTGTAAGATTTTCTGTAAAGGTGAACTTACAATTTAAGTATAAAGCACATGCTGGATGGACTTTGAATGCACTTTGTGGTTTTTCATTGGATATTTACTATTTTAAATGAGTTGATTTATCACATATGTTCACTTAAATGGGCTGCCCTTTGTGCATTTGTCGCTCCAAAGAAGCTCAGGGATCAAATGTTGGCCTTTTCGCTTGTCGCTTGACAGTGGTGGCAAAATTGGGCCACGTTTGGGGTGCCATTCAATATGAAGGGCACTAAAATGTGTGTTGCACATTTTGCCGTGGTTCTAAATTGTGGGTAGCATCGCGGCCATTCTGCCCGCGATTCCAAATCGCCCATATGTAAACAGGGCCTAACTTTCAAAAAACAAAAAAAATTAAACATGACAAAAGTGCTTCTAACAAACACAAGCAAAGAAAGTCCTGGGCAGAAAAGGGATTGAAAAGACAATGCTCTTCCCCCCCCCTCCTCCTCATTTTGCCAATTAGATGGCCAAAAGCTGCTTTTGTTATCTACAGATCTAGTGATCATATCTAAATCTGTCACAATTATCAGCATGGCAGAGCTGTCCTTTCAATCAATGTTTTCCAATTAACATCAAAGCACCAAGGTTGCATTCTGTAAAGTTCCCTTTCTTTGAGAAGATCCCTGTTCTCCCTCCCTCTAGAAATGTAGAAAATAAAGTTACAGGTTTAATTGCCACAAGAAGCCGTAGTAAGATGAGGAGGGGGGGGGGGGGGGAGCAGCTTTACATAGCTTCGCACAGGACGACCAATTTAGTCAGGTCTTTGAAAGCATTGTGAGGCTCGGTCAAAAGCAAAGCAATATATCACATACTTACTCTGCTAAGTCTTAAAATAAATACCGTTGCTGCTAGCGAAATGAAAACACCACCAAGTGGAATTAAACATTTCGGATTGTTGCTAAATCTTAAAATAATTACAGAGTTAATACAAGGGCTGCCACCAGACATGCACCACGTTAACCCATTCTCTGCCTAACTCTTTGATTACTCAGGCACAGCTTATGTGCACATTATACCGCTGGTGTCAAAGAACAGACCACTATTCCACTACTCATGCATTCTTTGGAGGATTTGTGCCTTCCTTCACTTCTCTTTTAACCTAGATTTCTTTGTGAACGAAGAGTTCAGTTCAAGGCAAGTTTCCAACACTTCAAAGGATCCCTAAACCCAAATATCTGTTATACAAGCACCAAATGAATCATGCATTGCTAATATTTCTTATGATTTAGAAGTTTGTTCAAACTAGTTTTGAACAATGACTATGAGAAGTTTGGGAAAGATCGTGACGCTGCTTTTTGATGCATAGCATAGTTTAAAAAATAAAAATTCTTGAAACCGGTTTGTAAGCAACACTATTTATATCTGTTGCTGTCATACAGGGTCAGAATATCAATAGCGAAATGCGTGATCTGACCGTCACTAGTGATAAGGAGGTAATGTGGGTTTCCAAAAAACCAAAACACGTAATGTTATATTTACAAATGAGTAGAGAGGTTTATGGCTCGGGTTTACATGCAGATTCAATTACTAAAAGATGTTTTCATAAACGATAATGCTGGGATGTATCTGTATGCCTATAAAAAAGGGAGGGAGGAGCGCAAACAGACACCCCTAGCGCTAACTTATCTTGAGGGAAAACGTCAATCAGTCTGGAAAATCTAACCCAGCTAATGAATTTATCCCTGTAAGAAAGGTCAGCCAGGGGCTGTCTAAATAGGTCAGGGAGTGCCTACAGACATATGATCATTTCCTTATCCGGATTGGGTGAAGATCATCTAATGTTTTTCATAGTGTGCAATCCACTTTACATTCATAATGTAATATGTGTATCTCTACAACAAAAAGATCTTTGCACAACTCAGCCTTAAATTAAAAGATCTATACAAGTGGACAAACTTAATGTCTGATCAAATCATCTAGATTTGGAACCTCTAATCTGAAACTTGGAACCTCTAATCTGAAACCTGAAAGAGGAGATGCTATATCCTCCGTAAGATTTCCCCCAGCCATTTAGCCAGCATCAGCTCACACTCTAAATGATAGCCAGGGTAACAGCAATGGTGCAACGCACAGGTCTATCAGCTTCGGAAATGCCATTATGAAAACTAAATCAGCGTGAATTCCCTGGGGATGATGATCTTACAAGGTCATCTGGGAGGTTATCGGTGGGGCACTGAGAGAAAGCTAACAAAGCAGGCTTGATCGCACCTGGCCTGTCACGTTGCATTTCCTTCAGCATGACCCATGTAATTGTGCTGGGACTGAGACTGACAAGTAAAAGTAACTATTGGCCTTTCATTTATTATACACCGGTAAGGGGGTCTATTTCAGGTGAGAATAAAAATAGGCAGAACAAAAAGATTTAACAAATTATGGGGTAGTGGTAGTACTTGGGGAACTTTTAGTTACTTTCATAGCACCATTTATAATTGCCTCCATCTTACATCATAAATCAATTTTTACAAAACACAAAGTACATGGCCTACATGTGAGGCATACCAAAACAAAAATTTTGACTTGCTATAAAATCCTGTTTTGTGCAAAAGCAGTAGTAGCAGTGATGAAAATAGGAGGGAAGGGAGCTGTGCCCCTTAATGAACACCAAGAAAATTCGTTTTCAGAAAGACAAAAAACATATTTTTTTTTAAAGTGGTTGTAAACATGAAAAATTAACAAAGCATATCCTTCTATAGTGTGTACTTGTTTCGATTCAAAGCACCAAGTGTAATATCTAGCTGCATGAGTGATTTCTAATAGGCTGTACCAACTTCAAGGGATCAAGGGGGATGGGGTTGAGCACACAGCCCGTGATTGACAGCCTGAGCTGTGCATGTTTCCCTATGACATTACGTAGAGTGGAGGTCTCCCTTCCTTCCACTCAGGTCTCAGATTACACGCAGCTCTCCTCTCTGAGCTGTACGATGTGTGACATCAGCTCCCCTCCCCCTGGAAGCTCAGAAAAGCTGTGTAAATTCTGGATATTAAATGGAAGTAGAGAAAAGCTGGCTGCAGATAAATAGGTACAGCTTAAGTAGAAGGATTGTGTCTTCTCTGTGTATCACCTGAGGCTAGTCACTTCACTGGAAATATAAAAGGGTTTACAACCACTTTAACCATTCATTAAGGGACAAAGGAAAGATTGCATTCCATAAAAAATGGGATGTCTAAAAGTGATCCAACTAACTGGTGGGAAACACAGAAAATAAAATGCCAACAAACCCACAAAAACAGAGTAAACTGAGGGCTACTTGCAGCTCAAAGAGCTGCCTGTAGGACGTTATGCTTGAAGTCTGCATCAGCTGAGGTCTGGACATTCACCTGAAAAACTTAGCAGCCTTGCAAGTTGGGAACAGAAGCTAAAAAGCCCAATGGCCCAATTACTGATTATGTGGAGGCAGAGCTTTGTCTTTAAGCCCATAAACTTGGACGATGAGCTGCCTAAGCCACCCAGAAATGGTGGACACTCAGGAATGACAAAAAGATAGTTAAGTCTGCCTGAAAGAATACGTGGCTGACAGATAAACTCGAACAATTTGCACTCCATCCAAACTATAAATGGCCTCCTTGGGGTATAAAGGGGAGAGACAGAGAGATAGAAGAACAATGTCTTGGTTAAGGTGAAAGGAAGACCCCCTTTAGAAAGGTCCAAGACAACCTTGTACCTGTTTAGGACAAGAAAAAAAGGAAAAAAGAGAAAGCCACCAACTCAGAAACTCGCAAAGGTGATGATAAGGTAGAAGGACAGATTGTTGGGGAGTATAAACAGAGGGATATCTCCGATAGGCTCAAAAGGTGGTTTTGATGAGCCGACATAACCAGTTTAGGATTTCATGGAATCTTTTTTGAAAACTGACGAGACAGAATTTTTGCTTAGCCAGTTTAATTCACACGTAAATATATAAAAATATTATAGACTTTTCCTGTCACCGATTTGGTTACTTTAGGAATACAGAAGATGTTGATAGGTATGAAGTGCAGGCATCCAGAGCAGCTTCACATGCCTGCAGCAGTTTTTATTATTTTCAGCTTCACCCATATTGCCAGGCCCTTCTGATTGGGAAAAGCTTCAGCATGTCCTTATACTGTCGAAGCTTACCCTTCGCCACCCAGTTCACACACATTCTTATTGACCAGTAAGAAAGCATATTATAGTAATGGGCCAATAGCTTGCATGGGGGTGGGGCTTAGCAGCAAGCTCCGATACTACCTGGAAATGCCAAAGCTTTGCCTGATTAGACCATTCGGGTGAAGTGGAGGATAATGACAATCATTGTAGTTATGTGTAAGCATCTCCTATCTTTAAATAGCTTTCAGTATTGTTAAAGTCACATAGTTTTATGACAAGAAATAAGATTACTATATCAATGGGAAAGGGAAACAAATGCGTGGCAATCAACTGTGCTGAAGCAATGTCCCTCGCTGTCAGGTTCTAAACTGACAGTTCAGTCTCATGAACTAGAGATAAGCTCAGGCGTATTCGGATACTAGTACAAACCCACCAGCCTGCTACTGTACTGGGTCAATTATAAATTGCCAAGGCATTCCCTATCCCTCAGCCACATGTAAATATGCCCCTTGTATACATGTGGCTGCAAGGTGGGCAATGTGTTGGACACAGATGGTTGGCCCAGTACAGGTGCCAGCTTCTTGGCAGGTTGTTCAGGTGGGTTTGGACTAGGATCTGAACATGCCTGAGCTCATTCATTGCATACGGCCGTCTAGTCTTTAATCTTTCAAATAAAGAATCTGCATACCCTGCTTACTGTACCAAGGCAGTATATATGATTCTACATGTAACACCAACTAAAACAAGGATGTAGGGAAATATAAAGAAGGTCATTCATACTTCACTTAGCTGCTTGGTGCGTGTAGAGGCTGCAACATTGTTCCTCTGCTTATTTCCTGCTTTCAGAGCAGCATCTCTTCTGGCCTGTTCTAGTAGTAGCCGGGCCCGTTCTTTCAGCTCTTCCTGTCTGGACAGCATTCGCTGCTTTAATAAAAAAAAAAAAACATGACATAAAAGTAAGAAACCAGAAAGCAATACCTAAGACCTTCTATTCCACCTACACACAGCTGTCATCTTGAACAAGTCAGCATTTCATTGCGCTCTGGACATCAACTTTATGTTCACATTCTAAAATTTCAGAAGTAGAATCACTTGTTTTGGATCTCAGTGTAGTGCAATGTCTAATTGTCATCATAGAATTTATTGGTGTCCTGCTGGCTACATCTCTATGATCACTGATACACGTAGCTCCTAATGCAAATAATAAAATACAGATTTGTAAAAATAAAAACACAAGAAAAAGAAAGAAAAGGCCAATTTTTTTCCAAAGTTTCAGCACTGCCTGATAGAATCATGAGAGAGAAGTTTCACAACACAGAATCAAACACCCAACTGCAATGTTATCCCCAAAACTAGGGTGTTCTGTAATGTGAACAGTGACGTAATAACAGATGTGGTCCGCCTTGGCTCACCCCTGCCTACTGGACATTCAGTGTGATGGATGGCCTCATCAATGTGGAAATGAGGGAGTCGGTGGTCAAAAGTATATAACTTGGTATTAGCATAATATACTGTAACTAAGTTGTGTCTGGGGACATTATATATATATATATATATATATATATATATATATATGGCATTTAAAGTAGAACTATAGGCAAAACTTTTTTTTAAATTTTGGATAGAGCAAGGGAGGGTTATAACCCCTGTCAGATTTTTTTCCCCTGCCATCTGTGTTCCGTTGCAGAGATTTCTCTTCACTTCCTGTCCCATAGCCAAACAGGAAGTGAGAGGAAATCCCTGAAAATTAAGGGAATTCCTTGCCCCCCTACCCACCCCCGCACACACACACACACACACCAGTCACCAGAACTAGAGTCCCCATTGGAAGATTTCCCCTCTATTACTTTTCTGGGGACAACCCAAAATGTGGGTGTTCTTCTACTTTTACTTTCAATCATAATGGTAAACAGGTTAAATAGAATAGTAGTTTCTATACAAATTCACAAAAACATGCAAGTGTAGGCAGATATAAAAAAAAAAAAACGGATTTACTCCAGTTAGATATAAATTAAAAGAAAACCAAAGGAAACCTGAATTGAGAAAATAGACAGGATGTATTGTGGACGTCTTTTTTGTAAAATGCCAACTGCCACTTGCTATGCTTCCAAAAGCTTCAATATTTCAGGTACATTTGAAATAATGGTTATATATTAACCACTTAAGCCCCAAAACATTTGGCTGGTCAAAGACCAGAGCACGTTTTTCGATTCGGCACTGCATCGCTTTAACTGACAATTGCGCGGTCGTGGCTCCCAAACAAAACTGACTTCCCTTTTTCCCCACAAATAGAGCTTTCTTTAGGTGGTATTTGATCACCTCTGCGGTTTTTCTTTTTTGCGCTATAAACAAAAAAAAGAGCGACAATTTTGAAAAAAAAGCAATATTTTTTACTTTTTGCTATAATAAATATCCCCCAAAAATATATAAAAAAACTATTTATTCCTCAGTTTAGGCCGATACGTATTCTTCTACATATTTTTGGTAAAAAAAAAAAAAAAAATCGCAATAAGTATTTATTGATTGGTTTGCGCAAAAGTTGTAGCGTCTACAAAATAGGGGATAGTTTTATGGCATTTTTTTATTTAATTTTTTTTTACTAGTAATGGATGGTTTATTTTTGACACATTTTTGGGACCATTATCATTTATACAGCAATCAGTGCTATACAAATGCATTGATTCCTGTGTAAATGACACTGGCAGTGAAAGGGGTTAACCACTAGGGGCAGTGTAGGGGTTAAGTGTGTTTTAGGGAGTGATTCTAACTGTGGGAGGGAGGGGCTACATGTGACACATCACTGATCATGCTTCCGATTACATGGAGCTGTGATCAGTGACAGTGTCACTAGGCAGAACGGGGAAATGCTTGTTTACATTAGCATTTCCCATTTCATCAGCTCCGTGAGACGATCGCAGGGAATCCCCGCGGACATTGAGTCCGTGATCACACTCAAGGTGCTCGTCGGCACGCACGCAACCACATGGCGGCAAATTCAAAGGGACGTACAGGTATGCCCATTTTCACAGCCGTGACATTCTACCGACGTATATGTACATGCGGCGGTCGGCAAACGGATAATATTTCTATTATTTAAATGTATTATTATTTCTATTATTTAATCTTGTTTTAAATCTTACTTAAAGCGGAACTTCAGTAATTTTTTCATCGTTCTATCTATTAAATCTTCTGCCCTTGTTGTTTTAACTTTGGATAGTAAAACATTTTTTTTCTTCCAGTAAATACCTTATACAGCCCACTCCCTTTTTCTTGTCTGGTAAAAAGCCTAGGCTTATGACATCATGCACAGCTCTCTCTCTCACTCCGTGAGAGTTTCCCAGTAAGGGAGGGGGGATGAGTCATAAGAGGGCCAATGAGAACTGCAGAGCTGGAGGTGTCCCTCTGTGTGTCTGTGTAAATCCAGAAAGTGAACAGGCAGCAGCTTCAGTTAAAATGATTGCAACTCAGTGGAGGGAGATTTCTGCAGCATATTTTGGCAATTACAGAATCACATTATATATAAAATAACATGCAAAGTGGTTTGAGGGAAGCATCAGAATGGCAAAGACATAGATGAGCGAATTTGGGGTGGAGGAACTTGACTGGCCTGCTCAGAGTCCTGACCTCAACCCCATAGAACACCTTTGGGATGAATTAGAGGGGCGAATGAAAGCCAGGCCTTTTTTCGTCAAACATCAGTGCCTGACCTCACAAATGCACTTGAATGGTCCCATAGACACACTCCTAAACCTTGTGGACAGCCTTCCTAGAAGAGCTGAAGCTGTTAAAGCTGCAAAGGGTGGGCCAACTCATTACTGAACCCTACGGACTAAGACTGGGATGCCATCAGAATTCATGTACATGTAAGGACAGGTGTCCGAATACCTTTGTGGCTTAAATCCAGGTTTCTTCTAGCTGGTCATGTGACACACATGGTCCTTCTAATCCAGCATCAGCAGTGGGCAGTTCTTAAAGCAGTATTAAACCCAGAACCAAAAAGCTTAACAGTTATTAGATGTGATGGCTGCATCAGTTTTCTTTTCTTTGGCTCTTTCCCCTCTGTTTTACCTGGTGATCTGGCCAGTAATACACTTAGTAGACACCACATTGGAGGAAGGAGCATAGGAGGCACAGCAGACAACAGCATTGTCAGTCTGGGGGAGGGTGGTGGTAAATGTATTAGCAGATTTAGAACCACTAACAAACTGAAGCTGAACCCCAGCTCACACATTGTAATCAGTTACAGTAAAGAGTTTTTTCCTTTTGGGATAAAGGTTTTACATGAATAAATAAAAGCTGTTCATTTTAATCATCCCTGGCACTGTTAAGTGGTTTGTCTCATCCATGTAAATATACATTTTGCTGGAGAGTTTGTGTTGTGAAAAACAACAGACTTGCTGTCTGGATTACCAGTAGAAAATAAAAGAAAGAAAGGAAACTACTGCAGCCATCACATCTATTAGTAAGATGCAATATAATAAATGTTTACTCCTGGGTTTAATACCAATTTAATGATGCAAATCATAGGCAGGGAGGCATTTAGCGGCCCGCAGCTGCACATACACGCGCTGCCTATGATTGGCGGAGTGCAGTGAAGGCTTCCGGGCGGGATTGTTCAGGTGGGTTGGGACTATGATCAGAACACGCCTGAGCCCATCCCTAATCAGCAGTGGGCAGTTCTTAAAGTGGTTATAAACCTAGTTACACCACTTTTACCTACAGGTAAGCCTATAATAAGGCTTACCTGTAGGTACTGAAAATATCTTCTATACTGGCACGGTTTAGGAGACATTTACCATATACGCTTGCGCCAACGTCATCGGTGCATGCGCACTGAAGAAAGGGCACGATCGTGCCATTTTAAAAGGGCCTGTGCCGTGACCAGCGGCTCCCATGCGCATTCACGCGAGTGACGTCACGCAACTTCGGCCAGTCACAGAGATGAAGTCCACGGCCCCCAGAAGGAAGAGAGGTGAAGATGGATGCGGCCACCAGCGGGGACATCGCAGGCTTCGTTTGCAGGTAAGTGCAACATAATGGGCTAGTATGCGATGCATACTAGCCCATTACGTTTTTACTTTGCAGAGAAAAAAGCAGAGTTCCACCCAAAAATTGAACTTCTGCTTTAAAGTGGAAGTAAACCCTCCTATCGTTTTCAGCCAAGGAATCTGCCATCTTGGCCTCTGTTCAAGCCTCAACTGCCATGATGCTGCACATGTGATCAGTTATGACACCAGCCATTGGATGGTTTGACAGTTTGGTTGAAAGCATAGTCAATATGACAGTTAGCATTTAAAAAAAATGGCATGCCGGAAATGATATTAAAAGGGTTTACTTCCGCTTTAAGAGGAGGTGACCCCCTGACATGCCACATTTGGCATGTCCTTTTTGGGGGGGGGGGGGGGGGTGAACGGAAACCCTCTCTTTAAAGGGTTCCAGCTCCTACTTCCTCCTGGCGCACCGGAAGGGAGATCATCTCTCCCCCCCTCCCTCTCGGCAATCATCTGGGACACGTCACAGGTCCCAGATGATTGCCCGGCCAGTCACAGAGCGTCAAGCGGCTCGCGCATCCACAGTGCCTGCCAGGTTGTGAAGTCACAGCTGGGCGCCCACAGCGACAATGCCGGTGTCTTGCCGAGAAAGTTCCCCCAGCGGATAAGGACCCCCCTGTACTGCGCAGGCACTGCGCTTGGGTAGTACGAAGCACAATGAAGCCCAACTGAGTTTCCGAAAATTGCCAAAGCTGAACACAGTCAGTCAGCTGTACACGGCGCCTGCGCACTACATTCTAACCTATGTCCAGGTTCCAGCCCCACCATCCAAGTGGACATAGAGTTAGAATACAAATATGCCGAGTGCAGCGAGGCCGTGCCTGAAGCGTGGCGAGCGTATCGAGCCCTGTTACAGGCGCCGTGTACAGCTGATTCACTGTCTTCTCCTTCGGCTATTTCCAGCGGCTTCGCTGTGCTTCGTACTGCGCACGCACTGCGCCTGTGCAGTACAGGGGGGTCCTTATCCACCGAGGGGATTTTTATCGGCAGAACACCGGCACTGCAGAGAGGAGGGGGAGACGAGTGGGGCTTCGTTCCCCCACATTGCTGGACCCTGGGACAGTAAGTGTCCAATTATTAAAAGTCAGCAGCTGCAGTATTTGTAGCTGCTGAAATTTTTTTTTTATTAAAGAGGAAGTAAACCCTCTTTTAAACTTTAGCTTACAGGTAAGCCTATTTAAGGCTTACCTGTAGCTAACAAGGATATCTCCTAAACCTGCACGGTTTAGGAGATATATCTGTATTTGCATGCGCCGACGTCATGCGGCACATGCGCACTTGCGACAACTGAAGCAACGGCGCTATATGCCGATGCTTCAGTTGTTACTTTGCCGCTCTCGTGCGCATGACGTCATCGCGGCTCCTGCAAATCACAGCGCCGGAGCCGCGATACCCGGAAGTCACTCCGGGAGAAGATGTCGGTGGTCGGAGGGGGAGAAGAGGACCGATGCCGAGGCTTCGATCTCAGGTAAGTGATACATAATTAGCTAGTATGCTATGCATACTAGCTAATTATGCCTTTGTCTTGCAGGTTTTTTTTTTTTTTTTCGTTTTACTAAGAGGGTTTACTTCCTCTTTAAGTGATTTGTCTCATCCATGTAAATATACATTTTGCTGGAGAGTTTGTGTTGTGAAAAGCAACAGACTTGCTGGCTGAATTGCCAGTTGAAAATAAAAGAAAGAAACCATAAAATGAAAACGAATGCAGTCACCGCATTCTTAAGATGCAATATAATAAATGTTTGCTCTTGGGTTTAATACCAATTTAATGATGCAGTAAATGGTACACAAGTAGTAAAGTGTGCTGTTCTCTGCAGCATTCTCCTGTAAGCCCGGCTGCCTCTCTGATGAACCCTTTGGAGTGTACATGATTTCTGGGCTTGCTGGATGTGAACTATGACGCTGGGCTTTCAACCCAACCCAGAATAGGATCAGCAGTATGGTGTCAAAGCCGAGTCTGCAGGGAATGGTGGTGGTAAAATCTGCATTTTTTATTTACTTTATTGTAATGGATCAAGTGCCACAAAAGCAGAACAGTTGCTTATTGTTGCCCTGCTGTAGGAAAACAAAACCTGTGATCTGATTGGTTGCTAAAACCGCCACTCTTCTCCTTGCCATCTTTAGCCCCTGTTTCCATCTGGGAATAAAGGAAACCTATTATTCTACAAGGCATGTAATTGCTGCACAGCATTAGGCACACAGGAAGCATCGGTATTACCTGGGAACTCACACCTGCCTTTGCTGGTATAGGCCGAGCTCACATTTTACCTGTGTTTAATTAGCACACACTTGACTGCTGCTTGGAACAATAAGAGCCTATGGTAACAGAGCAACAATCTGGGCTCCTCAGTGTCAGACAACTGGTTCAGCAGGTTGTCTGTACATGTGACTATAGAAAACGTAACAAGATCACACTTTGTTCACATAGATGAAGCTGGGTAAATAGTGAGGAGAAGTTCGTCACTCGCAGGTTGAGGTCAGCAGTTAGTCACTGCAGGAACAATTACTAGTACATTAGCTTTTATATCCAGCTCCCATGAGAGACGCACTGCTGTAATATAATGTTTTACTTTAATAACAAATAGCTTTGACCAGAGATTCCCATATCTTCAGATATGATGGTAGAACGAAAGATCGAAATAAATGGGCAGACCTCTCACAAAACAAGTAGAGGCATATCTGCCCGTACCTATGGGGGCCTATCATTTTATCTTCCCTCTCTGATAGTGAACAGTGGTTTACTCACTTTTCCTCTGCAGAAAAGGTAATTGGAAAACATGTTCAAAGATCTATCTGTATGCTGGAAAATATAAACATGGAATAAGCTCCAACTCAAGTAATGCTTAACCGCTTCAATACAGGGCAATTAAACACCCTTCCTTACCAGAGCACTTTTTGCGATTCGGCACTGCGTCGCTTTAACTAACAATTGCGCGGTCGTGCGACATGGCTCCCAAACAAAATTGGCGTACTTTTTTTCCCACAAATAGAGCTTTCTTTTGGTGGTATTTGATCGCCCCTGCGTTTTTTTTTTTTGCGCTATAAACAAAAAGAAGAGCGACAATTTTGAAAACAATGCAATATTTTTTGCTTTTTGCTATAATAAATATCCCCCAAAAATAAATAAAAAAACATTTTTTTCCTCAGTTTAGGCCGATACGTATTCTTCTACATATTTTTGGTAAAAAAAAAAATCACAATTAGCAATTATTGATTGGTTTGCGCAAAAGTTATAGCGTTTACAAAATAGGGGATAGTTTTATAGCATTTTTATTTTTTTTTTTTTTTACTAGTAATGGCGGCGATCAGCGATTTTTATTTTTGTGACTGCGACATTGCGGCGGACACTTCGGACATTTTTTGACACATTTTTGGGACCATTCACATTTATACAGCAATCAATGCTATTTAAATGCAATGATTACTGTATAAATGACAGTTGTAGTGAAGGGGTTAACCACTAGGGGGAGGAGAGGGGTTATGGGCTGTGACGTGTGTGAGTTTTTTTACATTAGGGGGCGGGGCTGACTTCTGACGTCATTGATCGGCTGTTCCCGATGACCGGGAACAGCCAATCAATGACAGGCAGTGCAGGACGCGCGGGGAGAGGTTTGTTTACACAAACCTCTCCCTGTTCTTCAGCTCTGTGACCTGATCGCGGGACACCAGCGGCGATCGGTCCGCTGGTCCCGCGGCCAGGGTCACGGAGGTCCCGACCGGGTTGCGAGCGTGCCCCGCTGGCGGCGCGCGCGCGACCCACGGGCAGGCAATTGCAAAATCACGTTTATATACGGGATTTTGCCTGCCTGTGCCATTCTGCACACGTATATGTACATGGGGCGGTCGGGAAGTGGTTAATATCACCGCCACAGAGTGATGCTTGACATTATTGTTTTAGATGCAAACTTTGTTGTGCCCCCCGATGCTCGGTTTGTGGGAGCCCACAGAAATTCCCGGTATGGGAAAGCACGTGACCTTCTCCTCTTATGCTGGATACACATGAGATGTTTTTTTTATCATTCAACCCAGCAGGCTGAACAAACAAAAAAACGTACAGATCGCCATACTAAAGCCTCGTACACACGATCGGATTTTCCGCAGACAAAACCTCAGACTTTTGCCTGAAGGCGTGTGCTTGGATTTGTCTTGCATACAAACGGCAAGGAATTGTCGGCCAACAAACACAAACGTAGTGACGTACTACATGGTTTTTCAGCTCTTTAGCTCAACCCTTTCGGCTGCTTCTGCTAATTTCGTGTTAGTAGAAGTTTGGCGAGTGTTGATTCGTGCTTTTCATTTAGCGCTTTTCAGTTTTCGTTTGTCAACCAGACATGTTGCGGAATCGGAGGAGATAATTATTATTTATTATTGGCCTTGGAGTTATTGCTTTGACCCAAGTCCAGTCCAGGAACAGGTGGAGGAGGATTTCTTGGACCAAAAATTGGTTGCTTTATCGTGACCAATAATGTCATATGCCTTTGCTGCGGGAGCTCCAGGAGATTATCTCCGGATGACAGATCCCTAGTTTCACCAACTCTCGGCATTGCTGACCCCTTATATTATGAAGCAGGAAACATGCATAAGGCTTTTATTTTATTTTTTGGTTGAATACTAATGATTTGATTTGTTATATTTTCTATATTTTTGGATGCATAGAATGTACTTTTTGGTTAAGTTCTTTTGGCAGATAGCATGTCTAAATTTATTTGTTTTCTTTTTTTAATGCACAATAAAAAAACTGTAGAGAATAATACTTGGCTATGTGTTTTACTTCAAATTAGTTTGGGAGTAGGCAGTTGCATTTAAAAAATACAATGTAAAATTGACAAGGGACACCAACATATTTATATCTTTGATCTTATAAACTACGGGATAATGCGGTTGTGATAACTTGCTTTTTTAATGCCCTGAAAACAGCTTTATGTTATCTAATGTGCCTATGCACATTGTGTCGTTTACTAGTGCATTTTAAAGCAGCGTTCAGGGACATTGGAAAAATGCTTTCAGAGTGGAGTTTTCCAGCGTAATTTATGCCCTTATGCGCATCAACGCATCTAAACACACCCAATTGCGGACATACAGTCTTAAATTTATTCTAATGGCTATAATAAATTAATATTCTAGCAAGTAGAATGAGTTCACGCTCATATGCATCTAAGCCCAGGGCACGCGTAAATGTGCAATAAAATGCACCACTAGAGGCATTTCTGCAAAGTTCTGGCAGAGAAAATGCAGCTTATTTTCATATACTCGGTGTGCATGAGGCCTGAATTTCAACACACTCCTGACATTATGCACATTAACAAAGACTCATTTAGTTTATACAGATTACAAAATAGAGGGCTGGGATGGTCTCTGTGCATGCATGAGATTTTTGGTTCCTTTCTGGTTGTAAATCACTTCACATAAGTTATTGGATCGTAAATGTGTCATTATGTCTAGTCAGACTTTAATAACACAACAGCAGTCACAAATCGGCTTGTGGCCCTTTACATCTCTTCTTTCAAATTACATGTTGATAATTAGCCTATTAACTAAATCATTTGCTATACCTGTAAGCTTTTGTTTATGTAATTTACTCTTTTCAATCCAGTAATTAAGGTGGTAGTATAGTCAAAATGTTAACTTTTACCTACAGGTAAGCCTATAATAAGGCTTACTTGTAGGTAAATAAAATATCTCCTAAACCTGTACGGTTTAGGAGATATTCCCCTGCAATGAGCCGCTGACTGCAGCAGGGCATGCGCACAGGGGATTCTCGACTGAAAGCCCGGCAGACGCTGGACCTTGCTGGAAAGAAGTCTGCTGCGCGCATGCGCAGGAGTGACGACATCGCAGCTCCAGCCACTCACATCGCTGGAGCCGCGATACCCGGAAGACACGCCGAGGCAACATGTCAGCTCCCTCGGCGTGGACCAAGTGAGATACCGACGCCTCGTTCTAAGGTAAGTATTTCATAATGATCTAGTATGCGGTGCATATTAGCTCATTATGCCTTTTGCATTACAGGTGTAGAAAAAAAAAAGTGTCAGCAGGTATACTACCGCTTTAAGGAAGATTGGTCATTGCTATCCAGCTCCGGATAGAGGGCAGTTTACCATAAAACCGATGTTTAAAGAATATGTAAACCCAACATTCTTATATTCCTGATATGTGCCTGATATATATATATACATCCCAGTCACTGGGCTCTAGCTACATAGCCTTGAATTATTAATATTTTGGTAGATCCTTGAGATTATATATATATACACATACATACACTCACACACATATACACACACACACACACACTATGGAGAATGATTCAGTGGAAAGCCATGGGATAGTGAAAAGGATGCTGTGTCTCTCCTTGATCTCTTTTTCAGATTGCTATTGGAGATTTTAGTCCCCCGACCCCCAGCAACAGCTCATCCATTGGATATTTTTGGTGGACTATTTGCCACTGTCTATATACAGTAGCTCTTTTTTTTCCCCCTAAGTTTTGTCACCATATTTTTTAGTGGGGGTTAGTCATACAATGTAGTCTGGATAGACATTATGATACGATTACCTGGAATTGGAATAATGGTTGGGCCTTTGCATGGGTGTGGAAATAAAAAAAAAAAAATAAATACTTTTTCAAAGGACTAAATCGGGGTCCCAATCTACTTGTACTGATAAAAAAATAAAAAAAAATAAAAATAATAATTTTTAACCAAAAGCATATTTAAATCTAAGGTGCTTTTAGGAATGTCTGGAGCTTTTAAAAACAAAATCTATCCATTAGGTGAAAAACCTTTTGTAGTGCAGCAGCCCCCCAGAGCCCCCATTTTACTTACCTAAACCCGATTGTTCAAGTGATGGGGATGAGCACAGCAGCTCCAGTTGCTGTCTCGGGTCCTCATTGGATAGATTGATAGCAGCAGGAACCATTGGCATGGGAGCTGGTGGCAGGGGCCGGGTCCTGCTGTCTGTGTCAATGGACGCAACAGCAGGACTCGGCATCTAGATGGACTTCAGGTAAGTATTAGCGGGGCTGCTACACACAGAAGGCTTTTTATCTTAATGCTTAAAGAGGTTGTAAAGGTTCGCGTTTTTTCACCTTAATGCATCCTATGCATTAAGGTGAAAAAACATCCGACAATACCGCCCCCCCGTTCTACTTACCTGAGCTTGTTTACCTGCTGCGCTCGCCCCCCATATCCTGGCCGTTGATTGGCTAGAGTGGATAGATTGAAAGCAGCACAGCCATTGGCTCACGCTGCTGTCAATCACATCCAATGACGCGGCGCGCCAGGGGGTGGGGCCGAGTGATACAGTGAGCGGCTATAGCGGCCGGCTGTATCGCGGGAGCGCGCCCGCAAGAACTAACCACCATGCGAGAGAGCTCGCATGAAGGTGGTTATTTCTTGCGTGGAGGAGCTGAAACAGCCGCCAAGGGACCCCAGAAGACCAGGTTCGGGGCCACTCTGTGCAAAACGAACTGCACAGGGGAGGTAAGTATAACATGTTATTTAAAAAAAAAAAATAATAATAATTACCTTTACAACCCCTTTAAGGATACAAAAACATCTTCTTTTACAATCACTTTTACTTTAACGAGTAAATGAGACGTGGACCAACGAGAAAAAAAAAAAAGTTATACCTTCAGGTTACTCATGCACATGGAAGTACTTAGGTGCTCCGTACAAGCACATGCTCCGGCGGTGTTTGCGCCGTTAAGAGGTAACCCCCCCCCCCCCCCACAAAAAACCCTGCTGTTTGCACACAGCAGGGCTAAATGTAAAAAATACCCACCCCCCTGACTCCCGTTACTGCATGTACGGGCATTTGCACAAAATCAGATAAGGCAGCGCTTTAAAATGGATAGCTGAATTTCATATCTAATTTTATATATATATATATATATATATATATATATATATATATATATATATATATATATATATATATATATATATATATATATACATATACATACATACATACACACACATGTATACATACACACACACAGTGCCTTGAAAAAGTATTCATTACTCATTGAAATTTTCCAAATTTTGTCATGTTACAACGAAAAACGTAAATGTATTTTATGTGATAGACTAACACAAAGTGGCACATATACACACACACACACACACACACACACACACACACACACACACACACACACTAAGCAATCAAAAAAATAAAAAAAAAAATCGAAAAAAAAAAAGCTATCATGCAATAGGCCTGACTACTACATTTCCCTTCTGATATTCAGCTTTCTGGGCGGTGAAACGCAAGTCGGCCCTGGGGACAATCTGAGCAGAGCGGCGGCGCTCTTAGGGCTGGTTCACACTTGACTAAATTTCTAACGCTTAACACACACTTAGTGTGGGCGTTAGACTTGCGTTAATGAGCTTTAGTATGGACGTTAGACTGGCGTTTTACAAGCGTTAATGATGAGTTAAAACTGTTCCAGAAACACCTATTCCATTACAGGAAATTAACTAATCTTAACGCCACACAACCACGCAGCAACTGCCTGCCAGAGCATTTGCGAAGCGTTACCATAAACTTGAATGGCTTCAAACCCCTCCTTATTTGACATGAGGCTTCAATTTTTCAAGCAATGCGACAAAACTTCATGTTTTGAGAGTGTAAACAGCACTGTGTGCTGTCAATTGTATCATTTGCATAGGTGTTTGAGGGGTGTTTTTAACGCCTCTCAAATGCCTGCTTTTAATGCCAGTGTGAACTTAGCCTTAGACATACAAGCAATCTGTATATTGCCTAGAAAGAGCGGCACCTGAATAAGCCAGTGAGATTTTTTTAATAAAGTTTAATATGGTTTTAACGCTATGGGATCCCCCTGTGTGATTTATGTGTTTCCAAGTGAGCATGAATATGAAGAAAAAGAGCCAGGAGAGCAGTGGTAATGTAGAGGAATCCCCAACTGGCATATGATACCTAAACCAAGAGCTGTCAGACTTTCTTTTTATTAAAAAGTTAAATTAAATTACCTCTGAAGAGTTTGTTGTAGCAGGGCCAGGACAAGGGGTGGGCAGAAGGGGAGACTGCCCTGGGCACAGCGTGTATTGTAGGAATGGGGGCGCCACAAGTTCCTTCTACTATAATGCTGACAGGAGTAGTGACAGTGGCATCACTATTTTAGTCAGCCCAGTGCACTGGTGGCAGCAAGGAGAGGATGAGAGAGCAGGGAGGAGGTGCAGGCTGTGCTCTCTCCCCCTCATCCTCATAAGCTTACACATGATGAATGAAGCAGGGGGGGTGCAATTTTCCATTTGTGCCCTAGGCACTGGATGATCTTGTCCTGGCACTGAGAGCACCTTTATTACATGTGTTAAGCCCAGAGTGGCACATGAGGAATCTTTATTGAAGAAGCACAGAGAATTTGCATATGCACTTTATTTATCTCAGCACTTTATTTTTGCACAATAATTGATGGACACTTTCATGTTACATAAATGTATTGCACTTTGAGACATTGATCTATTGCACATTCTTTTTTATATATTAGATTTGAGTTTATATATATATATATAGATCTATATATATATATATCGATATATATCTATATCCATATATATTCTTTATAAACACACACACGCACAGGTGCATATCAAAAAATTAGAATATCATCAAAAAGTAAATTTATTTCAGTAATTCAATTCAAAAAGTTAAACTCATTTTATATTGCGTTACACACAGAGCGATATATTTCAAGCATTTCTTTCTTTTTATTTTGAGGATTATGGCTTACTGCTAGTGAAAACCCCAAATTCAGTATTCCAACATCTGGTTTAATGATTATAGTATCACTGCGCTTGATTGGCCAGCAAACTCGCCTGACCTAAACCCCATATAGAATCTGTGGAGTATTGTCAAAAGGAAGATGAGAGACACCAGACCCAACAACGCAGATGAGCTGAAAGCCGCTATCAAAGCAACCTGAGCTTCCATAACACCTCACCAGTGTCACAGGATGATCGCCTCTATGGCACGCCGCATTGATGCAGTAATTCATGCAAAAGGAGCCCCGACCAAGTATTGAGTGCATACTATACTGTACATCAGGGGTCTCAAACTGGTGGCCCTCCAGCTGTTGCGAAACTACAAGTCCCATGAGGCATTGCAAGGCTGACAGTTACAAGCATGACTGCTCACAGGCAGAGGCATGATGGGACTTGTAGTTTCGCAACAGCTGGAGGGCCGCTAGTTCGAGACCCCTGCTGTACATGGACATACTTCTCAGTAAGCCAACATTTCTGTATTAAAAATCCTTATTTTTTTATTGGTCTTATGCAATATTCAAATTTTCTGAGATACTGAAATTTGGGTTTTCATTAGCTGTAAGCCATATTCGTCAAAATTAAAAGAAAGAAATGCTTGAAATATATCACTCTGTGTGTAATGCATCTATATAAAAATATAGGCGTTTTACTTTCTGAATTTAATTACTGATATAAAACTTTTTGATGATATTCAATTTTTTGAGATGCAACTGTATATATTCATATTAACACTGGTATAGGCAAGCAGCTTAAGGGTTTTTTTTTTACACTTAGCAGCAGATGTGTTATATTTTCATTCAAATGATTAGTGATGCAGAGCTGTGTGATAGAGTTACTGGTTGCTAGCAAACATACATGGCACCGGCAGCTCTATCACACAGTCCAAACAGCACTGCTTGTCTACTCACAATAGTAAAAGATCATTTAGACCCCTTTCACACTAAGGCAGTTTTCAGGCGTTTTAGCTCTAGAAATAGCCTCTGAATAGCCTCTAAAAACTGCCTCCTATTCATTGGAATGTGTGCTTTCACACTCGGGTGGGGCGCTTGTGGGACGTTAGAAAAAGTCCTGCAAGCAGCACCTTTGGGGCAGGTTGGGAGCGCTATAAATAGTGCTCCCAAAACGCCCCTGCCCATTGAAATGAATGGGCAGTGCTTCCAAAGAGCCTTAAAAAAATTTTTTTCAAAGGGTCGTGTTGTCATGTGACCTTAAAAAAACCTGCCCTGCTAGTGCCCGAAAAGCACTGCTAAAGCACCGCAAAAATGACTGGCGCTTTAGCGCTGTTTTAGCTTCACTTCAGTGTGAAAGGGGTCTTAGGGCTGCGGAGCTGTGTGATCTATCTGCTGGGGCTGTGCATGTTTACGAAGATAGATCACACAGCCATGTAGATAGTCACACAGCTGAATAATCTGTTTTGATGATAATGCTATTTTCCAGAGTGATTCCTGCTGCCAAAAACCAGAATTGTCAGTCACAATTTCGTATCCTTGATAGCAGCTTTGTCGGAAAGCAGTGGGTAAACTGTCTGAACACGCTGCTCAGTAACAACAGGACTGATCAGAATAGAAGCAAATGCAACTGGTCCTCTGTAGGAAATAAATAAAAGTTCAGAAATTTTGGTGAGGTTTCTTCTTTAAAACGTATTTGAGTGTGTTTCGCTTTATTTTTTGCTATGTTATTATTGATTCTTTGTACTATCCAATACAATAAAAGAAGTTGGAGCAAGAAAAAGAATGTAACACCCAAAACTCCCACATGGACAGGAGGAGCGTTAGTATGAAGTATCCAAGATCTGTTTAAAGCCAGACACTGACTCCGCTCACCAAGCAAACTAAAATATCACTTTTAGGTGAATTCATTCCATTAAACTACAGGGAAAACTGACTGCTGAATTGTGTATTGTTTTAAACAATATTTTATTTTTTCCAATATATAATTTACTGTGTGGATATATATAATTTTATCTGTAGCACTGCACCAATTTGTGGCATTTTAGTGATTTGTAACTGGTAGGCTGTGATTGGTCATAGTGTGCTGAACACCTACAATCACGGTGCTGCCATCCTAAGCCTACTTATAATCAACTGCCCCAATAGTCATACTATTTACACTATCCCTACTCCTTCACCATAAACCTAGAATACAATCACCACCATCATTTTGCTGTAATGTGCTGTCACATTGGTGTTGTTTCCGGCAAAGTGCATGACTGAATGATACCATTTGTTAAATATTAGCACAACATGCCAATAAAAATAACCCAAAAAACAGGCTGCTTAAATGTATTCCTAAAGGAACCTGTACTTTGACAATTCTCGGCTGTCAGAAGCAAAATTACCCCGGTACCTCCAAGTATGTAGGACTACGCGACTCATTCCTGTTCCTTCCACACGCCATGAAGAGAACCTATACTGAAATCTTCACCCAAAGTCATTTTAATAGTTTGACTGCGATGAATAAAGACGGCAAAAAAATATATATTTCCCTTCCCTGGAGAAAATGCTGATCCATGTTCATTTCAGTGCGGGCAATATATCCATATGGGCAAATCTATTAACTTAGCTTTATATTTCAGTATAGGCCCACAATAAACCTAACATTCTGGCCTGATCTCAACATCGAGTCTGACTGGGATTACATGAAGAGATAGAAGGATTTGAGGCAGCCTACAGCCATGGCCAAACGTTTTGAGAATGACACAAATATTAATTTTCACAAATTCTGCTGCTTCTGTGTTTTTAGATTTTTGTCAGATGTTACTAAGCATTTCATGAGTGTCAAAGGCTGCAAAGAGTCAATATTTTCAGTGTTGACTCTTCTTTTTCAAGACCTATGCAATTTGCTTTAGCATGCTGTCAATCAACTCCTGGGCCACATCCTGAATGATGGCAGCCCATTCTTGCATAATAAATGCTTGGAGTTTGTCAGGATTTGTGGAGTTTTTTTTTTTTTTTTTGTTCGCCCGGCTCTTAAGGATTGACCACAAGTTTTCAATGGGATTACGGTCTAGGGATTTTCTTGGACATGGACCCAAAATTTCCATGTTTTGTTCCCCAAGCCACATAGTTATGACTTTTGCCTTATGGCAAGGTGCTCCATCATGCTGGAAAAGGCATTGTTCCTCACCAATCTGTCCTTGGATGGTTGGGAGAAGTTGCTCTTGGAGGTTTTTTCGTACCATTCTTTATTCATGGCTGTGTTCTTAGGCAAAATTGTGAGTGAGTCCACTCCCTTGGCTGAGAAGCAACCCCACACATGAATGGTCTCAGGATGTTTTACTGTTGGCATGACATAAGGCTGATGGTAGTGCTCACCTTTTATTCTCCGGACAAGGTTTTTTCCAGATGCCCCAATCAGAAAGGTGTTTCATCAGAGAAAATGACTATACCCCAGTTCTCAGCAGTTTAATCCCTGTACCTTTGGCAGAATATCAGTCTGTCACTGATGGTTTTTCTGGAGAGAAGTGGCATCTTTGATTCCCTTCTTGACACCAGGCCATGCTCAAAAAGTATTTACCTCACTGTGTGTGTAGATGGACTAACACCTCCCTGCTGCCATTCCTAAGCAAGCTCTGCACTGGTGGTGCCTCGAACCCACAGCTGATCCAACTGTAGGAGACAGGCCTGGCGCTTGCTGGACTTTCTTGGGCGCACTGAAGCCTTCTTCACAAATGCAGTGGAAATATTTTTTTATGGGATTAAGTTAATTTTCATGGCAAAGAGGGAATTTGCAATTAATCTGATCACTCTTCTTAACATTCTGGAGTATATGCAAATTCCCATCGTAAAAACTGAGGCAGCAGACTTTGTGAAAATTAATATTTGTGTCATTGTCAAAACTTTTGGCCACGGCTGTACATCCACAGAAGATCTGTGGTTAGTTCTCTGTGATAATTGGAACAACCTACCTGCCGAGTTCCTTCAAAAACTGTGTAAGTGTACCTAGAAGAATTGATGCTGTTTTGAAGGCAAAGGGTGGTCACATCAAATATTGATTTGACTTGGATTTCTCTTCTGTTCATTTACTTTCCATTTTTAATTGATAAAAATAAACAATTAACACTTCTATCTCTGAAAGCATTCTGAAATTTACAGCATTTTTCCACACCTGCCCAAGACTTTTGCACAGTACCATATATACGGTACATATATTACTGTATGTAAATATGTACAGTGGGTATAGAACATCATCACCCCACAATCACATTTTGTTGCTTTGCAGCCTAAAATGAAGAAAGTTTTTTTTTTATCCAGCTGTATTTACTCTTATAACACCCAAGTGAAAGATATAACACTAACCATGGTGGATAAAAATCAATAAATTTTTTTTAAAAACAAAATAAAAAAAGAAAATCAGATTTTTTGATTTAAATCCAATTTTTTTGATTTTTTATCAAATTTATTAAAAAAAAAAGCTTTTGGAGTAAAATCGATCTAAAGATAGTTTTCTATTTAAGATACATTAACAATTGAGTTTATTCAGCATGAAATGGAGCTTAGTTATGTAGCATGAGGCTGTATATTCTGCAATATTAACATTTTTGGTAAACTCAATCAATGAATCCAAGCTGAGATTACATGCACTGCATTGATGCATTCACACAATTTCACAGTAACCATGAGATAAAACAAAGTTTAGGAATATTCCTTTATCCCATTGTTTTGGAAATCTATGTACACTAAAAACTATATGATTGAATCGGTTCTGATTTCACTGTTTTATTAACCTGACAGCTTATTATTCTAAATAGGAAACCTTCATTTTGTTTGCAAATATTAAAGATTCTAACTACCAGCTAGAATGAGTCCTTACATTTAGAGAGCACCTGTCATTTCATATCCATCATGGCAGTGCCTGTTAGCGGGCATCCACTCACTTGCTGCCGCCACGTCCCTCCCTTTGTTGGGTCACTGCCGCATCTTCAGTCTTCCCATTAAAATGAATGGGACTGTCGGTGAGTCAACAGCGGATCAGAGGAGGATCCGCTGTGGGACAGAGAGGACAGTTGCTCTGTAAAAATTATGATTTAAATCAAGTCTTTTTTACTAGTGATTTAAATCAACTTGATTTAAATCAAATCCACTCTGACACCAACACGTCAGAAAAAAAGAATAAAAAAAAAAAGTTAAAAACACTTTTTGTAGCTGCTGACTTTTAAACGGCCTGGAACTCCCCTTTAAGGCCCCTTTCAGACCTACGGATCTGTTTTTACTCCTCCCCTTGCTCAGTGGGGATCGTTCCGTTGATCCCAGCTGAGCCGGTGGATGACAAGTCCGCCTCTGCACTCCGTGCAGGGAGGGAGCTGTCAGAGCTCCGCTCTCCCCTATGGGGGGGATCAGATGATTACGGACCGTTTGTCCCTTTTCATCCGATCCGATCCGCCAGACTGATGAAAAATAGGGTTTGCATCTGTCTGGATTTTGCGGTGCGGATCGGATGTCAGCGGACATGTCCCCGCTGACATCCGACGCTCCATAGAGGTGCATGGAGCGCCTGTTCAGAACCGGCTGAATAAACTGACAGGCGGATCTGAACGGTCTGCACATGTGAAAAGGGCCTTAGAAAATATAGATTTCATGAACATTTGTGAAACTATCATGGGTTGTACTAAATCAGAAGCACTATCTTCTAATTTCTACCGACTCTGAACTTAAAAATATATACCGTATATACTCGAGTATAAGCCGAGTTTTTCAGCACATTTTTTTGTGCTGAAAATGCCCCCCCTCGGCTTATACTCGAGTCATCACTTTTCTGCAGCAGAGAATGACATTTTCCGACCCAACTTTGGGCCCCCGTATGTCAGGGCCACTTGGGGCTAGGAACCCCAAAATGGTGTGCCAACCCAGTGGAACTAGCACTACAAATTATATTTTCTGCAGAAAAGTGCTCGACATTTTCCGAACCGGGTTTGGGGCCCCGTATCTTGGGGCTACTTGGTGATAGGAACCCCGTCTTTGGATATATTTTATAGTACTAGTTTCACTGGGTTTGCACACCAAATTTGGGGTTCCTAGCACCAAGTGGCCCCAAGATACGGGGCCCCAAAATCAGTCAACTGTGTCCATCTGCAGCAATGTCATTTCGGGACCCTTTGGGTCCAGAGACCCCAAATTTTGGCTGCGGCTAGGGGGCATCTAGGATCCCTTAACTACCAAGTTTGAAGTTTGGGGGACCTACGCCTGCAAATGGGCACAGTGAAGCATGCAAATGAGCAAAGTGAGGCTGCAAATGGGCATTGTTGACCCTCTTTTCCACTTACAGTAGCTGCGCATTTCTCACCCTAGGCTTATACTAGAGTCAATACGTTTTCTCAGTTTTTTCTGTGGTAAAATTAGATGCCTCGGCTTATATTCAGGTCGGTTTATACTCGAGTATATACGGTAGTTTGGGAGGGTCTTTTACTAACTTTCAAAGTGAAAAATAGCAAAAATGGTCTGGCCAGCCTAAGTGAAAAATGGGGGGCTGGGTCCAAGCGCAAAGGGGTTAAAGAGCCTTCAGATAACGCAGGACTCCCTTTTTTATATCTAGGACAGTTACCTTTCCTGTGACCAATGAGAATGGAATTTTTCAGAACCAGTGTCAGTAAACTATTTAGCATTCCAAATAACTCTGACTCCACCTAGACTGACTCCCAAGAAAACAGACATGACACATTATGATTTTTTAGGTGGGGCAGTAAATGAATTTAATTAACCCTGTTTTACTTAATAAAATCAAAACAACTCTCGTTTCACAACTACACTAGCAAAAAATAGCATGTGAAATTAAAGCTGAACATCAAAGACGAAAAATCTTTACCTTCAGTTAGTCCCCCTCCCTATTGCAAGGGTTACCTGCTTGTTTTGCCTAGTGGATGATGACTATAGTGATATCCTTACCTTATTTCTCAATAGCACAGCAACCAGCTCTCCTCTGCTCTAGAATGTGAGCGGCCCTTGGCATCCTCCCATACAATGCAGGACTGCTGGTTCTGCATTGTACAGAATGACATCTGAGAGCTACAGTCGCGCAGCAAAAGGGAAAAAGCTTCAAGGTACTATTTGCATTAGACGATGAAATCCTCTGGAAGCAAAGAAAAAGGTAAGTATGTTCTTGTGATGATCTCTAAGGCAAAATGAGCAGTTAACCTTTGCAGTGGAGATGGGAGACCACTGCATAGGTAAATGTTTTTTTCCTCAAAGTCCATCTTTAAAAGGTTCACTGTCAAATGCAAATTCTAATTAAAAAATCTGTATTAAGGGCCAGTTTACACCATAGAAATGCAGTCCAGATGCGTTCCAGATGCTTTTCTGCATGAGGGTTTTTTGACGCATCTTTAATGCGTTCCGGGGGAATTTTTTATGCAGTCCGGTGCATTCTTTACCCCTCTTTTTCCCCTACTTTAAATAAGGACACGTGTTTTTGTGTGCGTTCTTGATGCGTTTTACAGCGTTTCAGTACAGTCTAGTGCAGGAAAAATGCAGCATGTTCTCCTTTTTTTCCTGGAACTGGAACTACAAGCACTGGTGGGAACTATGCCATTGAAAACCATAGAATCTACTTTCCATCCGTTTTTGATGCAGGAAAAAAAAAAAAACGCACTTGACTGCATGTGGTGTGAACTGGCTCTAAGGCTCATTCGCCCCACTGGGCTGTAGTAACAGGCATATGGCACCCAAATAAATCTGTGATGCAGAATGCCACATCATGTGGTGACATAATACTGTTATGTTACTGAAAAAAGGCAGCAGGTATGTTTTTTTGGCCCAATGTGGTGTGTAAAATGAATGGGTTAACCTAGAATAGCATGCAGGAACTGAAATGCATTAAATGCACCACAATGGACCACCCTGGTGTGAATTGGCCTTTGAAAAATTAATGCTCCAAAAACTAGACTTGAGTAGGTGTTTTGTTGACCTCAAAGCAGCTGCCTGGCAAGCTTTTGCTACAGCTAATCATTTGGCTGGCATCTATGTTTTGCTGCAACCAACAAAACTGATGGCGTGGTCCGCTAAAGGGAATGTATAGCTATATACTGTATTACCTTTTACATTAACATATCTTTTTTACATAAACACAGAGTATCAGCCTGATCTATTGGTATGTGGTATTGTTTTACTAATGTTTTAAAAGCGTAGTCTTTTTTAACAGTAAAAATAGTCTACCTTTCTTGTCATGTTTCATGTTACACCCATATTCAGGCTATAACATGAAACATGATCACATTCTCCAACCCCCACCCTCAAACTGCCCACCCCCCCCCCCATCCCTACCTACAAGGTTCTACTCCCTGTACATACATATTTTGCCTAAATTTAGCGTGATCATGCGTGGCTTCGCCCCCACAACCTCATCGTCCATTTAGTGCCGGTTCACACTGGGGCGGCTTCCAAGTCCCCGACTCTGAAGCCGTGACTTCAGCGTGGCTTTCAAACAACTTCTGTAATAGAAGTCAATGCAAGTCGCTCTGAAGTCGTTCCCAAAAAGGTACAGGAACCTTTTTCTAAGTCGGAGCGACTTGAGTTGCACAGATTAGAATGGTTCCATTGCACTTCATGGAGCACGACTTGTCAGACGGCTAAATCGTCTCGGTGTGAGACGTTGTAAACTGAGGAAGTTTGTCTATGAGATTTCCACGCCTAAAATGTAGATAGTGGACAAGGTTGGAATATAAATTTCTGTCCAAAACAGAATCTGGCCAGTTATTCGTTGAGCTGCAAGACCTGTGGTTCATTCCTGGTGACTGATGTATGCCACTACTGTGGCATCATTCAACTGAATCTAGTGTGATGACCTTGCATGCGAGAGGACCAGCACTGAAGGGATAACTGAATTACTTGTAAATGTTGAATGGGAGACAAACTACTTCTGGACACAGCATAGGTGTTGAAGACTCCTTATTAGCGTGTCAAACTGGCATCTGTCATGGGAATCTTCCGGACCGACGTAAGGAAGGATTTCCCTGACTCTAAAGCTGCACCTGTAAGCCACTAGGCCAGAGACCACCTGGTCCTAGTTGTCAGGTGAAACGGTTAATCCGGATAATGTACCTTCTAGTCCAATGCCAGAATGCTAAATTGCAACATTCTGAAGCAGAGTTGAGCATATGGAACTGTCTTGAAGGAAGGCTACCATCAAACCAAGAATACTCGTGCATAAGCAGAAAGTTGCAAAGCTCCTGGACTGTAACGTGGGAGTCCAAACATAGAAGTTTGTCTTGCAGAAGAAAAACCCTGGACTGAGCAGTCTCTAGAATGAGGCTTAAAGAGGAACTGCAGTCTGCTCACATAATTTGTAATAAAAACAGCTTTGTGACGCTTCCCTCCAACCACTTTGCATATTATTCCATATATACATACTGTGATTCTGTACTTGCCAAATATGCTGCAGAAATCTCCCTTTACTAAGTCTGGCTGCATCCATTTTAACTGTGGGCAGCTGAAGCTGCTGCTTGTTCACTTCCTGGTTTTACACAGACACACACAGAGGCACACCCCCAGCTCTGCAGCCCTGATTGGACCTCTTATGACTCATCCCCCCTCCCTTCCTGGCAAACTCTCACGAGAGTGAGCGAGAGAGCTGTGCATGATGTCATAAACCTAGGCTAATGACCAGACAAGAAACAGAAAGTGGGCTATATAAAGGTATTTACTAGCAGAAAAAAACATTTTTACTATCCAAGGTTAAAACAACAAGGGCAGAAGATTTAATAGATGGAAAATTTAAAAAATGACTGAAGGTCCGCTTTAAATACATGCATGCAATGATTCAGTTTCCAGCTCTGACTTCTAGAGGGTCAGGATACAACCAAAGTGCTATTTCCTCAGTAGGAGGTCATCCAGGTATCTCACTACGGGGATACCATCAAGTTGCCAGAAAGAAGCCTTTACTGTAGAAGTTCCACAAAAAAGCCTGGTTACAATATGCCCAAAAATACCTTGACATGCCTCATTGGCTTTTTGTGGCAGTGGCGCAGTAAAGGCTTCCTTGTGGCAGCTCAACCATGCAGCTTTTTTTTGTTCAAGTATCGTTGAATTGTGCTCCTTAAAAACAACCACACCGTATTTTTGGAAAGCAGCCTGTATTTCTCCTGAGGTAACCTGTGGGTTTTTCTTTGTATCCTGAGCAATTCTTCCGCCAGTTGTGGCTGCAATCTTTCTTGGTCTACCTGACCTTGGCTTGGTATCAAAAGAGCTCCTGATTTTCCACTTCTTAATAAGTGATTTAACAGTACTGACTGGCATATTCAAGGCTTTGAACATCTTTTTATATCCTTTTCCATCTTTGTAAAGTTTCATTACTTTGTTACGCAGGTCTTTTGACTGTTCTTTCCTCCTCATGGCTCATGGTCTAGCCTGCTTAGCACATCCATGTGAGAGCTAACAAACTCATTGATTATTTATACACAGACACTTAGACCCCTTTCACACTGGAGGCGTTTTTCAGGCACTTTAAATTAAAAATAGCGCCTGTAAAGTGCCTGAAAAATGCCTCATCTGCAGTCCCGGTGTAAAAGCCTGTAAAGCGCCACTTTACTGCCAACGCCCCCTGCCACTGTGAAAGTGCAATAATTGTGATTTAAAAAGCCACAAATGTGGGAAATTAAACCTTAATTTCCATTTTACTCTGTGTGTGCCACCTTTTGTGTCTGTACCAAGGCCAAACATTCCAGGGTATGTAAACTTTTTATCAGGGCCATTTGGGTGATTTAAGTTATCATTATGATTTAAAAAGGATCCGAAAAAAACGATGTGCTAATAAATGGCTTCATGTGATCGCTATCCTTAAATAAAAGACAGTTTTTTGGCATGATCAGTCATATTTTCAATATTAATGCCAAAATTTCACAATTTCTGCCAGGGTATGCAAACTTTTAAACACGACTGTATATACACACACACACACATTTTTGCTTTGCATCTCTATTTTTAACTGAATGGGTTGTTTTACAGGGTAAAGATTCACATATATTTTTTTATCCTGCCCAAACCTTAAATTGTTGTCTATCATTAATGAGTGATCGGAAATCTTAAATGTATTGGCGCATGTATGCAGTTATCGTGCAAGATTTTTTTTTCTTTATGGCTTCAGGCCTTGGCAACAGACAATAACTTGTGTTCAACAGCTCTATGAACATAAGGTACATGACACATCAAGATATTAAATAAAGCAATGGGAAGTTTTTAATTGATTACATTTTAGCAGGTCATCTGTATATGAGAAATTAAATCTATACAAAATACATATGCTACTACATATATGGCCAGACCATGAGCGTATTTGTAGTCAACCAAGCTTATTTCTAGTAAAGCTGTGAGAAGGTTGAAACTTGCTAAACAGGCATTCCTTTCACTGAATGGTTAGAATCATGGTAGACCAACAGTTCCTATCGTATCGAAAATAGCTCAAGTAAAATCTGTAACACTAATTAGCTCTGGAATCACATTGAACTATATAAACACATTTTTCTATATGATTATGGTCAAAGAACATTAAAAGAGACCATAGAAAAGTTCAAATACTTTACTGCTGTCACCTCTGAATGACGTTTACCATAAATCATTTTGAACGTAATGTTGACCATACACCTTACAGTATATAAATACACAATCTCCTTATACTGTACATGGCAAAAAATATGTAGTGTAAGGATATGGCTGATTTTATACATATCTGATGGACTACTTTGGTAGGTCCTACATCATTTTGGTCAAAAGCCAAAGGAGACAGGGAGATTGCAGCTTGTATGGTCAACTTACAGATTAACAGGCTTCCATGTTGTGTTATTTTACCAAAAAACTTTGAGATGTCCAAGTATACATTTTCTACAAAGACAGGCACAGTGAATATTAATGAACACTATTAAACCTCACAAAATGCATACTCAGGATAACAGAGCAGTAGTCAGATGGCACAGTTATTAGACAGATAAATCACTTACCTCAGGTGTCTTTCCAGCCTGATCTGAATGGTTGGACACTGACTTTGTAGCATCCAATAGCGCACTGATTTCAGTCTGTGGTATAGAAGGGCCTTTTGTAGGAACAATTTCAAATGTTTCATTTGTATTCCCAAGTTTTACAGGAGGCAAGACAATTTTTTTTTCTAAAGCCCCATTATCCAGTCCCCTACATTCTAATGGGGAGGTTACAGTAGCCTTTGATTGTTCTGATGAAATATACTGATGGGAGTCTCCAGATATGGTGCCAGAAGATGAACTCTCCTTGTTAGAAAGAGAAATGGAAGACAAATCACCAAAATCTGCAACATCAGGTTTAAGCAACTTCCTTTTAGCAGCTATTGGCTGGGCTTGTACATGAGGTGAATGTGTGCCATCATATTTCCTCTGTTCTTCAGATTCCAAAGTTCTACTGGAGCTTTGTAACTCTAGGCGACTTCTAGTCCTGGGAGTAGGCAAGACCTTTTCTGTGTTGGACTGTTCAGTTAAGTCTTGGGATTTGACCTCATGGTCCCTTATCCCAATGTCATTAGCTAACAAAGAATCATCAATTGATACAAAATCTGCCCCAGTAGCTGTTGCCTCCTTGTGTTCATGTACACCGTCCGGCTTTATATCACTAACTTCTGCATAAAATTTATCTTGGTCAATTGAACTGTTCGTATCAGTCTCATAGTTGCCCACTTTATATGTGCTTTTACTGCTGTTCTCCTCAATTTGGACAACATTTAACTCTTGTCCACTAAAATGTGCCCGGATTTGATACAGATAGGTCATAACAGTCAATTTGTCTGGAATTGCTAGTAAAACCATGTCAGAGGGCTCCAGCAGGCGGGAAATTCCTAAACTGGCAAAGCCATCATAAGCCTTGAAAAAGAAAAAAAAAAAAAGTTAGTTAATGTTAAGAGAAGTTGAAAACATAGGAATATTTTTATTTTTGTAATATGGAATACATTACATTTTAATATATGGTTAATTAAGACAAAATATTAAATCCCATACAAAAGTTTTTTGGTGGGGAAGGCTTAGAAAGTCTGTCACTTTTGTATCGCTGTGTCGCCCATGTAGGAGTTTTCCATTACTTCCCATCAAGATGACAAAACAGGAAATGAGAAAAAATTTTGAAGGACACATAGCATTAAAATTCTACAGAAGTCCTAACGTTTTTCCTCTCTATTCAAACCTGAAAAATAAATTGGCTTGAATTAGACTTTAGGATAACTATTGAAAGGTGTTTTACATGTCTTACAACATACTGTCTATATAGATAAAGAGTCTCCAGGGTAAAATTACATACTACTTTTCTCCGTGTGCACAGTAAATTATTATGTCATTCATTGTACCATGCCCCAACCTCCATTTATAACAAAGATGATCAAATAGAGATTATTAAAAATACTGTACCCAATATAAACTACACCCATGAGTACCAGAATGTGAAAAAGTATATGTTGACTGTGCTACCCCTTATGTTGCGTGTTTTTAAAGTGCTCCAAACAAGTATGCATTTAAAATACCATGAGTACCAAATACATTTTGTTAAAAGTAGGGAATGATTGTAACTTCTATCAGGTTGTATTTCTGTCTGTGTCCCCTCTGGGGAGATTTCCTCTCACTTCCCTTACTATTGACATCCCATGTTAAAGAATGACACACAATGTCACTATAATAAGGAAGTCATGGGAAATCTCCACAACAGGGAAATCATTTGTAAAAAACAACCGGACATAGGTTCTAATCCCTCCTAATATTTTGAAAAACTAATTAAAAAAATTGCCTTGTCCAGAGTTAGGCTGAACTGATCACTCACTGAAGCATGAATTTAAAAAGTACAAGTAAAAGTTATTGCCAGGGATAACAAAAGCTGACAAAGGTTCTACTCTTCCACACTTCACACTACTCAGAACCTAAAGGGATTACATCATGAGAAAATCATGGAGGCTGTTGTTGCTTAAGGTTTCCTTTGAGAATGCTGGCTCCCTGACTGCCATGCTTATTCTTTGGCTCTAATGCTGTCTAAGGCTGACCATAGATGGTTTGAATCTTGCTTCGAATTGTGTATGGGCAGGCTGACTATACCAAGTCGATCGATCAATCAACTTGGGTACAACCAGCCTGCCAGATTTTACGATTATAACTAGCGGCTGGTATAACTGCTAGCAATAATCACTGTCTTCTTCTGGTGGGGTGTGGCTTCCCCTATGCCCCCCTCCAGCGGAATACAATGTCTCAGTGGGAGAGACCTGTGGTTGCAGGAAAGAAATTCACTGCTTTAGTTGCCGACATTAAAAAAGTGATTCAAAAATATTTATGTTTGACACTGCCAGGCATCTAGCATTTTCTTCAAGAGGCTAGAAATTGCACTGCCCACCCCCAAAAAAATTGGGGGGGGGGATTGCACAGGACCCCCCCCCCCCCCAGCCCATTCTCCTCTCTGTTCTCCACTGGGCTGAACAGGAAGTGTCCTGAGACACAAATGGCCAGTGTGTCCTGAGACACAATTGGGAGTCCTAAGACTACATGGCCTATCGGGATTCAGGATCTGCTTCCTAATTGGCCGGAGGAGAATCAGAAACAGCGAATATTAATTTGCTATTGTCACACAAGTGTGTGTGCCCGAGCCCACCTTTTTTGAAGCCTATTAGAGCTTCTGGCTCTAATCAGGTGCTTCTAAAAAAATAAAAATAAAACCCATTGGAATCCATGTGTCCAGCACCCTGTATGTAGATTAGGGGGCCAGACGCATGGATTAGGGGGGTGGCGCAATTGCACCCTGCATTATGGGTCACCACTGCAAGGCTAGTAGAGATCACTGCTATTACCCCTTTACAAATCAATGCTCACAAAAACTCTTCAGGCTGTGGGGTCCAAAGGCATCACAACAAGTACCGAAAGGCCACAAGCTGGGCACCAAGTTTTACGTTTTGCCAGGTTCTGCATGTTGAACTGTCTATTCATGGCATAATGGACATAATGGAAAAGTTAAGCAAAAGATGCACTTAATGCATTAAACCCTACGTATACATTTGCATGCATATCTCTTCTAATGCTTACACAGCTCTGCAAAGATTTTCTTATTCCTTTATACTTCCTCTGAAGCCATTATCTAGAGATCTGCTATAGAAATTCTCTATATAACAATTTCCTTTTACACCCCTGTGATATTTTCCAGACCACGTCCCTATGCTGATTGACAGCATGAGTCAGATCAGAGTTTATCAATCTGGATCAAAGGACGAGATTTCCAGTGGTGTAAAGCTATCACTACCAATCTGCTCTAGCTGAGAACTCAATTTATTGCTTTCATTATTTATTTATTTTCTTTATTATCACTGAAGATCGCTACTCACCTGTGAATCCTGTAATTTGTGTTCTTTCCGCAACGTAATGGACTGTATTTTCAACTAGCAGTATAGAGTTCATGCTATTTAAACATGTTTACTGATCATTCTCGGTTGCAATGACTTGTGTATGAAGAGATACATGTATAACTAAACCGATTCCACACTGATTTTTGTCCTTCTATTTGTCTGTTAAGTAAATTTTTAGCACCACTAAAAGAGGCGGCTTCCATTTCAAATATTTATGGCTTTGCAAAAAAATCCCAACCATTGACCAATTCTCTTATTTGACTACAAAATATATCTTACACTAAAATGTTATACGTTCATATAAAACTCAATTTCAAAACACAACTTTTTTTAAAGTTAGAATCTTATGTCTGAAACAATCTTAAAGCTCAATTCCAACCAAAACATTTATTTTATTTTTCGATAAGTGGGAAAGGTGTAGAATGTATTTCACTTTTTATTGCTTTAGCCTCCCGGGCAGATTTCCTCTCAATTCCTGTCTATTTGATGGTGTCAGAAGGGGACAGAAATACATATTTTAGTAGTGCAGGGAATCCTTTGCTTTGGTTTTTTTCATGGATTGTTTCCTTCCCATCTGAATGATAGGTGTCAGACAAAGAAGAAAGTTGGGGGTAGTTTCTCTAGAGCAGCCCTTCACAACCGTGACATGGTGTCACCGCACTCTGGGGTGCCACCTGAGGTCCTCAGGGGTGCCACGGCATCCCGGGTGAGATAGGCTGTCAGACCCGATTGAGCTCCTGCTCCGCTGAATGGTACATCGGCACAGCAGGAGCTTGGTCAGGACAGTAAAGTGAAAGGGGGCATCCGCTCTCTGACCCCCCCTAGAGGGCAGAACCTGGAGTGAATGCAGGTACTGTGCTGCAGTTTTTAAAAAGACTGTGTGCAAATACATGAATGTGTATACTGTCCAGTAAGTGTATTTTGGTGTGTGTGTATGTATGTATGTATGTATGTATGCATGTGCTGTTTTGAAGGCAATGGGTAGTCACACCAAATATTGATTTGACTTGGATTTCTGTTCATTTACTTTCTATTTTGTACATTTATAAAAATAAACTATTAACATTTCTATTTCTGAAAGCATTCCTAATTTACACCCTTTTTTCATACCTACCCAAGTCTTTTGCACAGTAGTGCGTGTCTTTTTTAGGTCTCCTTCATAATAGCAGCAAGGATTGCTGCTCCTCTGAAAAACCATCCATGCGCAGATCACATTGCAGAGGCATTTGACAGGTAGTGAAGAAGCGATATGTTGCCTCCTCACTGCCTGTTTTAACCCCCTAAATGCAGCATTAGAGTGCTGCAACCGTGTGCAATGCACTCAGCTGTTGGGCAGCGCAGCCCCATTCACTTAGGGGTATACTTCCAGCCACAGCCAAAGCATGTGTGCGCGCCTGGCATGATTTTACTGTCCCCCAACCTCACATTGCTCTTCCTACTAACCACAAGTGCTATGTAATTTATTTACTCCCACTGACCAAGACTAAAACCTTGTCTACTCCCACTGATGAAGGGGCTTTTATTACTGCCAGAATCACAATTTTAAGGCGCAACCCCAACCACTTTTTCCTCTAAATCAGGGTCCTCCAAACTTTCTAAAAAGGTTAGTTTACTGTCATTCATGCTTTTTGTGGGCCAGACTGTGACCACTGGGGTCACAGTCTGGCCCACAAAAAGTATGAATGACAGTAAACTAACCTTTTTAGAAAGTTTGGAGGACCCTGATTTAGAGGAAAAAGTGGTTGGGGTTGCGCCTTAAAATTGTGATTCTGGCAGGTTTGTTAACCACTTAACAACCGCACTATAGCCAAATGACGGCTATAGTGTGGCTCGATAACTCTGGGAGGGCATACATTGACGTCCTCCCAGAATTGCGTGCACATGGGAGCATCTGTGACCGGACCCGGCGCATCACGGTAAATGGCCGCTGACAGCGGCCGTTTACCACGTGATCGCTCCGTCAAATGATGGAGCGATCACAAACCGGGGTCATGTCCGGTTCTGCTCACCCCTCTCTGTACCGATCGGTACAGTGTGAGGAGAGAGGGGAGAGATCGCGTGCAGCAGCGTTGTGGGCTGGATCTGTAGTGACTACAGCACTGATCTGTGCCCATTGCAGCCTCATCCATCCCTATTTCATACTCATCCATCCCTCTGTCATACTCATCCATCCTCAGCCATCCCTCTGTCCTACTTATCCATCCATCCATCCATGCTCACCATCTATACTCAGCAACACTCATCCATCCAATAGAAGTAAACAGGGTCACTTTTCCAGTGCTTAGGTGTACACAGTCCTAATTAGTCTAAGCAGCTGCTATAAAATACAAAACAATTATAAGTAAGTGAAACAGACCTAATGAATAGTCCTTTGAGCTTAAGCAGTGCTAAAACATTTAAAAACCATTAATCAATTAGTAGTAGTGTGAATCCAGATGAGAGACGCTAATCCAGAATTTTTTTATGTCACAGTTCATATAGCAAACATCAGCTGTTTAGAAGTTCAGCCATCACCACACCAAGTGATTCCGCTCCCTTAGAAATTGCACTCACTGAATTCCCAATAAACGCCTTTGCATATGCCTTTACGATTACTGCTTACAGAGCATCTGCCCAGATCTCCGGTAATGATCAACCAAAGAATCTCAGACGGTCGGGTCCTATAGGTTCACTTAAGTTAGGCATGCCAACAACCCTTTGAATGAACTCGGGCAGAAGGAAGGAAGAAAGATCCTCAGTGTGAAACTGTAAAACTTTTATTCAAAAAAAAGCCCCTTCCCTTATGCCTATGCACTTACAAACATATAAAAAAAACGTTCAGTGTACAATATTGCACTGTATCAACAGTTCTGATACAATCATCCGCGGTGGTTCCCGGGAAGAGATCGGAGCCAGTGACAGATGCAGCAAGTCGTGTGGTCACGCCTAGAAGCGTTTCGTCATTCCGTCTTTGTCAATAGGCGTGACCACATGGCTTGCTGCATCTGTCACTGGCTCCGATATCCTCCCGGGAACCACCACAGATGATTGTATCTTTACGAGAGGTGGTGAGAGTATCAGAACTGTTGATACAGGATCACTCTGGCGGATCCTGCAGCTGAAGGAGAAAAAGGTGAGAACACAGCAGCCCCAAGTGTCTTTAGCTCCGGCCATGCTGCAAGTTACTGCACATGTCAATACATAGAGCCCTAATCTGCCATATACCACCCCAACCTGGCCCTACATCACCCCAACCTGGCACTATACCACCCCAACCTGCCCTATGCCACCCTAACTTGCCCTATATCACCCCAGCCTGCCCTATACCAACCTAGCCTGCCCTATACCACCATATACTATCATTTAAGGGAGCCATTTGGGGGTGAGCCCCGTGACTGTGCGCTGCCTGCAGGGCACTGGGCAGGACATACAGGAGGGGGGTGACACCATGTTTAGCTGCACCAGGTGACACCAATCCTAGTGACGTCATTGTCCTTGGGTCCCCTAATGTTGGAAAATTACCTACTCAGGTAATCTCATGTCTCCTTTCCTTCCACTTCTAATCAATCCCCTCTTGCCCCTGGAAACAACAGGAAGTGTTTACTTGGTGGTCCTCGCACAGCTTTAGGCTGTCCTGTCTCTCCATTCAAGAGACTTTTAAATCACTGCCCTCTGAATTTTTCAGCTACCTCTAGCTTCGCCACTGGTTGACTTCTTTCCAAAAAACAAGCTTTGAGCACATTTGTTTGCATTCCCCTGATGCCTGGGGCACTATTTCAGCAAACGACCCCTACAACACTACTGGCACTCCTCATCCACCTTCGACTTTCCATTTGGGAGCGTGATCTGGCAACTCCCACTGAACCTGAGGAGTGGAGTAAATCCTGCTCTATGACTGCAAAATATTCTTTCAATATTTTCGACCTTGGAGTCGGTATAAAAGGTTCTTTTAAGATGGTACTGGGCCCGTATTACACATGCAAACCCTTCAGATAGTGATAGATGCTTCAGGGGCTGTTCTCCACACTTGGTGGACTTGCCCACTCATAACTGAATTATGGTCCAGGATCTTTGGGCTTCTACACACCTTATTTTACTTACAGTATCTGTCCATAGGGACCCAAAGCTGGCCTTAATACACCACTGGCCTATCCAGGGTCTGTTTTATCAAAAAAAAAAAAAAAAGGCCACCTATTTATTTCTTGCTGCCAAACATACCATAGCCAAGACCTGGAAGAAACCCACTGTTTCATTTACTGCAGTGAAAGACTGTTTGACCACCATGATGATCAATGAAAACTAAAATGTGCAGCATTCTACATCCCACTCCAAATTTCTAAAAATAGAAGAACCTTGGCTAACTTAAGCATTCCTCGCGCTATACCCAACCAGCTTAGGTAACTTATAACTGATACCTAAGCCTGCAGGAACCCCCCCCCCCCCTCCTTTCTTTGTTTTTTTTTTCCTTCTTCTGTATCTTCTTACTTTTGCTCTATACTATGGTCTTTCATTACCACTTATCCTGATTTATTCTCACTTTTCCCATTTCATGCTTCTTCGCACCTTGGCCATCCGGTCTCTACACTGCAAGGCCGTGTTGTTCAATTCTTGCCATGTTATTTATTATTATGTTATGTATGAACCCACCTTTGCTGACTACCATAATCTGTGTATACATGTAACTTTCATATATGTATGGCTGTTGTTGGCCCCCTTAGTGGGTAATCTCTTGTTTTGTACGTCTCTAAAATCTTTCATAAAAACTTATTGAACCAAAAATGTCCCACTGGGTATTTCTGCTTGAATTATCTAGAAGTGGAAGTTAACTCAAAACTCAGATGCTATTTAGGAAAAGATGCTCCTAAAGCAGTGATGGCAAACCTTGCCACTCCAGATGTTTTGGAACTACATTTCCCATGATGCTCCACTACACTGCAGAGTGCATGAGCATCATGGGAAATGTAGTTCCAAAACATCTGGGGTGCCAAGGTTCGCCATCACTGTCCTAAAGACTGGCACAAACCAGAAGGACAGTAGAAATGTACCCACAAATTACTTTGAATACCATACATAGCAAAGACTTAAACCCTTTTACATGCTCTTAGTTGACAGGAACCCCAACATGGTCGACTTCTTCCTACTGTAACCTGTTCCCTTTCACAGCTTTACATCCTTTGTGTTTAGAGATGTCCTACCACTATTGAACAGTTGTGATCTTCCATTAGGCATGAACACATTTAGCCATTCTTCCCAGACCTTTATCATTAACAGACTGTTTTTACCCACAAAACTGGCCAATCAAAGGACTTTTTTTGTTTATCACATGATTGTCTGTAAACTTTAAACACTGTAGTTTATCAGAATGCCAGCAGGTTTCTGAGATGATACAGCCATCATGTAAAAGACTAACCACAATTATTCCAAAAACAAAAGTTGCTTAGATCACACGTCATTCTAGTGTTTGATAAAATAATATTAGACCATGTCTGAAGCTATACGTATGTTGCAGAAAGATGATCTGTTTGCCTATTTGGGATATGATCTAATTATTTAAGTGGACAATAAGTGTACAACTGTCCTTTAAACGGCTAAAAAAAAAAAAAAAATTAATAGTCACATGACTTTCAATATATCAGCATCATCCATTTTCAGCATAAGCTCTATATAGCCAAGGAATACTGCTCTTTCAGGTCATTTAAAGCCACCTATAAAAGTTCATCAGTAATGATGTTGGCTGAGATAAGAAGCACAAGACACTAATCTGTCTTTGGCTTTATCAGTGCTGATCAGCCTTCCCCTCTTGCCTGCTGTGTAATTGCAGTGATTTGTTCTACATAAAAGGTACATCCTAGATAATCAAACCAATTCAAATACAATCACAATTATCTGATACAAACTTACACCATGTCAGCCAGTGACAGCTGCTGGATGTAAAGGTTTAGGGTGATACATGTTATTGGTATATAAAAAAAGAAAAGGCAATCAAGAAAAGAAAACCTGGAAGCCAATTGGTTTCCATGCAAAGCTGCACCAGATTTTGCACACTCCAGTTTTAGTAAATCTCGCCCTGTGTGTTCATGCTGTGGTTTTAAAGGTTATTCTCTTGTCATGTGGGCAACTTACGATTCCACCTTGTGAACAAACACAGCCTCTTACTGAGATGCAGACTTTCTCAAAATGGCATTTACTGATGAGGCACAGACAGCCATGTGATAGTAATAGCTATGGTATGGGAAAGGTTATGGATTCTTTTCAGGTATACTCAACTTGCACTCGAGATCAGGTTGAGATGCTTTGGCGATCAACCAGAAATTTAGAGGTGCATTTGACCTTTTTTTCTTTTTACTTTGCAGCTACCTACTCCAAGCTACTTTTGCATTTATATTGACTTGTATGAGGAAAGAAGCAGTTCTAATGTGAACAAAAGCCAATGTACATATGAGATTGGTGAAGGAGGGAGAAGAGCAAAAAGCACACAGTTGGGCAAAGAATTGGGGGAAATTTCTCCAGTGGGGTCCTGTTGAGAAGTGAAAAGCCCAGAAGATGATAGAGCCCTACTCCACAAAGTAAACATTTCTGGATGGATTTGTTGTTAAACTCTATAAATTTCACAAACAAACATTCTCTATACTAATAGGTATACTGTAAAAAAGCAAAGCACAATGACTGTACTGCATTTAACACATTCCCTCAGGAAAGCTAACAAGTGACCCAAAAAATTAGTCACTGAACCAAACTGAAGAACTTCCAAGAATACTTGGGGGAAGAAAGACCTGGTGAAATTCTTATAGCAGACATGTTGCACAAGGTTTGAAAAGCACAAAACCAACCTACTGTCCTTGTTGTCAGTACTTGCAATGCCTGTGGGCAAATGCAACAGTTTGCTGACCCCACCTTCCTACCCTTCAATTGATCTTAATAGTATTGCCAAAGGGGTTTGATAGATAATTCATGTCCAGGAGAAAAAGAAGCAATGTCATTTCTCAATTCATTAAAAATAGATAGAAAATGTAATCCAGTGCATCATAATGGAGTATTTAAACCTGAACACTGGGATAAGTAGATATTGTCTAAATACAAGGGGCATGTGCATTTTCACTTGATCTGGGTGTGCTTTGCTCTTTCTTCGAGATCTGTGCAGCAATAGAGCATAAAAACTTCACCTTTATGCAAGAGGTTTCTAAAATGAAGCTACATTTTAAGGAAATTAAAATACTATCCGTGCAGTAGGAAAACCTTGGCTCTTAGTCTAAACCTGTGAGCGAGTGGTGAGTATCTGAATAGATGCAAACAACCCGAATCAGGAGCGATCCTGCACAAGTGCCCTATAGGAAGCGGCTTCCTATTGTGGGCACTCGGTGGGAGGGAGAAGCCAGGAATGCCAGAGGGGCATCAGGGGAATGCTGAAGTAGTGCCCCAGGCATCAGAGGAATGCAAACAAATGTGCTCAAAGCTTGTGTTTTGGAAAGGGAAGGTGGAGGTACATTGCAAAGAAGTCAACCAGTAGCGAGGCTAGAGGTAGCTGAAAAATTCAGAGGGTTGTGATTCAAAAGTCTCTTGAATGGAGAGCCAGGGCAGCCTAAAGCTGTGCGAGGACCACTAAGTAAACACTTCGGGTTGTCCCAGGGAAAAGAGGGGATTGATTAGAAGTGGAAGGAAAGGTAGGAAAGGGGACATGAGATTACCTGAGTAGTGTACAGAGTGCCAGAGTTGCAAATTTTCCAACTAGAAGAGGATAGTGGTGCTCTCTGAAAAACCATTGCACAGAGCAGGTGGGCATAACATGTTTTTTATTTTTTTAAAGAATACTGTACAATTACTTTAAATGTGGTGGTTACATTTGTGTTCTTTTTTAGGATCCATTCACACCAGCAGCTGTGTTACAACGCTGCATCTGGTGCGAGTTGCGGTCCTAGCAGTGCTGATGTGCTGATCCTGAGGCATCTCAATGTTTGTTTTTTTTTTTTTAACAAACTTTATTGAAATACCACACAGTGATATTTCATAAAGTTCTATTGGCCAGTGTGCGGTGAATCTGTTGCCCTGAGAAAAAATACTGCATGCAGTACTTTTGTTAATTGCACACTGCCCGCACACCAATGCAATGCAGTGGGATGAACCAGCCACCCCGCAAACAAAGCAGTTTGCCTTGTCTTGCGGTGGGGGTGTGCTGGGACTGCACTGAAATTGCCACCCAACACAGTCTCACTGCCCTTGGTGTGAATCTACCCTTAGGGCTCCTTTACATGGGCAGAAAAAATGCTGCATTTAGATGTTTACAGGGTATACAGGTCTTAGCGTGCCGCTGAGAGGCTGAGCAAGCTGTTCCCACTCCCTCCACAGCCCAGTGCTAGAGTGAGCACTGGAGGGGCAGGGCAGAGAGCGGTGTCTGACAGTCACCAACTCGGCTCAGATCAGACCATGAACTGAGGGACACACAGAGTCAGCTCAGGAGAGAGCCCACAGAGGGAAGGAGCCAGAAGCGCCAGCGGGGGACCCTAAAAGAGGATTAGGGCTGCTCTGTTCAAAAGCATTCGTATTATTGTCTGATAGGCATAATGGACATAAGGGCAGATCTCTCATACAAAATTACACAAAGGTCTTCTTTCCATAAATATATTAGTCCATTAATGTCCCCAATGTTCCCGAGATTAGTGTGCTGTTAATGAAAGCTGTCCAGAAATTCAGCACAATACACTCACAGAACTAAGCAAGAACTGCTTTTGCTTGCATCTCTTCTGCATAGTGGTGTGTGGGCAACTTAAGCACAGCATGTTATATGTGATGTCGTTCAAAGAAATCTGTTCCTCTGCTTTTTCTGACAAGAGGACAGCTTCTAACTAATAGAAACAACAAAGTCAGCCATATATGGATTGAAACTCGGCCGGTTCAACAGGGACCGACCAAGATTCAATCCATCTATGAGCAGGCCGATTGTACTCAAGTGGATCCATCGATCCATTTGGGTACACCCAGCCTGTTGGATTTTTTTTACATGCGATTAATGCCGGCGGCTATAACCCCTAACAGTAATCATGTTCTGCTGGCCAGGAAGGCTCCCCGTGCCACAGTGGAAGAAAAAAAAATGTATCATCTATGGGCTACTTTATTCAGTGAACACAGACCATTAGGATAACTATCCCCAAAACAAAAAATGTAATAGAGAAGCCAACAGGAAAACCTATCGGTAACACTGCTGTAGGTGCCGAAGCCTGACAGATGGTGAGACCACTGGACCAGGACCAGTATTCCAAAGATCTCCACCTTGGCCACAGGCTAGGGAGAGGATGGACCGGGATGGTGAGCACAGTCATTGCAGGTGAGCACTGGAGACAGGAGCGCCGCTAGAGACAGAACCCTGAACAGGCACAAGCAAAGAGACACCCTGTTGGGAGCCTGATCTCAGAGCTGTGAGTTTACTGCCTTGCTGCTGGCACCCTAATGCAGGGACGAGGCTTTTATTTCATTCAACTAATGTGAGTAAATTGGTAGCGGTTTTATATTGTGCTAATAAAGGAGATATACTGCGCTATTGGCGGCTCGCCTCTCTTCTCTGTGGTGAGCTACTTAGAGTCGCTGCACATAAAGAGAATCGTCCTGTGATAGAATTAATCCCTCGGAAGTGCAATCCTTGGGTTATGATACTCCACTGAGGACCCGTTTTACCTGAGCATTGTAGACCTGTATGTTTATATGGGTCCACTAACGAGGTGAGCGCGCCATTCAGCTGGTGGTGGAGCACTAGTTTATTTATGGTGGAGTACATACACAAGTGTAAAGAGTGTTATATACAGAAGACACTTTGTTTAAGCACTATAGTTGGACTTTTCTAAATAGAGTTTTTGCTGAAAGCATTGATATTAATTCTAAGGCTAGTGGTATTTCACATTTATTTTTACACGGATGAACATTATTCATTTGCACTATATAGTATATTTTATTTATTAATTTGATATATATTATGATTTATACGTTGAGATTATTATTGATTCACATATTGAAGATTATTATTGTTTTCTTTTTTTGTTTAATATAGTCAATTATTGGTATGGTTTATTTATTAATGAGAATTAGATTTTGAGTTCTAGCAGCTCAATCACTTATTGTTGCTTATATTTGGTATTTGGTATGGAAACAAATTTAGTGGTTGCTGCAACAATTATTGTAGTCATATTAATTATAATATGGCAGTGCACTCCAACACTATTTTAACTGATGCAGGGACGCATTTCAAAGCACAATCGCTTCTTTCTCAACCTGTCCCAGGTTGCATTCATTTTCATTTTTCAGGCTAAGAACATTTTCAGTAAAAACAGAAAACACCACTAACCTTCCCCAAAATACTGCATCCTTGTTACTTCATGTAAATTTAATCTAATGCACAAGCAACCTTCTCTTCCTTTTATAAACTACTAATCTCACCATTAACCCCTTTATAATAGAAATAAATAAAAGCAGATATAGTAGTCCAGCCAGGGACTGGATGTGTGTTTTTGCAGGATTAATAGGTGAAAATCCTTTAAAAAAAATAAACTATTGTAGCCATTGTATCTAAAGACCCATATGCTCCATTATATCCCATCTTTGTTTTTGGGAACGGTTTTAATCTGTGCAAGTAGCCCATAGTTTAAGAATATTGCACAATGCCAAATGGAAGTTGTTTAATGGGGCAGAGCTGGACAAAATCTGCTAGGGGCACTTTCAGCCTATGTTCACACTAGATGTGGTGCAAATTCACAGTGAATTCCCTGATGATTCAGCACTGCATGTAAATCGCATTCCGTCCATGCAAACTGATTGCGGAGTGTATGTTAACGATACCCCGCAATTGGTTTGCAAAACGCAGCACAATTTGCAGAATCGATTCTGACGCGGACCAAAAAAAAAAAGGGTCCTGCACCAGTTTGGTGCGAATGCGGTGCGATTTAAGCCATACAAATCCATAGCTCAAATCGCACCTCAGAGACACCACATGTAATACGCACAGGAATGTGCTGCAATTCCTGTGTGAATTACATGTGGTGTCTGAACCACAGCAGTGTGAACCCAGGCTCAATGTCGTAAAAAAAAAAACAGTGCAAATGGGCATTGCTATTTATTTTATAACTCATTAAGGTATTCACTGGTATACGGTTTATGCTGGCCACACATAGGGTAATTTTCAGGCAATTTAAACCCGTTTTCATTGGATTTTAATGATGAAAGTGAATAAATGGCTCAAGTGACTCTACCCCAGCTTCAACAGGAACTAGTGGTAGTAGGTAGCATTTACTGATTTTGACATTTCTGTGATTACAAGTGAACTGAAAGCTCACAAAAGCCTAGGAGATCCCAATGGAAGTTAGTCTCCCTCTCTTCATCCGCAGCCTTCTGGGACACATCACAAGCCCCAGAAGGCTGCAGGACCATTCACTAAGTGCAGTGTGGATTGCGCGTGTGCAGTGGGAAGTCCCACAGTAAACATGCCGGCGTCATAGACTTAAAGACCGGCCCGGTGAAGACAGTGCTGAATCTCTGGCAAAGTAAATGTCCTTTTACTAAAAAAAAATGTTGTTTCTTTCTAGGGTAAACATCCTCTTTAAAGTATACATGAATCTAACAATGAACTTCCCTTATTTGGTCCATTCTGATATGTTAAAAATAAATACCATTTAACGGGTTTGAGCAAATCGGTTTAATATGTGCAATATATTGGGTTCTGCTGTGCACTCTGCAGTCTTATCTTGAACAGTGTTGTAAGAAAGAGTGTTAGGACTACAGAATACCTCCTCCCTATGTTTTGAAGATGAGGAAAAAGTGAAGATATTCTCTAGTGTAGCCAAAAATAAAAGAAGATATACAGCAAGAAAGTACCATGAAATATTTCACTTTTAAAAGTAATCCAGCAGACATCTCCATATATAAAACACAAATGCAATGCCACTGTTGGAAGTACCAGTGTGACTCAATGTTGTGTGTTCTGCCTGGAAATGTCAACATGAACCAATATATGACATATAACACATACTTTTTTTTAAATGGGATATTGCATATTTGGATAGCATGACTGACAGCCATCAATAGCTGACTGTCAAGAAAAGCACTACAGGCAGTTTCTCAAACATGACTCAATTATATGACACACTGACATATTGGACCAGATCAGGTGACACAAGTAAATGGCTTCCTTTAAATCGACTACTGCCTCTGGATTTAAAGAATGAAAAGCATTGTTTGATGGTACTTGGGAGCGGAAACAAGTAACTATGCTAACTTTAGAAACACCAGCAGGTCTGTGTAAATTGTACTTATTTATACTGAGCCTTCTAGAATGGACAAGAAAGGTCATCTGTGTTTATATGGCATCCATAATTCACAATAACCAAAATTACATATTATATATACTTTAAGAGAGTTCTAATCTCAGCTCGTTACCTGTATAGAAGACACCTGGGAGCCAGAAATCTTGCTGATTGATAGGGGATCAAATACTTATTTCACTCATTAAAATGCAAATCAATTAATAACTTTTTTGAAATGCATTTTTCTGGATATTTTTGTTATTCTGTCTCTCACTGTTAAAATAACCCTACCATTAAAATGATGGCCTGATCATTTTTTTGTCAGTGGGCAAACCGGGGGTTGCAGCATACATAGCATTTAAATGTACATTAGACAAAAAAGTTACGGTTTGGCTACAGTTTTAGCCAACAAGTGCCTTGAAACTGTAGCCAAACTAACTTTTTTGTCTGATGGACATGTAAAAAAAAAAACGTTATGTGTGCTGCAACCCCCGGTTTTGGAACATTGCTACATAGTGAGCCTGGAAGACAGGGCTCTGGTTATGTGACTCAACTATAAAAGTCGCAGGTGCTGTCTACCTTCCTTGGAAAATAAATACATTTACTGATATATATACATATCTATATATATCTCTATCTCTCTATCTATATATATATATCTATATATATATATATATATATATATATATATATATATATATATAGATATATCATTTTCTGATATATATATCTCAGTAAACAAATGGCGCCACCTAGAAAATAAGACACTATGCCAAGTTTAAAGTGATTGTAAAGTCTCCTTTTTTTCCCCCTATAATTCCCATGTTATACTTACCTGCATGTTGCAGTGGATTTGCACAGAGCAGCCCGGATCCTCCTCTTCTCCGGTGCCTCTTCTGTGATCCTGGCCCCTCTCTCCTGTTCAGTGCCCCCACAGCAAGCAGCTTGCTATGGGGCACCCTGTGTCCATTTAGACACGGAGCCTGACCCAGTCCCGTCCCCTCTCTTCCCTGATTGGCTAGCTGACTTTGATTAACAGCAGTGGGGGCTGCTGTGTCTCAGCAAATTAGTAAGGAGAATCTCGGATGGCTGAGACACTCGTGGACATCGCTGGACAGAGAGGGACCTCAAGTGTTAGGGGGGCTGCTGCACACAGAAGGCTTTTTATCTTAATGCATAGAATGTGCAATAAGATAAAAAAAAAAAAAAAACTTCTCCCTTTAGGCCCCTTTCACACTGGGGCGGTGCGGGCGCCAGTGGTAAAACGGCGCTATTTTTAGCTGCGCTATTCGGCCGCTATCGGGCGGTTTTAACCCCCGCTAGCAGCCGAAAAAGGGTTAAAACCACCCGCAAAGCCGCTGCTGCATCGGCGCTTTGCATGCTGTATAGCCGCACTGCCCCACTGATTTCAATGGGCAGGAATGATGAAGGAGCGGTGTATACCGCTCCAAAGATGCTGCTTGCAGGAGTTTTTTTTAACGTCCTTTCAGGGCTTTCACACTGGAGACACAGCAGCGGCTGTTTCAGGGCACTTTGCAGGCACTATTTTTAGCGCTGTAGCGCTTGCAAAGCGCCCCAGTGTGAAAGGGGTCTTACAAACACAGGTGCAAATCACAGTAGAAAAAAGTGGTCTTTAGAAGCAGCAAAATCTACAAAGCTGATGTTACCAATTTTTTTTTCCTAAGTGATAACATGGAAAAAATAAAAAGCGTTTTTTATTACCCATTATTAAATGTGCCTGCCCCTGATGACACAGTGTGAAGAAATGCATTTGTGTGTAATTATGACACATTTTTTAGCAATAATCTGTTTTTTTATACATAAAAAACGTAGCTAGATTCAGCAGAGTTTTCTTTTTGCTTCTGCAATCTATTTAACTTTCTTTATCAAGCTATTGTGTGTTTGTGGGTGAGGCTACAGTGGCCTCTAAAAGAGAATGATCTTGGAACCAATCACACAAAAAACTAAATTTTCTTGGGCTTCAAATCAAAGAAAATACCCATGCAACACAAACAGCACAGATGGCAAATGTAGAATTTGCAAAAAAAGATCCAAACATGAACTGCATTATGTTGTTGCTGCTCTTATCAACTGTTAAGCAGTAACAAATGCTCTAATTGACAGAAGATGACAATATAATTGAAGAGCAGTCACTTGCCACTTGTATAGTCCCCTTTGCATTCATTTGAGTTGAGGGCACAGGGGTTATCAGAGAACCACGGTGTCAAGCAGGAAAGAAATCTGCAGGAAGCAAGTTGCATGTTCCATGTTGCTGTCATGCTTAACTCTACAGAGTGATGACAGCACATACAACTACACAATACCACAGACTAATTACATTTGAGAAATCAGGAATGGTATACCACTAGTGAAAGGATGTAAACTAAGATAGCAATAGCCAGATTGTGTTTCCTCTCATTTTACCCCAAATTCACTGCACCGGAATGACCGTTGTTGGTCTCAGCCTTACCACAATGGCTGCCAGAAAAGACTTTATACCACAGATGGCAAAGTTCACAGAACAAGAGAAGCTTATTTGATTAGTGGAAGTCATGCCCAAAAGGATTTTTTTTTTTAAATTGCTAAAGCATTTCAAGAGAACCAGTCATTGGACTGTGCTTTAAAATTATGAAGTCTTTATAAATATGCCCCTATATGTGCTATATACTACAGATAGTAAGCATCAGCATACGTCACAACTAATACAGATTTTTTTTTTGTAACATAAGCAGAACTCAGCAGACAGACAACTTCTTGGCAAGGCAAACAAAGCAAAATCATAATTATATTTTAGCTGAAGTTTAAAAAAGGCCCTAGGCTTTAGCTTGAGGTCCAACCATAGACATTCACTGTAACATTAATTTCAGTAAGGGGCTGTTAAGGTAAGCAAACATTTGATGCAATCTAAAATCCTTAGAGATCACAAAAATACATAATTTTGGACAAAAGTTTATAAATAGTACAGAAATAAATGTGAGATAATAATAAGAAACGTTAACTAGAACTCCAGCCAAAAGTTTTGTTTTAGTAGGGAAAAGTCATAACATGGTTGCAAATGCTGATGGCTTCTGAATCTGCATTCACCCATGCAGAGTGTAAAGTGCATCCGGAAATTATTCACAGCGATTCACGTTTTCTACATTTTATGTTAAAACCTTATTTCAATATGGATTAAATTAATTATTTTCCTCAAATTTCTACAAACAGTACCCCACAATGACAACATGAAAGAAGTTTGTTTGAAATCTTAGCAAACAAAAAAAAAAAAAAATCACATGTACATAAGTATTCACGGCCTTTGCCATGACACTCAAAATTAAGCTTCTACAACTCGATTGGAGTTCACCTGTGGTAAATTCAGTTGATTAGACTGAAATTAGATTTGGAAAGGCACACACATCTGTCTATATAAGGTTCCACAGTTAACAGTGCATGTCAGAGCACAAACCAAGCCATGACACCCATGGAAATTGTCTGTAGACCTCCAAGACAGGATTGTATCGAGGCACAGATCTGGGGAAGGGTACAGAAAGCTTTCTGCAGAATTACACTGGGGCGAAGGTTCATCTTCCAACAGGACAATGACCCTAAGCACACAGCCAAGTTAAGAAAGGAGTGGCTACGGGGCAACTGTGAATGTCCTTTAGTGGCCCAGCCAGAGCCCAGACTTGAACCTGATAGAACATCTCTGGAGAGATCTGAAAATGGCTTTGCACTGATGCTCCCCATCCAACCTGATGGAGCTTGAGAGGTCCTGCAAAGAAAAATGGGAGAAACTGACCAAAATAGGTGTGCCAAGCTTGTAGCATCATACTCAAAAAGACTTGAGTCTGTAATTGGTGCCAAAGGTGCTTCAACAAAGTATTGAGCAAAGGCTGTGAATACTTATGTACATGTGAGTTTTTTTTTTTTTTATAAATTTGCAAAGATTTCAAACAAACTTCTTTCAAGTTGTCATTAACCACTTCAGCCCCAGACCAATTGGCAGCCAAAGGACCAGGCCACTTTTTGCGATTCGGCACTGCGTCGCTTTAACTGACAATTGCGCGGTCGTTCGATGTGGCTCCCAAACAAAATTGGCGTCCTTTTTTTCCCACAAATAGAGCTTTCTTTTGGTGGTATTTGATCGCCCCTGCGGTTTTAATTTTTTGCGCTATAAACAAAAATGGAGCGACAATTTTGAAAAAAATGCAATATTTTTTTGCTTTTTGCTATAATAAATATCCCCAAAAAATATATAAAAAAACATTTTTTTTCCTCAGTTTAGGGCGATACGTATTCTTCTACATATTTTTGGTAAAAAAAAAAAAAAAATCGCAATTAGCGATTATTGATTGGTTTGTGCAAAAGTTATAGCGTTTACAAAATAGGGGATAGTTTTATAGCATTTTTATTAATATTTTTTTTTTTACTAGTAATGGCGGCGACCAGTGATTTTTATTGTGACTGCGACATTATGGCGGACACATCGGGACATTTTTGACACATTTTTGGGACCATTGTCATTTATACAGCAATCAATGCTATTTAAATGCATTGATTCCTGTATAAATGACAGTGGTAGTGAAAGAGTTAACCACTAGGGGGAGGGGAGGGGTTATGGGCAGTGACGTGTGTGTGTTTTTTTACATTAGGGGGCGGGGCGGACGTCTGACGTCATTGATCTGCTTTCCCGATGACCGGGAACAGCCAATCAATGACAGGCAGAGTAGGAAGCGCGGGGAGAGGTTTGTTTACACATACCTCTCCCCGTTCTTCAGCTCCGTGACCCAATCGCGTGACACCAGCGGCGATCAGGTCCGCTGGTCCCGCGGCCGGGGTCACGGAGCTCCCGACCGGGTCGCGAGCGCGACCCACGGGCAGGCATTTAAAGGGCCACGTACAGGTACGTGATTTTGCCTGCCTGTGCCATTCTGCTCACGTATATATGCAGTGGGCGGTCGGGAAGCGGTTAAGGGGTATTGTTTGTAGAATTTTGAGGAAAATAATGAATTTAATCAATTTTGGAATAAGGCTGTAACATAACAAAATGTGGAAAAAAGAGAAGCGCTGTGAATACTTTCTGAATCCACTGTAAATCCATGAATTCACAGATAAACCTTGATGTAGAAGTCACTAGCGTTTTCACAAGTACAGTCACATTCAGATATCTACTTGTATAGACAGCTGTATGTGGCACCTGTGGATTCTAGGCACAGGAAAGGGATTGTTTGAGGACTTTGCAGCCTCTATATGTCTATGTGCATTAGGCTGCATTCACACCTGAGCGTATAATTTCTAGGTGTTTTTTAGGGCATTTTGTCTGGCGTTTTTGTACAGGCATTTTAAGGTTGAAGGGCCACCAATGTAAAAAGCAGTAAATCGCTTGTAATCTGCCTAAAAATAAACTCATGTACTTTTTTGAGCTTTTAATCTGTGCAGCTTGTTCTGGCCTCTTGGCTGCTTCTCTGATTAATGCTCTTCTTGCCAGGCCTGTCAGTTTAGGTGGACAGCATGTCTTGGTAGGAGGTTTGCTGTTGTTCCATACTCTTTCCATTTTCAGATGATGGATTGAACAGTGCTCCGTGAGATGTTCAAAGTTTGGGATATTTTTTCAACCTAACCCTGCTTTAAGCTTCTCCACAACTTTATCCCTGACCTGTCTCGTGTGTTCCTCTGCCATCATGATGCTGTTTGTTCAGTAAGATTCTCATACAAACCTCTAAGGGCTTCACAGAACAGCTGTATTTATACCGAGATTAAATTACACACAGGTGGACTCTATTTACTAATTAGGTGACTTTTAAAGGGAATTGGTTCCCCTAGATTTTAGTTAGGGGTATCAGAAAAAAGGGGACTGAATACAAATGCACGCCACATTTCTCAGATATTTATTTGTAAAACATTTTGAAAACCATTTATCATTATCCTTCCACTTCACAATTATGTGCCACTGTGTGTTGGTATATCACATAAAATCCCAATAAAATACATTTAAGTTTTTGGTTGTAATATGACAAAATGTAAAAACATTTTAAGGGGTGTGAATACATTTTCAAGGCACTGTAAATACAATTTATTTATACATAGATATATAAATTCATATAAACACTATTCTTTGTTTCTGTGAAAGAAAAAACAGGATTTTTTGTTAGTCGCCACAAAATCCCTTTCTCTGAATCCATTAACAGACACAGCCTCTTCTTATTCTTGACCATAGGATTTATAGCACCACCTACAGGAGTAGGACACTAGACAGAAAATAAACTCGGCACTGCCTATGGGCAGTCGTCTTCCTCTCTGCCATAGGCAAACCAGTTAACAAGTAGCATCAACAAATAGCAATCCAAAAGGGATGTCCCATGGCTGCCTGCAAATTTTATCGGCCAAAAAAAACTTCCAAGAACGCAAAAACATCCACCTTATAAAACGTAGTAAAAGTGTGCACAGACTACCAATTAGCCACCTTACAAACTTGAGACACAAACACCTCATGTCCGAACCCCCAGGAGGCACTAATTGTCCTGATAAAATGTGCCATAACAGGTAAGGGAGAAATCCGAACCTTAATAGAGTGATTCTGAATAACCGCCTGCCTGATCCATGTAGAAATGGCGGCAGAGAGAGAATCCTATCTCCGAAAGGAAGCTGTAGCAAACAAATACACCCGAATCTTCCTTGGTGTCCCTGGGTGCCCGTATAGTATCATGCCTCCTTACACTTTCACGGTTGGGGATGGAGGGCCTCGGCGTCACATCAGGCGGCTTTTGCACATCTGTGAATCCTAAAGGGAGTGGCACGATGTATAGTGATGCAGGATTGCTCATGCACGTGCACCGTGATTCTTTTCCTCTGAAGCGGCACGGCGCAATGATCATTCTTCACTGTTTGGGTATCTGTTTTTCATTATTTCACGGTAATTTACCACCAATATCTGCACATTAATAGGGCAATATTACTTTCATGATGGGTTTTCCAGCTTGGGATTCACTCACTAATGTGTCATTTGATGGCAACCAAACAGTCTATTCCTTGATAATGGACACTTATTTGTTTCCATTTTTAATATATCACTCATTTTATATATTTTTTTAATAGTTATATGAATTCCACCCCAAGGTAGACGCCCAATGAGGTCCACATATAATTTATCGCACCCATGCACAACCCCCCTCTGAGAAAGTGTCCCATTTCCCTCATTTTGTTCAGACTTTATACTTTCACCATTAGTCACTTCTGGCACACATTTTTATTTTCATTATGAATTTGCATGCGCCTATACCAGGTTGTTTTTTGCACTATAACACGTGGTGTGTGATGTTTAGGAATTTGATACTTGGAACAAGTGCTATTGGCCCCCTTCATTGAGGTTTACTGTTGCAGTTTTCCAACTTTCAGTATTTGTACACCCCTGACCATCGTGACATCTGGTCATTTCCCTGGACGTTTGCCTGTCTGTCTGGCCCCCTCCCCTCCCCAGCCCCTGGGGAAAACTATACAGACCGTTTGGGGATCTTCTTTTATTTTCCTTTATCTTCATTTCTAATGGTGAAACTTATGAGAACCAAGAATCCACTTGACGGTTTACCCTGGTTTGGAAGTTTGCAAATTATACGTTTTGGTCTTCCCTCTCCCCTCTTTGCCTGTTTCCTCTCTGATCCCCCCCCCCCCTGTTTTTCCCCCTCCCCTCCCACTTCTGCTCTTATATTTAACAACCTTGTCTCTAATTTCAGATGTTTATATATGTATCTCCTGAGGAAGCAAACATTGTCTCGTGAAGCACGTAGAGAAATTTATCATGTATGCATTTACACCTTGGACTGTCAGTTATACCTTAATTTATGTAACTATGGAAACACATGCATGTGTGTATGTACCAATGTCTACCAGAATTATTTTTAATTGTGTGTATCAAAAGTTTTTAAATGTTCAATAAAAATTGTGTATATTTTATACCCTGTGGTTTGTGTTTCACAAAGTCCCTTGGGCATCCTTCTTTGTATATATACATATCGGGATTGAGACACTCATACCCAACACACGCCAGTTCTCTTTTGCGTAGATACGCCTTCACCAGATTCAAGGAATGCAGAGCAACTTCCTTAGGATGTGAGAGATGCTGGCACAGAGAAGGCAGGACAATGACCTCAATTAAATGAAATTCAAACACACCTTCTAAAGGAAGGACAGACATGGATGGAGAACCACCTTCTCCTTGTTTAACACCAAATAAGGAGACCTACAGGACAAGGCCGCCAGCTCTGACTGTGCATTGAAGCGATGAGCCAAAAAAAGAAACCTAAGACAGCGTAAGCCAGGGAAGATCCTTAATGGAGGCATCTGAAGGACCGAAAGGACCAGTGTGGCAAAGGAGAACGTACAGGTGGAGCCACACATCGAACTCTTTGAATGAAGGTACAAATTAAAGAGTGCGTGGCCAAGGAATGCTGAAAGAAAATGTGCAAGAGCAGAAACCCAGCCTTTAAAAGTACTTAAAGTGTGTTTTTTCTCTATGCTCTGCTGAAGAAAAGTAAAAATCCAAGCCACGATATGTAGAGGCTTTCCAAGTTTGATGGTAGATCTTCCTAGAGGGTGAATTAGCATGGTAGGAATTACGGGTCCTGACAAACTTCTGTTCCTCAGAACCTGGCTTTCAATAGCCAAGCCATCAAAGCCAGCAATGGTAAAGGCAGCGTGGAAAACCGAATATCTTCCCTGAGGGGCAGCCACAAGGCCAATCTCGGGCCACCAGAATGACTGGAATCCCTTTGGCCTCTATCCTGCGCAGAAGACGGGGGAGATGTTTGAGAGGAGAGAACACATCTATGAGATATGATACTGGCTCCACAGGGCCACCAAAGCCTCTGTCGCGTTCACCAAGGCCCTTGCCACGGACCTAGACACCTTTCTGTTAAAATGAGTTGCCAGAAGGTCCACCGTAGGCATATCTGGCAAAACACATATGGATGCAGAGGTCACTCTCCTTGATCCAACATCTGCCGGCTGAGGTAGTCTGCCTGACAATTTTCCACGCCTGGAATGTGCACAGAAGATACAGCTAGCAGATAAAAGTCTGCCAACTAGAGAATGCATGAGGCCTCCAGTGCTGCTGCTGTACTCTTTGTCCCGCCTTGGTGTTTAACACAGGCCACTGCTGTGGCATGGTCCGACTGAATCCTGACCGGGTGCTCCCAAAAAACTCCACCATTCCCCAGCCTGATCACCCAAAGCTCCAGCACACTGATCAAGATTCCTCCGGTGTCCAGCGACCCTGGGCCAAGTTCGGCCCCATAACTCCCCCACAGCTGGATAGGCTGGCGTCTTTGTACCAAAAGAAATTACTTCCCGCCCAAAGGGCAGGAGAACGGAGCCACCAAACAGATACTCTGGTCTTTTGACCAAGGATGTGTCCCACTTGGACAAAATTTCCTTCTGCAGGACACGTGTGGAACTGAGCATATAGGAAAAACCTCAAAGGTAGACACCATCAGGCCCAGAACCTGCATGCAAGAGCGCAGGGAGAGCAGCCTGAGGGACATCAGTGGACAGATCACCGACAGAAGCTTCAAAATTTTGTTAACCCAGCAGGACCAGCCAACCCACACCCTATGCCATGAAAGGGGGAGGGGCAGCTACTTACAAGTTTCATGAAGGATGCGAGTGCCTCTTCACTGACAAATCCACCTCCCACTGAAGTTTGGGCTGTTGGCCAGGGTAGTGTTGTGACATGGGAATTGCCCAGTCAGCCTGTGAGACTTCCCGGCTGCCCTGGATGGGGCTGTCGCAATTGACCTGTAGCTAAAGGTCTGCATGCGCTTAATCATTACTATTGCCATGATACCCTGGTAATGATTAAGCACAAGTAGTATGGGTAAAATGCGTCTACGTGACTGAATTCTGGTGTCCTTGGTGTCATCACAGTGATTTTCGATAAAGGCATTTTGGAACCTTTGAATGTGCAGCCATTCTTCTTTTTCAAGTATCCTACGGAGGCGGGCTTGGGCTAGCACTCCTATAAGGTTCCATTTGGGTCATCACATACACCTGGAGGAGCGGATCCTTTTTTGACTTACTTCTAAGACCCTAGGTAGAAATAGCTGGTATGCCTATAGCAGAGGGGGTTTATACCAGCTAAGAGTGCCAAGTTAATTTTCTGCCTAGTGTCCTACACTAGTAGATGGCACTATAAATCCTATGGTCAATAATAGGAAGAGGCAGTGTCTGTCAGTGAACGAAAGGGAAAACACAATGCTACATCAACTGATACAATCCATGATTAAGATTAAGTATCCTTGTGTTTAAACATTACATTACTTCAATTCTTCTGCACAATACACCACTGATGTGGCAAATAAATATTCAGTCTTCAACACCACAAGTGACTGCAACAGTGATCACGCACCAGCTTTTTTTTCTGTCTATACCCTTGCTGTAGGAATAAGCGCATTCCTCCCCTGCCGCAGCTGCATCTATACAAGGGGAATGCCTCGGCTGCCTATGATTGGCTGTCCACTTTGACAGCTTCCTGAAGGGATAGCTCAGATGGGTTTGGATTTTTCATCTGAGTGACAACCCTAAAGTGATTGTGATTGCATTCTATGCATTAAGATAATAAGCATTCTGTGTGCAGCAAGCCCCACCCAGCCCCCTAATACTTACCTGAGCCCCATCTCTTTCCAGCGATGTCCACCAGTGTATCGGCTGCCTCCCGATTGGCTGAGACACAGTAGTGGTGCCATTGGCTCCCGCTCCTGACAATCAAACTCAGTTAGCCAATCAGGTGAGGGGCGGGACCGAACCGCAGCTCCGTGTCTGAATGGATAGATGGATGGAGCTGCAGCTCGGCTTGGGTGCCCCCATAGCAAACTGCTTGCTGTAGGGGCACTGGACAGGAGGGAGGGGCCAGGAGCTCCAGCCAGGGACCCGAGAAGAGGAGGCTTTGGACTGCTCTGTTCAAAACCCCTGCACAGAGCAGGTAAGTAGAGCGTTTGTTATTTTAATAGGAAAAAAAAGCGAGACTTTACAATTACTTTAAAGAGGAGTTTCCATAAAAAAATAAATAAAACAATTTAAAGTCAGCAGCTACAAAAACTGCAGATGCTGACTTTTAATAATCGCACACTTACCTGTCCCAGGGTCCAGCGATGCGGGGGGATCGAAGCTCCGCTCGTCGCCCCCTCTGCTCGTGATTGGCCGCGCAGTCATCTGGGACCTGTCACGTGTCCCAGATGACTGACAGGAGGGAGGGGGCAGAGCTGAGCCCTTCCTGTGCCGAGGGGAAGTGATGTCACCAGCCCAAGCACTGAAGGAGGCAGACTACGAGGGACCCCCTAGCAACAGGCATTTAGAGGTGAGTTAAAACATTTTTTTTTTCCCCAAATGTTTTATTTTTTTAGGAATTTTAATCATTTTTTTTTGGGGTGGGGGACACCACTTTAACATCAGAATAGGAAGTTGTAGGAAACAAAAACCAGGCATGAGTAAAAATGGAGGTTGCCATAGGTAATCATTCATGAAATGCTAGTTACTTACACGTTATGTTTTTTCCCGCTTGGTTCAATATTTTGAGTGAATGACCTAAAATTAGAACTTTTCAGATCTGGATACCAGTTCTGGGTCTGTGACTTAGAAAGCTCTAAAGCCAGAGGTCAGCACAACAACCAGGCAAATAACTTTTAGAAGATGGTCAACAACAGCAGCCACCCTCACATAATTATAGGTTTATTAGAAGCAAATTATACCCTCATGATTTAATTGATGAAGTAGCTGTCAATTCATCCATACTTTCATTTTGTCTATCCTATATTTTACAGAAAAGAATCCTGCTCAGCTTATGGCAGGGCATAGCCCTCTACTTACTGCTCTTACCTTTTTGTTGTTTTCTTTAATATCTTGAGGATTCAGAGACTTGTACTCACTGAAGGAGAAAATGGCAAAGTGGGTACATACAAAATTTGACTTGAAAAAAATAAAATATATATTTTTAAACAAGTTCGGTCTAAAAATAATAATAAAAACAGATACAATAAAATTGTATGGCAAGTAATTTTTCAGGAATTCAATCAACAAAACTAATAGGGTGGAAAATTAAAAACAGGCAAAAATATATGAATAAATGCTATGGCTATGGCTGTTTCAGTGCCTACAGCTTTTTAGTCTAAAATAGGAGGCAAGGACCAGAGATGAGCTTTGACAGCCAAATTTGCCATGTGGTAATCCCTTGTCGTCAGCGTTCAAAGACCTACAGGCTTATTTCTCTCATCTCATTTCAACACGAACAAAATTTTTAATAGCATCTTGAGGTCAGTAGTTTCTATAGGATTAAGGAAGAAAAAATTATAAATGAGATGGGAGCCTAAAATGAAAGGGGGACATTGACAGTTGCATTGTAGGCTGTTAACACTTTCTCAACCAGCATTCCACATTCCATGATACAAATGGTATAAAGACCTCCCAAAACTTTCTGACAGATCTGAAATCGTAAGGCAGGGCAGTAAAATTATCAACTTTCCAAATAGCATACATGAACATTCTTGCTCCAGTGAGGTTCTTCATGTTTTGATTGTGCCAATAGAAAATATTCCTGTTTTGTTGCCACGAGGAGTAATAGACACAACCAAGGGCTGATTAATTATTACCAAATCCAAAAAACAGGCAGTACTTTTACAACAAGCAAGAACATTTCAAGTAGAACTGCAGCCAAAAAAGTTTTCTTACTTTTTAATTGTTAGCTAAAACGGGGAAGGGTTTGCTAAGTTTTTGCTGCTGTTTGCATCCCCTTTTGGTAGATTGACCATAACTTTCTGTCCTGGTGGCACCAAATGCCACAATGCTCAATTAGGTGACCCGACAGAGATCGTTCTCTACTCTACTAAAAAGTGTCATTACAGTGTTTGTTTTGTAAAAATTTACCCTAATTTTCTCACTTGTGGCACAAGTTCCCTTGAGAGAAAACCTTCCCAGTGAGGACAAAGATAGCTGTAAAAAAAAAAAAAAAAAAAAAAAAGGCAGTGGTTTTACCCCTTTCCTACTCTATCCAAAATGGAAAAACAAACATTTTGGCTAAAGTGTGACTCTATACCTGCATGCACACTGGACATTTAAACCCTGTGCATGAGATGTCAGTGTTCTTGAGTGGGCAGAAGGGAAAGGCATACTGCCCAGTCCCACTAATGGCAGCATGTAAAACTCTGATAGCCTGAAACCTGTAGCGGCTGGATGGTTCACCAAGTGGTACAAAGGTTTGGAACAGTACGTGCCAAAGTTCAAATGCCTGGAACACAAGAAGTCTGCATTTTGAGCATTTATCCCTGAGCGCATAGTGACCTGAAAATTGGTACCACTTGGTGAACCATCTAGCCTCAGCAGTGTTCAGCCTCTCATAGAATCATACAGGCTGCCAGTAGTAGAGGGGCTGGGCGGTGCGCCTGTACCTTCCGCCAGCACAGAAATGCTGGAATCTCATGCACAGGGGCTAATGCCTAGTGTGGATGAGGTCTAGCAGAAATCCAAAGTGGCTGTTAACCTCTGATTTGAAAAATGAACAAAGCATATCCCTGTCTAGTGAGTACTTGCCTCAACCCAAGGCACCTAGTGTGGTTCCTATCTGCCTTCTCCTCCTGCAAACTGCACGAGTCACTTCTGACAAGTTACATTGACACCACAGAATCCCAGGGGACAGACCCTCACCCTCCTTCAGCACACAGAAGGTGATCGACAGCCTCAGATCTGTGTTTCCCTATGGGACTTTGTAGAGGGAGGTGTGTCCATTTCCCTTCGCTTAGGTCTCTGATTACAGTCAGGTCTCTGCTTGTTACTGTGCAGTGTGTGACATCAGATCCCACCCCCTGCCTTCTGAAGATAAAAATGCTGTGTAAAATGTGTGTTTAGGAGGCTGTAGAGAAGAAAGATCTGCAGATAAACAGGTACAATGTATATAGGAGGATTTGTTTCAACTCTGTGTATAACCTAAGGCTAGTTACCTCACTGGTTATACTTTTCTCTATTTTATTCCTTTGACTCTAGAAATAATCACGTTTCCTAAATGGTGTACAGGTTTCCTAACCTAAATATAAATCATTTTACACATAATATTCATGATATGTAGCTAGCTGTGCATATCATGCTTTTTAATAAGAAAGCCCAGCACTACCTTTTTTCACTAGCTGACTCCATTTCAATGAATTATTAGGTTTTAACTACAGATTGCCATACTCATCTTAACAGAATGTATTTTGCAAAAGAAAAATAATCAAGGTCTCTGATGAGGCTAAATACATGCTGTATATTGATTTATGTTTGTTGGGTGTTTCTATATTAAAATTGGAATGACCACTATGGATAGCCATGGATGTCATGGAAATTACGGAAAGATGATTTTGTATCCATTGCTTATGACTCCAAGGTGAGCTGAAAAGTCACTCTAGGCTTGTTGAGTAAATACATTCATGTAATAAAAAATGTATTAAACAGGAGGGTGCACATGGGTTCTCACCCCATCTACATATGAGAAGAATTAAGAGACAGAGAAGTAGGGAGGAGCCAGATGTGGGATACGAGGGAAAGAACAGAGGGGGGAAGAATGGAGCAAGTTTCCAAGTTCTCACATTTATATTGAAGCCCATGAATTCCAGGTTTGCTTGAACTGCCTTTGCATGTTGTCTAATATGTTCTTTTTGACTGTCTTATAACTGCTAACCCATATAGGTCCATATCCCATATCAGAGTGCAAGGGGGATGTCCCTAAATCCCCCCCTAACTTAATTCAGCTGTCTGTTTAATTTGATATCCTGATATTAAAGTGTATTTATAGGAAAGTTCAATGAAGAACTGTATTGCAACTTTAAGAGTATATGTATTCACACATATTGCAAAGATGTACATAAATGCATGTTGTGCTGAAAGAATTCATTTGAATATATTTGAATAGCAAACTGTAGATCAACTCACCCAAAATAGAGTGTGCCGGAATTTTTCCCAGCATACAGCATTCATGGTAACTGACTAAATTATGTATATTTGGATGTCCATACATTTTGTCTACACTGTAAAATGTTAGAAATTCATGCAAACCAATGTGGGGGTAACTAGCCTCCGAAGACACAATATTGTAGTTTTCTTGGGAGACAGATCACATAGGTGTGTATACTTACATCAAGTCTGGTCTAAAGTAGTGTAATATTGCACAAAAGGCCAAGCCATTCCTCCATGAAGTAGTGAAATTGGTTATTTTAACACCTCGGTAAGTTTTTGTTACTTCCTTGCACCATGCGAGCAGTGACTGGCTAGCATTGGGTAGTCTCCCCAGAATTGGGCTTGGTAAAGGGCTGGGCTGAAAAAAAAAAAAAAAACACAAACACATCAGAACCTGAATTAAACTAAATGAATAATCAATCGAAAATAACTTATAATACAGTACATACACAAAGAACAATACAGCTAGAAAGGTTTGTCCTTTATGGTGGTAGATAACCAAATTACACAGACATGTTTCAACACAAAAAATATCTTAGACCCAAATAGGATTGACCACAATTAGTTGTCACACGATGTAATAATGATCTGACCATCTACACAATTCTTATATCAGAGACCTATTTGTCTATTTGCTATTGTCTATGGCTACCCTCAAGAAAAATTCTAAAATAAAGTAATAAATTCATTAGCATATGCTCAGAAACATATATACTAGTATGCAAATTTGAGCATACCAGTATACAATATACTAGCCTCATTAATATTTTTGTTTGCATCTTCCCTTGTTGATTATTACTATTATGAATATCATGGTATTAAAGACTTTGTTTAAAGAAAAAGGGTTGGGACTTTAAGTGAGGCCTAGAACAATGACGTCAAAATAGCCTCCATCCCTATCGGCACGATAAATAGAAAAAGGGTTGGGACTTTGGCGAAGCATGCGATTTGGAAGTAAAAACAGTTAAAGACTTTGTTTACCTAAAAAACTGAATTAGCACAAGGGGCATTACTTATCTTCAGTCTGATGTGTCCCTTGTGCTTCTGTTCTCTAGTTCTGCAGTCATTTTCCTCCTCTGATGGACCCCCTACCCCCATAATCCTCTGATGCGGCCATCGTAAACAGAACTAAGGAGCTGTCCCAGGCACTCACTCATCAAGAGTGCTTATGCCCATTCTTTCCACACAGCTCCTTCATTCATAGGAGCTGTACCACAGCTTTTATGAATGATCCAGGATCTAATGAATGGAGGATGGGGCAACGATGACTGAAAGGTCCATCCCCTCTTCATTTATAGACTCACCTAGACCTTAAAGAATGCAAGTGGTTTGACACATGGTAGTCCCATGTACCAATAGACACCGTAGATTCAAATTAGACTCATTACAAGCTCAGTTTCAAACACAACAATTCAGCCACATATAGTTCAGGAAAATTGACATTCCACCAAAGTTTGCCAAACAGGAACAAGGAAGGAGAATACACCATTGGTTTCAGTGACAAACAATGACAATGTGAGGATTGGATGCTCACACAACAAGTAGGACTTTGTTAGGAAGATGATACATGCTTTGATTCCTAATGTATAGTGTTTTATATCACAGGGGCTTAGAATTTGTTTAGAAATATAATAATGGACTTCTGATATGGACAAGTTAGAATAGAATAGCAAAGGAATCTGGAACCCCTAGGCAAATGTAAATATCTATGATCTTTGGCTGCATGGCACAGTTAAAGCATACATGGCAAATAGTGGAAGTGAGCAGATCATATGACAAATGTCAAAGTTATGAGATTTGCTTAAATTGTCTTGCCGTTTCTAAACCTTCTGGATGAAAACTATAATACTGTTATTTAACATGAGGATTCCACTCCCTTTGAAATTTTACATTATATAGATAGTCTAATTAAAAGGATGAATCCACTTTCAGTTAAGGTAGTATTCTCTCACTACTCCCCAGCCTGCTGTCTGGACAGTGAAGGAGCAGCAGTTTACAGATTAGGTCATCTCTCTGCTGACTCTGTATTTGCCTACTATTGGCCTGTTTTTAATCTACAGATCCGCATGAAGCACAACTTCCACAAATCCTGCCTCTCCCTCTCTAAATGTGCTGCTGATTAGGATATTGAACTAGGCTAACACCAAGTCACATTCAGGTGCTTAAACTAGCTACATTAATAAAAATACAAAAAGAGTGCAAATAAGAGGAATCAGTACTCCACTACCAGCTAGATGAAACAAGAGCACTCTATCACTTGAACACGCAGGGGAGGAATAGGGGTGATCGTCCTGAGACTATCACTACTAGAGAAACTGCATAAATCCAACCCGAAGGGAGATACCGTATATACTCGAGTATAAGCCGAGTTTTTCAGCACATTTTTTTGTGCTGAAAGTGCCCCCCTCGGCTTATACTAGAGTCAAGCACGTTTCTGCAGCAAAAAATGAAATTTTCCGACCCGATTTTGCGGCCCCATATGTCGGGCCACAGCAATGTCATTTCGGGACCCTTTGGGTCCAGAGACCCCAAATTTTGGCTGCAGCTAGGGGTAATCTAGGAACCATTAACTACCAAGTTTGTGGGACCTATGGCTGCAAATGGGCACAGTGAGGCTGCAAATGGGCATTGTTGACCCTCTTTTACACTTACAGTAGCTGCGCATTTCTCACCCTAGGCTTATACTTGAGTCAATAAGTTTTCCCAGTTTTTTGTAGTAAAATTAGGTGCCTCAGCTTATATTCGGGTCGGCTTATACTCGAGTATATACGGTAAGTATAAAAACGGATAATCAAGAAATGAACTAGACACCGCCAAGCGCATCAGAGGCTTTTACCATCAGTGGAAAAACAAGATAATAATTAGATCTGACACCACTGCCATACAAATCATTATGGTAAAATACAAAACAATAAAGTTTATTCAAGAGGGTACATACATAAAAAATATATACAATAAAGTACATATAATATACTGTGTATAACCACCATGGGCCATAAGTAAAACTGGGAAAAAAGAGGGAATAAAGCCCTACTCAGCAGCAAAAAAGATATATAGCAAGGCATACAGTTCTCATCCATAATTAAAAAAAAAAAAAAAGGTAAACCAGTCAGAAATTGTACACACATCGCAAAATATTGCACAACATAGCAATAAGCATTGCTACGTCAGGAGAATCCCCAAAGAGATCAGGGTCAGAGCGCAAACATGTATAGAAGGCCATCAACTGGATGCTTACCCAGTTGAGGGGCATGTACACCATTAACTATTCTGTCCATTACTCAATGAGTCGGGGCAGGGTGTAGGATGACTGCATAAAGGCTCCTCACATCTAAAGTGGCCAACACACAATCAGATGGAGTTGAACCAAGATCTGGATGGACCATTATGAAGACCTAGTGAAGTATTATCTGCTAGCACATAAACAATAGCTCAGGGCCACATGTAACAGCAGAAGTTGTATGAGGACAGAAGCATCCGCTGGCTTCAGGGTCCTGATGTTATCTAGTTGCATTGGCAGATCAGCAAGCTCTGTAAGAAGGAACAAAGCCTCAAATAGGGCTTCCAATCTTTTAGCCACAGAGTCCTTGAATAGTGGAACACCTTGAACAAGGATTGTATAAGTTATGTTAAGGCAAAAAATGTCTGGGTCTACAACTGGGACAGACCTTTTTTTTTTCTGGTAACCCTTCTTCTAGAGCAGGGATATGCAATTAGCGGACCTCCAGCTGTTGCAAAAAAAGTCCCATCATGCCTCTGCCTCTGGGTGTCATGCTTGTGGCTGTCAGTCTTGCTATGCCTCATGGGACTTGTAGTTCTGCAATAGCTGGAGGTCCGCTAATTGCATATACCTGTTCTAGAGCATATTGATCGGCAAACTGCTTGGGAGGGACAAAGATCTTCCAAGGATGAGGCCTGTCATCATACAATATGGGATATTAAAGTGAGAGTACAGGGAAGGTTATAGCAAGCCAAAGAATTTTTAGGGAAGCCAGGCTGGTGACCTATGGCAAGGCCAACGCAGGTGGTGCTAGGTCAAGGCACGCTTGCACTGCTTAGATAAGGATAGAAATGTTATCCTTAAGTTTGGGAGATACAGTATATTAATGGACTAAACCTCTACATTTACTGAATCCTCTGAAACAGACAAGGTATCAGCCTCATCCTCTTTATGAAATGAAGAGGAAGACCAGAGATGGATTCTGAGTAAGAGGAAGATGGGGCCTGAGGCTTCTAATAGGGCTGAAAATTCCCTTGTAAATTCTGATATTGTGCCGAAAAATACCTCTTCTGATAAGACGGTGGGGGGGACCTAAAGAGGTTGACTCCGAGGATGGTAGTGACTACGTTTTGGGAACAGCAGTGCAGGCTTCACTGCAGGGAAATACTGCAGACAGCCACTCTTCCCCTGAGCCATTAGCAAAGTGTAGGTTGGCAGGGCCCCCTGGCCCACGTTCCTTGCTTCTATGACCTGCAATAGGGTGTAAGGAATGTCCCACTAGGGGTATTCATGACTAAACACTGCAGAACAGGAAGGGATTAACCTTCAGTCACTGTAGGCAATTTGGATCCCATGAATGTCCAGAGGATTGCTGGTCTGTGGTGAAACCAGAAGTGAATACCAGATCGATGTACGTGTGTCAAAGATGGCTCAAGCACGTGCAGTATATATCCCTGCCCTGGAAGGAGGCAGTGTGGGGAGTCCAAGCCAAGAGTCTGGGAACTTAAGTGATGCCAAGTTTAAAAACACTAACCAGGCTTCTCCAGCCGGCTACGTGTTTAATAACCCCTTATGGAACGGAGTAAAACACACCCAGAATCCGAGATGTGAAAAGGCCTTGATTTACCGCAGTCACTGTGTTCTGTATGTTAAGGACAAAGTCCCATCTAGTGATCTTTGTCCTCTTGGTGGGCATTGTGAGCAACAAAAATGGTCACTTTTAATCTCCTCAAGACCACACACTTACCACGTTACTGCCAGGCCATTTTTCAGTACTGTCACACTTTGAATGGACAATTACTTAGTCATGCAACACTGTAACCAAATTAAACTTTGTTTTTCTTTAGAGACAGATAGAGCTTTCTTTTGGTAATATTTAATCACCACTGTTTTTTTTTGCTATAGATGTGAAAAAAAACAAAAGATTTTGACAAGCAGGTTTTTCTTCATTTCGGTTTTAAAATTTTGAAAATAAATCTTTCTTTATAAATGTAGGCTAAAATGTATTCTGCTACATTTCTTTGGTAAAAATAACATAAATTAGTGGATATTATTTATTCTACAAACTATGGTATATACTGTATTTATCGGCATATAACACATGCTGGCGTATAACACGCACCCCAAGTTTAGGAGGGAATTTTAAGGAAAATAACTTTTAGGAGGGAAGTTTAAGGCTCCTCTCGGCTCCGCTCAGTCACGCCCAGTCCCGCCATTGGACCTGTGTTATGTCCATCATAGGGCGGGACTGGACATGACTGTGAGCGGAGCCCAAAGGAGCCGAGCCTAGCCGAGTACACTCGGCTATGTGTATATCGGCGGTGCTCGCTCTGCTCACAATCAATGGAGATCGGCGTATAACACGCACCCGCGATTTTCCCCTGATTTTAAGCGGGGAAAGTGCGTGTTATACGCCAATAAATACGGTATATTTGAAATCCTGCCTGATTTCTTGAGGCCCTAAAATGCAAGGACAGTACAAAAACCCCTCAAATGACCCCTTTTTGGAGAGCAGACAGTCCATGGTATTTAATAACTGTGGTGAGTTTTTCAAAGTTTTAATTCAAAAATATATATATTTTTTTTTTCACAAAGTCATTTCTCACATACAGCATAGGCATACTAATAATTACACCCTAAAGCACATTCTGCTACCCCCACTCCCGAGTGTGGCAATACCACATGTTTTTGGACCGATTATACTGTATACCGGACATTATATCTGGTGTATCACACAAATCAACTAATTGTATCAAAACCAATCAGGGACACTGATTGGTGTGGTGGTGATCAGGGACAATATCACTGGTGTGGTGGTAATCCTGGATAATGTCACTGGTATGGCAGTGATTAGGGATACAGACTAGCAGCACAGCACTAACATACAATGCCTTGAAAAAGTATTCATACCCCTTGACATTTTCCACATTTTATCATGTTGCAACCAAAAACGTAAATGTATTTTATTGGCATTTTATGTGATAGACCAATACAAAGTGGCACATAATTGTGAAATGGAAGGAAAATTATAAATGGTTTTCTTTTTTTTTTTCTTTTACAAATATGTGAAAAGTGGGGCGTGCATTTATATTCAGCCCCCTTCCACCCCCCCCCCCCCGAGTCAATACTTTGTAGAACCACCTTTCGCTGCAATTACAGTTGCAAGTCTTTTTGGGGATGTCTCTACCAGCTTTGCATATCTAGAGAGTGACATTTTTGCCCATTCTTCTTTGCAAAATAGCTCAAGCTCTGTCAGATTGGATGGAGAGCATCTGAACAGCACATTTCAAGTCTTGCCACAGATTCTCAGTTGGATTTAGGCCTGGACTTTGACTGGGCCATTCTAACACATGAATATGCTTTGATCTAAACCATTCCATTGTAGCTTTGGCTGTGTGTTTAGGGTCATTGTCCTGTCCTGTTAGGTGAGCCTCCGCCCCAGTCTCAAGTCTTTTGCAGACTCCAAAAGGTTTTCATCTAAGATTGCCCTGTATTTGGCTCCATCCATCTTCCCATCAACTCTGACCAGCTTCCCTGTCCCTGCTGAAGAAATACATCCCCACAACATGATGCTTCCACCACCATGTTTCACGGTAGGGATGGTGTGTTCAGGGTGATGTGCAGTGTTAGTTTTCAACCACACATAGCGTTTTGCTTTTAGGCCAAAAAGTTTAATTTTGGTCTCATCTGACCGGAGTACCTTCTTCCACATGTTTGCCGTATTCCTCACATAGCTTCATTTTGCAAACTGCAAACGGGACTTCTTAGGTCTTTTTTTTTTTTAACAATGGCTTTCTTCTTGTCACTCTACCATAAAGGCCAGATTTGTGGAGTGCATGACTAATGGTTGTCCTGTGGACAGATTCTCCTCATGAGCTGTGGATCTCTGCAGCTCCTCCAGAGTTACTATGGGCCTCTTGGCTGCTTCTTTGATCAATGCTCTCCTTGCCCATCCTGTCTGTTTAGGTGGATGGCCATGTCTTGGTAGGTTTGCAAGACCAGAGTACCTTCCTCCATACATTTTGGGAGTCTCCCACATGCCTTTTCGCAAACTCATGCCATTTCGTTTTTTTGCTGAAAGTAATGGCTTTCTTCTGGCCACTCTGTCATAAAGCCCAACTCTATCGAGCATACGGCTTATTGTCATCCTATGTACAGATACTCCAGTCTCTGCTGTGGAACTCTGCAGCTCCTCCAGGACTACCTTAGGTCTCTGTGCTGCCTCTCTGATTAATGCCCTCCTTGCCCGGTCCGTGAGTTTTGGTGTGTGGCTGTCTCTTGGCAGGTTTGCTGTTGTGCCATGTTCTTTCCATTTGGTTATGATAGATTTGATGGTGCTCCTAGGGATCATCAACGATTTGGATATTTTTTTATAACTTAACCCTGACTTGTACTTCTCAACAACATTGTCCCTTACTTCTTTGGAGAGTTCCTTGGTCTTCATAGCAGTGTTTGGTTAGTGGTGGCTCTTGCTTAGGTGTTGCAGCCTCTGGGGCCTTTCAAAAAGGTGTGTATATGTAATGACAGCTCATGTGACACTTAGATTGCACACAGGTGGACATCATTTCACTAATTATGTGACTTCTGAAGGTAATTGATTGCATCAGCGCTTTTTATGGGCTTCATAACAAAGGGGGTGAATACATATGCACATGCAAATTATCAGTTTTTAATTTCTGAAAAATAGTTTTATGTATATATTTTTCTAATGTTACTTCACCAACTTAGACTATTGTGTGCTGATCCATCACATATAATTCAGATTAAAATAACATTCAACTAAAGGCTGTAATGTAACAAAACAGGTAAAAAGCCAAGGGGGTGAATACTTTTGCAAGGCACTGTAGTTCTTTCCAAAGATTTTCTATTGCATATAAGTCAGGTGATTGGCTGGGCCATCAGCAGCTTTATTTTCGCTTTTTGAAACCAATTCAGCTTTTCCTTGGCTTTGTGTTTGGGATCATTGTCTTGGTGAAATGTCCACCCTAATTTCATCTTCCCCATCCTGGTAGATGGCAGCAGATTTTTATTACGAATGCCTTGGGGTTTGACCCAGCAAGATATCTTCTTCACCTTTTCAAAATGTAAATATCGGAACTCGCTGATCGCTCATCTTTTGAACACGGCAAAAGCCTGTATCCTGGCTGTCTGGGAGACAGCAGTCACCCTCTTCGACCTCACTATGGTTTAAAAAAAGTAGCAGATATATACCGGTATGCCATGGAAAAAGGTACTGCAATCATGCAAGGTAAGGAGGAGAAATTGAATAAAAAAAATGGAAGCCATGGTATCTTTTTGTATGTACTAGGGAATATGGCTGTGCGCTTGGGGAGCGGGAGCAGGTGGGGTCTTAGGTGGAAGGAAGAGAGTGAGATAATTTATTTATCCCTGTAGAAAATGCTTTCTCCTCCTCTTTTTTTTTTCCCTCTCCCCTCTCCTTATCGTTTTCCCTGGTAAATAGTATTTGTCTATAAGTCGAAGGTGGGGGGGTGGAGAAAGGAAAAGGAAAAATATATATATGAATGATTGCATGGATATACTAGTGAGAGGAGGGGACCAGTTTTTGTATCTCTTGTTTTTGTTTTTCATTTTGTTTTTGATTCTGTATATGTGTCTGTATGTTTGATAATAAGCTACATATATCTATGGAAAATAGAATTACTGTGTATTAAGTTATATTTTGTGATATGCAAGCAACAAAAAAAGTATTTTTTCTTGAAAAAATAAAATATAGAATTAAAAAAAGAAAGAATGTTCTGGTACATTTTTCCATTCGTCCTTCCTTCATTGACATGAAGTTTGCCAGTACTGTATGCTGAAAAACAGCTCCACATGATGATGTTGGGGTGATGTGCAGTGCCATTTGACCTCCAATCATGGTGTGTATTATGGCACCCAAAGAGTTCAAATTTGGTCTCATCTGACAGACTATATTCTCCCAGCTTTTTTACAGTCTTGTCTAAATGTTGTGCAGCAAGCTTTAAACATGCTTCAACGTGCTTTTTCTTCTGCAATGGGGTCTTGCGTGGTGAGCGTGCATACAGGCCATGGTGATTGAAACAATTGTACCTGCTAATTCCAGGTCTTTCAGAAGCTCTCCACAAGTGGTCCTTGGCTCTAGGAAAACTCTTCTGATAATTCTCTTCACTCCTGTCAGAAATCTTGCAAGGAGCACCTGGTCATGGTCAGTTTATGGTGAAATTATGTTCTTTCAACTTCCGGATTATGACCCCAACAGTGCTCATTGGAACATTCAGAAGTTTAGAAATCTTTCTGTAACCAATGCCATTGGTATGTTTTGCAACAATAAGGTTGCAAAGATCTTGAGAGAGCTCTTTGCTTTTACCGATCATGAGATGTTTCTTGTATGACACTTTGGTAATGAGACACCTTTTTATAGGCCATCATTTGAGACTGAAAAAGCCAATATTAATTTGCACTGGCAACGGGCAGGACTGCTTTCTAATTACTGATAGATTTCAGCTGGTGTCTTGGCTTTCCATGCCTTTTTTGCACCTCCCTTTTTTCAGGTGTTCAATACTTTTTCCCTGTGTCATTCCATTTTATTACACATAACTTAATTTCTGAACTTATTTATTTTGATTTCTTTGTATGCATGGCTTACCGACACGTGGTGAAGATTTCATGTCAATAGCACCTTTAGAAATATATTTACCTAGAAAAATGGTGACGTGTTCAATACTTATTTTACCCGATGTATGTGATGTAGGCTACCCATAGCAATAAGATCAGATTTTATGTTTTTTCTAAGTACCCCCTGGAACACTGTAAATATCTGTTGATCTTAGTTAGGCACGTTCTCTGAGAAGGTGACAATGGTCTTACTTCTGCAGTGAAAACATTGCAGCATTGTCATCCTTGATAGGCCTGCCCAAAGCTCTATAGATGAAGAACATATGGCTCTATCTGCAGAGGCTTTGGCAAATTATGTTTCAGCTGCATTTAGGGTCCATGCACATTGGCTTAACCACTTCTGCTCCAAAAGGAGTTACCCCCTTAATGACCAGGCCATTTGTCAAAAAAAAAAAAATTTCTTCATCAGCTTAGGCCAATATGTATTATTCTACATATTTTTGGTAAAAAAAAAAAAAAAAAAAAAAAAATCGCAATAAGCATATTTTGATTGGTTTGCGCTAAAGTTATAGTGTCTACAAAATAGAGGATAGATATATGGCCATTTTTTTCTTACTAGTAATGGCGGTGATCAGCGATTTTTAGCAGGACTACGACATTGTGGCGGACAGATCGAACACTTGACACTTTTTTGGTACCAGTGACATTTATACAGCGATCAGTGCTATAAAAATGCACCGATTACTGTATAAATGACACTGGCCACGCACATCGGCTCTGGCACAGTGGGATCTATTGCACTGTATCTATTGCACAAAGCGACTTACACTTAAGGCGATTCGCACAATAGAGCTGACCTGCCGCAGTATAACTACGGCAGCTGGCCGGCAAGCGGTTAAAAAACCACCAGTGCCCTCAGTAGGAAAAAAACTCTACTTTTAAGCAGTTTTTGTTTTGTACTAGCATTTCTTCTGCCAGAAAACCACTCTCAAAAACGCAAAACAGAAGTTTTTTTTTGCCTCTAAATGCCGAGCTTAAAATATGCCTCTAAATGACCTAATGTGTATTAATACATAGGATAACATTAGTTGCTTCTACAGACAAAACACTAAACTCCTCTAAAAGCAGCATTTTTTTAAAGCCAGTGTTCATGGAGCCTTACTGTTTAAAAAAAAAAAAAGGTAAAATCAGTTTTCTGAACATTCCATCTTGCCTTACAAATGCCTATTTGTTGTTTTTTTGCCACGCAGGGCAAGGCAACAAGTTTATCCATAGTTTAAAGCCTGTTCTCCTATATTTTTTGAACAAGGACACAAAACTATTTTTACAGTAAGGAATATGTATGTTGTAGTAGGAAGACTGCAACCTGCCCTCCACCCCAATTGCAATCTTTTGAAGTCAGTAAGAGCTGTCAGTTAACAGACACATAGTTAGGAGGCCACATGCGATCTTAGCCTTTGGCATGCTTCTTCTGATGGATTCAGCCATGTATGGCGGCTCTAGACTTCTGTCTGGGCAAAAAATGGTGCCGGGCGAAACAGCTTGATTGTAATTTAGACACTTGAGGCACTATAAAGAGCTGGCGGAGTGAAACACACCCTTCCCAAAATGAAGTCATGTAAAATTATCTTCTCAGTTACAATGGAAAAAAATGACAGTTGTGAATAAAAGTGTTTCTTCAACATTCTACTGTCTCTTTGATGACAACACTGAAAGTGGAAATGACATTTCACAATCGGCGCCTTTAGGTTTACAAGTGTGTTATCCCTGACAACATTGCTGCTAAGGATTTTAACCCCCTGTTGTCATGTGAAACTAGGAGAGAATCTCTTGTTTCAGGTGAAACTGAATATGTACCAAGTTGAGACAGAACAGATATCGAAAAATTTCTAATGAAAGCCACAAAATACATAAGGTGGCTAAATACATCTATTTGCATTTGATAGGGAGACAAACCCCAAGTCAGATAGGTCTTGCTCAATTAACCCCCTTCGTGCCGATGCAACCCTTTCTAAAAAAATTAAGAAACCAAAACTAAAAGTAAGGCTCCACCTTCTGAGCATTTAATCTGCGCTGCTATGGGTAGCAAAGGACCAATGCTGACTTCAAAAATTGTATTATATTCCATTTATCCATCTCTAATTTAAAATAGAACTATATATTATTTTGGATAATATCGTCCAGGGACGTCCTCCCGGCAGTCTTTCGGCTATAGTGCGGGCGCAAAGTGGTTAAATATTAACTACACAAAAACAAGTAATCAAAACTTTTGGATGAAAAAAAATGGGCTAACTTTACTGTTTTTTAATTCATTAGTGTATTTTATTCCCAAAAAATTGCATTTTGAAAGACCGCTGCGCAAATACCGTGTGACATAAAATATTGCAGCAACCGCTATTTTATTCCCTAGGGTCTCTGCTAAAAAAATATATATAATTTTTGGGGGTTCTAAGTGATTTTCTAGCAGAAAATACAGGATTTTTACTTGTAAGCAACAAGTGTCAGAAAAGATTTAGGCTTTAAATGGTTAAACTGAGAACTCCTCCACACAGAGTTCAGTTCATTGATGAGAAGAAACATTGTATCTTTTTGGTCTTTTTCTTACACTTGGCAGGCTGCCCAGACAAGTCGCTCCAGGGAGAACTTCAGGCAACTTGCATTGACTTCTATCAGAAGTCATTTGCAAGTCGCGCTGAAGTTTTAAAATTTGCCTTTTTTATCAGCACAATTGGCCGATGCCGATTAATTAAAAAACGCCAAATATCGGCCGATATATCGGTCGAACTCTACTGCAGACTCCATGCACTCTGATGTTCTGCGATGGCGGGTCAGCAACCCGTTCAGCTTGCCAACCCGCCATCCCAAAGCATGGGCATGTACTTCTTTAGTTTGAGCTCATGGGCCATGGGTTCAGCACCCCTGAGCTAAATTAAAGCAGAGTTTCACCCAAAAGTGGAACTATCACTTATACGCCTCCTCCCCCCTCCGGTGCCACATTTGACACCTTTCAAGGGGAAAGGGGGGGGCCTGTTTTTGAATCCGGCTGTAGGACCAAAGACAAAGGAGCATTAGATGGAACAGAAGATTGTACATGTTTTTATTCATCCAGGACTATGGAAAATTGTACAACACCAAAGGTTTTAATGATTATGAACAAACCTAACATCATTCCAAACACAAAATGAACTACGGCCAATAACTCCTCTGAAAAAACAGAGGTCGCCACTGAGCGCCAGAAAATTAGCACAAAAGCCTAACAAGCACACTTGGCTGGAAGCTATGCACATACAGACACATCTATTCATCCTCATATAAACAGGTAAAATTGGATGTCAATGTAGACATAACACACTGCTCAATGTGGCTGCTGGTTTGATAGTTCTGTGCCTACAAACTCAGATATTTTAGGTGTTATTAAAGTTGCAACATTACGGGTCTATGTTTAAAGCCCAATTACACTTTTCAGAAGTTTTGGAAAAAACAACAGTTCTTTTAAAAAAAAAAGAAAACCCTTCACAGACTTACTGCTCTGAAATCTAGTGTCCAGAGTCTTCCAACTTTTGTTATCCCGCATCATCATGGACACCCCTATCGGAGGGTGCATCATAGTGCTGCCCTGAGGATTGCACTGTCTAGAAAAAAAAGTTTGCCCACCACGGCTGGAGAAGAGGAAAGACTAGGAGAAAATAAAAGGCATGTATAACTGGATTTTTTTTTTAAACTGCGGCAGGGGGCTTCAGCGAAGGGTGGTAAAAAAATAATGAAGGCAAGCTTTAAAGCAGGGGGTCTCCAAATTATGGCCCTCTTGTTGTTCAGGAACTACAATTCCCATCATGCCTAGCCATGCCCAGGAATGTCAGAGTTTTAAAATGCCTCATGAGACGTCTAGCTTTGCAACTGCTGGAGGGCCGTAGTTCGGAGATCCCTGCTTTAAAGCAAATCTGTCATGAAGAAAGAGTGATCATACAAACAAAAAGGTATATAAAAGTAGACTGTACAAAGTACCTGCACATACATTTTTAACACCTGACCAGAGAGCCATAGTAACCCCTTAACATGGGGAGTTATGCTCTCTTCAATTTTTATATTTTTCCAAAGCTCAGTGTTGTCAGGTGCATGTAGAAATGCAATGTCAGAGTTCTGCTCTAGAGATGAATAGTGCATTTGGTGTTATTATTATTGATTGCATCGGAGTTGCTGCCTCCCCGGGGGTCAGGTTGCCCTTTAAGTAGCAACCAGCTTAAAAGAACCAAGACAGCAGCCCAGGACACCGGCACCTAAATAGCGAATCGCCGCAAGACAAAGTTAGACCAGCTGGACAGAGTAGTGTGTTTAGAAATTAGCCCAGCATACAACCTAGTAGAGGAATGGGGCTAGGGGGAAGTTCTAAAGTTACATTAAGAAGATTGCATTTGTGGCTTATGTTACCAACATCTATAATCATTGCATCACTGCTTAATTAGAATTAATACAGGTACTGAGGGGTCTGCCCCTCTTGAAATGGGTGTCTGCTGCATCCTGAAAGCCCACAGTAAACAATGGCAAGCACAATCTCTGAAATCGGCCCGTGCAATTGTCTATCCAGATTTCAAAATGGCACCACCACAGCCATCTGCACGTGTAAAACAACCTTAGTGTATGCACACATGCAGCAGGACGATTGCTGAGTGGGCGCCTGCACTGTGCATTGTTTACTGTGGGCTGCCAGAATACTGGCGACTGTTGCGCTAGCGCCTGCAGACTGCAATGTTTACACTGCATGCCGGTGGTCAGGGAGAAAGCCTTGGGACATCTGCATGAATTATACATACAAAGCCCAGCAAAAAAAGGGGGTGGTAAAAGATGACATGCTTGCATGTGGGCCACCACCAAGCCAAAGGACAAGATAGAATATCTTTAAATCTGACCTCTGCAATAAGCGTGTTACACACTCCTGACCCCTGCATTTTGTGCATTAATTTCTTTTAACCTCTGCAATTTGTGTTACACTTTCCTCTACACTCTGTACATTACACACTCCTGACCTTTGCATGCTGTGCGTTACACAATACTGACCTCTGCACTCTGTGTATTATACACTCTTGACCTCTGAAACTTTTGAATTAGACACTCCTGACTTCTGCACTCAATACATTACACACTCCTGACAGCTGCATTACATACTCTTGACCTGTAGTAGAGCAGGTTACAGTTTTATTTAACCATACTTATTTAAGCTCCTCCCCCTGTTACAGCAATCCCTTTGTGGTGGCCTATTGCTGCAGGGCACATTAAAAATTGAGGTGTGATTTGGGAGTATATCTACAAATGGGTGTGTGGTTTAAAAGTAGGTCTGGTAAGTAGTTGTCTGATCCCCTTACTTTTCTGAGAGGAGGATTAGTGGGGAAAAAAAAAGTTATGTAGTAAAAAATACTCAAAATTGTGTGTCTGGTGTCCAATATGTGGCCTACTGTGTCCTGAGTTGGGTCCACCACATGTTGGGCAACTTGCAGAGTGGAGGTGGGGTGCCGGGTTCTGAGATGCCTTCTGTATTCCGGCCCCAGACGCTTAAATGAAACAGATATTGCCAGACAGAGTGATCTCTGCCCAACAGTAGAACTACAGTCCTGGTCCAACACCATCAAGTACAGAGAGCTGGTAAGTAAACAATTAGAGGTGTTAACAATATTGCCACTGGCCACCACTGCAACAAAGGGGCCGGGGGGTAAATAATACTGCCACTGACCGCGTGTGTGTGTGTGTTTGGTTTCACCAATGTAGAGGGTTATTATTGTGGTCACTGACACCAGGTTATTGCCATGTATGACACAAATGCTGGGCTCATTACTGTGGTCACTTACACCAATTGCTGGGGGTTATTACTGCAGTCACTCACACCAACTGCTGGGGGTTATTACTGTGGTTACTAACACCAATGCAGAAATTATTATTATTTTGCCCAATGATATCAATGCCAGGGTTATTGTTGCATCCACTGACACTGGAGAAATACTTTTGGTGCCAATGACACTAATGCTGGAAGTTTCTCGGTATGCTCAAAACTACACTACTTTCCCTTCAGTGTGTATTACATTACAAAATATAGCAATATCAAAATGTTCAGGTGTTGAGGTGTGTTACAGTCCAAGAATGCAACTTGATGCAAAACACTTCAATGCATGGAAATAAGCTGCTATTGTGTGGCCATCCTCTGGAAGTGTAAGGGGCACGAGACCCTCTATAATTTTTAAATGGACCACCACTGCTGTATAAGGAAGCCAAAAGTATTTTCAGGTATGTATGTGCAAATTATACTCTTCATTTGTATTCAATACATAAACAACAATTAAATGTAATAAAAAAAATCCTACATTTTAGCACAATTTTAACTTATATAAAAAAGAACCTAGTAAAACTACCAAATTAATACATTATATGTCCATGAACAGTATGGTAATTAAACAGTTCCTAAATAAACCAATAGCTAAAACTGCAAAATGAGGTATTGATCATAGACGTTGCTCTCACCATAACACATACAAGTCATTCAGCTCAAAGCAAAAGCATCACTTTATGCCATTTTAGAATCAGCGTCTACACATAGGCTAAAAACTACTTGGCAGCATTAGTTTTAGAACAAAATTCTCCAAATTATGCACAGTTAAATAGGGATTGATGGAAATAATGTTCTGTTTTAACCCTTTCTGTGTAACTGTCACATTTTTTCTTAACCACTTGCCGACCGCCGCATGTACATATACGTCGGCAGAATGGCACGGCTGGGCAAATGGGCGTACAGGTAGGTCCCTTTGAATTTGCTGCCATGTGGTCACGTGCGCGCCATTGCCGGCGCACGCGCAACCCTGCCGGGAGCTCCGTAAGTTGGATTGCGGGTCCTGTGGACTCGATCGCCGCGGGGATACCCACGATCGTCTCATGGAGCTGAAGAACGGGGAGATGCTAATGTAAACAAGCATCTCCCCAATCTGCCTAGTGACAGTGTCACTGATCATAGCTCCCTGTGATCAGGAGCTATGATCAGTGAAGTGTCATTCATAGCCCATCGCCCTAACAGTTAGAAACACTCCCCAGGACACACGTAACCCCTCCCTAGCCCCCTAGTGGTTAACCCCTTCACTGCCAGTGTCATTTTTACAGTAATCAATGCAATTTTATAGCACTGATCGCTGTAAAAATGACAATGGTCCCAAAAATGTGTCAAAATTGTCCGATGTGTCCGCCATAATGTCGCAGTCACGTTAAAATGCTCAGATTGCCGCCATTACTAGTAAAAAAAATAAAATATTAATAAAAATGCCATAAAACAAACCCCTATTTTGTGAATGAATGAATGAATGAGGTGGGTCTTGAGTTTTTTCCTGAAGGCCCGATGGCCTTGTAGACGCTATAACTTTTGCACAAACCAATCAAACGCTTATTGTGATTTTCTTTTACCAAAAATATGTAGAAGAATATGTAGAATACGTATCGGCCTAAACTGAAGAAAATTTTTTTTTTATATAATTGTCGCTCTATTTTTGTATCTAGCACAAAAAATAAAAACCGCAGAGGTGATCAAATACCACCAAAGAAAGCTCTATTTGTGGGGAAAAAAGGACGTCAATTTTGTTTGGGAGCCACGTCGCACGACCGCGCAATTGTCAGTTAAAGGGACGCAGCGCCGAATCGCAAAAAGTGCTCTGGTCTTTGGCCAGCAAAATGGTCCGGGGCTTAAGTGGTTGAACTTTGCATTCCTATTATAATCACTTCTATTTCTGGCAAGCACTGTACATATGTATACAAGACAGTAATATAGTATTGTTCTCATTACATACTAACACATATATATTACATAATACGCATTAAGATTATATTACATTTTTAACTGGTTATTTGCTGATGATATGTTTTCTTTACTTATAATTTTTATTGTATTTCACTACTTACATTTTTTTAAATATAATTAAAAATAAACAAGAAAAGTTATTACTCAGGCTTTAAATTGTACCTTGTATGCATTATAGGACGTTAACTCCAAAAAATAAAAAATCAACAGTTTTCTTGCCAAATCCACAATCCTGGTATTGTATATTGTATGAAAGAGTAAAAATTAGTGTGTTTCAAAGACAATGAACGCCCCCCGTTGGTGGAAGCTGGTCACTGCTGCTCAGACATAATTTGTCACAAATAAAGAGCTTTGTGATTTATGCTTCCATTGCTTGTGGGAGGAAAATAACTCACTGAAATGACACGAGAACTAATGAGTCTCGGAAAATAACCACCAACCTGGCAAGACTGTATATTACATTTCCAAAATGACAAGGTTTAAAAAAAAAAAAAATGTATCGCAATGTCCTGTAAGAAAATAGTATACTTCTCCCTTAATATCTGACAAAATAGCTGAGATATTGGAATACTATAGGAATGGTTATTCATATTTCTCATATGTTAAAGTAAATGTAAGGCCATGCAATTGTTACTAGAGTTTAAAAATCTTACTCAACCTTTTATATGTTTTAGTAACCACTTCAGCTCCGGAAGGTTTACCCCTTTCTGACCAGGCCATTTTTTGCGATACTGCACTGCAACTTTAACTGACAATTGTGTGGTTGTGCGACACTGTACCTAAATAAAATGTATGTCCTTTTTTTTCCCGCAAATAGAGCTCTTTTGGTGGTATTGTATTACCTCTACAGTTTTTATTTTTTGCGCTATAAACAAAAAAGACCGACAATTTAAAAATAAAAAAAAAATAAAACAATATTTTTTACTTTCTTGTATAAAACATATCCAATTAAAAAATGTAAAAAATCTTTATCAATTTAGGTCAATATGGATTCTGCTACATATCGTATATACTCGAGTATAAGCCGACCCAAATTTAAGCCGAGGCACCTAATTTTACCACAAAAAAATGGGAGAACTTATTGACTTGAGTATAAGCCTAGGGTGAGAAATGCGCAGCTACTGTAAATGGAAAAGACAGTCAACAATGCCCATTTGCATGCCTCACTGTGCCCATTTGCAGCCATAGGTCGCCCGAACTTCAAACTCGTTAGTTAAGGGTTCCTAGATGCCCCCTAGCTGCAGCCAAAATTTGGGGTTTCTGGACCCAAAGGGTCCTGAAATGACATTGCTGCAGAAGGACAAAGTTGACCGACTTTGGGGCCCTGTATCTCGGGGCCACTTAGTGCTAGGAACCCCAAATTTGTTGTGCAAACCCAGTCGAACTACAGCACTACAACATATCCAAAGCTGGGGCACCAAGTGACCACGAGATACGGGGCCCAAAAGTCGGTTCGGAAAATGTCATTTTCTGCAGCAGAAAAATGCTTGACTCGAGTATAACCCGAGGGGAGCATATTCAGCACAAAAAAAATGTGCTGAAAAACTCGGCTTATACGCGAGTATATACGGTATTTACGGTAAAAAATTCCAATAAGCGTATATATTGATTGGTTTGCGCAAAAGTTATAGCGTCTACAAACTATGGGATAGATTTATGGAATTTTTATTTTTACTAGTAATGGCAGCGATCAGCGATTTTTAGCGGGACGGCCGCATACAAATCGGACACTTAGTGACACATTTTGGGGACCAGTGACACTGATAAAGTGATCAGTGCTAAAAAAAAATTGCACTGTCACTGTACTGACACTGGCAGGGAAGAGATTAACATCAGGGGTGATCAAAGGGTTAACTGTGCTCCCTGGGAGTGCTTACAAACTGTTCGGCGTGGGGGATGCTTGTACTATAGGAAGACAGAGACCCGTGTTTCTGCTAAGCTACAGCTGTCTTCCCTGCTCAAAGAACGGGGATCTGCCTTGTTTACACAGGCAGGCCGCCATTCTGCGGATCCACTTTTCCATTCTTTTATAGGGAAACAATGCTCAGTCCCTGTCTTCCAATTACTCTAATGCAGAAATTATTTCTCACAAGCCCTTTTGTTGGAGACTATAACCAGCAATGCCACTACTCAATGCACAGGTATGGTCCACTGTTGTCACCATGAAGAAGCAATGATTTTGCAGCAAATGTGCAATGTTATTTATAAATAAATGTAAAGCACTTAGGGTTTACAAATACCTGGATTGTTTCCTCAATATGTTTTCTTAAAGTAGTTGTAAACCACAGACATAAAAAAATATGAACAAAAAAGATATCCTTCTATACTGTGTACTTGTCTCCATTAATAGCACTAAATGTCATTTCTGTCTGCTGCCTCATTCACCTGCTATCAGAATGAGTCACTTCTGACAAGTTTGACACCAAGAGAAAAAAAGGGTACGGAGAGGGACCGTTAGCTGATCGATAGCCTCAGCTCTGTTCCTGTGTGCAGGGGGGTAGGTGGGAGTGTTCCCTTCCCTCCAGTCAGCTGTTAGAGCTCTCCTATCTGAGCTTTGTAGAGTGCAAATTCATCTCTCTGCTGCCTTTTTTCTGACAGCTCAGACAAGCTTTATAAATTCTGGACATTGAACAAATGTAGAGAATATGGCAGATAAATGAGTACAACTTATGTAGTAGGATTTGTTTAATCTCTGTGTATCCTGAGTCACTTCACTGCATACATGTAGGTGTTTACACGCACTTAAACTGAGTTGCTGAAACTATTGTACAGAAACCCAAAAAAGAAAGAGAACAGTTATTTCTCATCAGCAGCAACCAATCAAGTTCCAGATGTTCTAATTATTTTCAGGCATTGGTATATGCACTCATTGGGAAGGTTCCAAAAAGTTTAAATAGCGCATGTTACATAAACTTAAGGTCAACTACACCAAAATCTGATATTCCCACCATTGCCTGGTTGCTTTTTACTTTTTGTTTTGTTATACTTACACCTTGAAAAAGTATTTATACCCCTTGACATTTTCCACATTTTGTCATGTTACAACCAAAAACGTAAATGTATTTTATTGGGATTTTATGATAGACCAACACAAAGTGGCACATAATTGTGAAGTGGAAGTCAATACTTTGTAAAACCACCTTTCACTGCAATTACAGTCGCAAATCTTTTTGGGGATGTCTCTGCCAGCTTTGCACATCTACAGAGTGACATTTTTGCCCATTCTTCTTTGCAAAATAGCTCAAGCTCTATTAGATTGGATGGAGAGCGTCTGAATAGCAACTTTCAAGTCTTGCCACAAATTCTCAATTGTATTTAGGTCTGGACTTTGACTGGGCCATTCTAGCACATGAATATGTTTTGATCTAAACCATTCCATTGTAGCTCTGGCTGTATGTTTAGGGTCGTTGTCCTGCTGAAGGTGAACCTCCACCCCAGTCTCAAGTCTTTTGAAGAGGTTTTCTTCTAAGATGCCCTATATTTGGCTCCATTCATCTTCCCAGCAACTCTGACCAGCTACCCTGAAGAAAAGCATCCCCACAACATGATGATGCCACCTCGGTGGAGATGGTGTATTCAGGGTGATGTGCAGTGTTAGTTTTCCGCCACACATAGCATCTTGCTTTTAGGCCAAAAAGTTCAATTTTGGTCTCATCTGACCAGAGCACATGTTTGCTGTGTCCCCCATATGGCTTCTCGCAAAACTATAAAACGGGAATTCTTATGGCTTTCTTTCAACAATGGCTTTCTTCTTGCTACTCTTCCATAAAGGCCAGATTTGTGGCACGCTCAATAGTTGTCCCATGGACAGATTACCTCTTACCTGAGATGTGGATCTCTGCAGCTCCTCCAGAGTTACCATGGGCCTCTTGTCTGCTTCTCTGATTAATGCTTTCCTTACCCGGCCTTTCAGTTCAGGTGGACGGCCATGTTTTGGTAGGTTTGTAGTTGTGTCATACGCTTTCCATTTACGAATGATGGATTGAACAGTGGTGCTCTGAGAGATGTTCAAAGCTTGGGATATTTTTTTTTATAACCTAACACTACTTTAAACTTCTCCAAAACGTTACCCCTGCCCTGTCTGGCAAGTTCCTTGGCCTTCATGATACTGTTTATTCAATAAGGTTCTCAAACAAACCTCTGAGGGCTTCACAGAACAGCTGTAATTATACTGAGGTTAAATTACACATATTTACTAATTCGGTGACTTCTGAAGGCAATTAGTTCCACTAGATTTTAGTTATTGGTATCAGAGTAAAGGAGGCTAAATATAAATGCACATCACACTTTTCAGATATTTATTTGTAAAAGAAATTTGAAAACAATTCATCATTTTCCTTCTATTTCACAATTATGTGCCACTTTGTGTTGGTCTGTTACATAAAATTCCAATAAAATACATTTATGTTTTTGGTTGTAACATGACAAAATGTGGAAATTTTCAAAGGATATGAATACTTTTTCAAGGCACTGTAGATAGCAGTATTGTGGGTGAGCGTAGTCACCCAGAGACAGGAAGTGTGTTATTCACAGGATTATCAGGTGAAAATAAAGGGGAAAAAAAAAATTAAAAAGAGTTGTAAGTTGCGATATATTTACATCTATGCTTTTGGTTTAGATATACTTTAACCACTTTCAGACCGGACCATTTTGCTGGCTTAAGACCAGACTACTTTTTGCGATTTGGCACTGCGTCGCTTTAACTGACAATTGCGCGGTCGTGCGACGTGGCTCCCAAACAAAATTGATGTCCTTTTTTCCCCCACAAATAGATCTTTCTTTTAGTGCGACAATTTTGAAAAAAAAACACATTATTTTTAACTTTTTGCTATAATAAATATCCCCCAAAAATATATAAAAAAAACTTTTTTTTTCCTCAGTTTTGGCCGATACGTATTCTTCTACATATTTTTGGTTAAAAAAATCGCAATAAGCGATAATTGATTGGTTTGCGCAAAAGTTATAGCTTTTACAAAATAGGGGATAGTTTTATAGCCTTTCACTTTATGCTGCTACAGAAAAGAATTTTCGTGGCTGAGAATCTTCTTTTCTTTCCAGGTCACAGCTCGTGCACATTTCTTTTTTAATTATATTTCTCACACAATTCTCCCATCATTGATTAGAATTTTTTTTTTAAATATATCCAACATGCCCGATCACCCAAATTCGACAGCAGTTGCTGCAGCCCACTAATAGTGTGAAACTCATAAGAAAATTCTCAGTTATGATTTTCGTAAGAAAATTATTTTTGGAATTCGACCCATGTATGGCCTGCTTAAGGATATGGTTTAGTGTCTCTTTCGACTTTTAGGATTCTCCAATATGCACAATATACAAATACATGGTATGCCCAGGTACAAAACACTGACACCTTCAATATGTCCTTGTAGGAAGGGTTAGAGACAAAGGGTAGTGCAAGTAAATTTTACCACTGGAGTCTTTGAGAGAAAGAAGGAGAGGTCAATCCACTGGTCAATGCTGTATTTAGGGTCAAGAAGAATTATTAGATTATATTGCTTATTTAAATGTATGGGTTTACTTTATCTACCAGCTCTGTATATATGCTTTATGTATGAAGGGAAGCAACCATTTTTATGGTTATTCCAAGGTTTTTCGTCTTTGGAGAGGAACGATGTGTAAATAAAAACAGTAGTGCAGTCAATGTATTGGGGAATCACACGGGTTAGCACATATCAAAAATTAGAAAATTATACTTTAATGATGCACTTTAATAAATCAACATAAAATGTTCTGCAAAAAAAAATCTAATCATCCTATGACTCGCTCGCATCAGATTCATTGCCAGAGTGAAAACTCTCTGAATCAGCTTACTTCAACAAGTCTTGATTTGCCAGCTATGCAGGCTGTAGAATTGGTGTCTTTCTAGGTCCCTCCATGCCTTCAGAAGGTAGTGAAAACACTACAGTACTTGTAGAAAGCTTTCAGCAGTTTCAGAATGAAGTCTCTGTATGGACAATACCATTTAAAAGATGTATCCCGTTTGTGAAAAGACTATGATCCTCCAGGGAGCAGAGGGATTAGGGTGGAAAATGTGCCTAATGGTGAAAAACTGGTTCCATGTCTTGGAGACGAAACAGTTAAAACAGTAGTAGCAGTACCTACAACAAAGGATTAAACTTCTCTAAACTGAGCAGAAAAGGTTTTCATTTTTATGTGTTTAATAAAAATAAAAAAAATGGAAAAAGAAATCGGATTATACCTGTGCACAATGAGAATACCAGAAAGAGTTCTAAAACCATTAGACTCACTGCGTATTTTATAACACAGACATAATGGCAAAAAACCTGGTGCAACAAGACCGAGTGCTGACAAACTAAAATCATGTCAGAACGCACGCTGCCAAAATGATGTGGAACATGAGCAATGCTATACCGCTTTGTGAAAGCAGAAAAAAAAAAAAAACCTTCCCTGGCAGCACCTGCCCCCTGGCATGGACACGTCTGTTAAGAGATTAGCATGGAAGAGAACATGAATACCTAATAAGATCCTTACAGCCTCACTGTTAAAGTGTCAATTATGCGATTCTCACAAGGCATTTCACTTATAATCTTTACTCTGTCAAAGGGCTCAAAATCATTTTAAAATGCTAAAACAAAATTATGAAACAACTGTTATACTATAAAGATTTCCTTTTATTTTAAAGAGAGAAGAGTGCAGTATATTTTGAGTATGTATACTTTATAAGTTAACATTTATTTAAAAGGATCAGTTTATGCAAATTCTTTCTTTCGGTTTTAGGTAGATGTTGGAGAGTTCCAAAGATAAGTGCACTTAACCTTTTCCCCACCCCTGACATTATCCTAATCTAGCCCCTCCTCCTCCCCAGATCCATACCTTCCATGCGATCATGGCTGCGTCCTCTGCTCTTGGTTTACAATCTGGAACACGGTCATGCCTGCACGCTTCCCTTGGGGATTGTCTGACCAACATCTACCTAGGAAGATGGTTCCATAGCATTCCATAGGAATCTACTGTGCAGACTTAAACTTAAAGGGGTGTTCCGGGAAAAAAAAATTAAAAGCCAGCAGCTACACATACTGCAGCTGCTGGCTTTTAATAAATGTACACTTACCTGTCCTGCAGTCCCTCAATGTCGGCACCACAGCTGATGTCTCCATCAGCTGTCGGGTGCTGCCGCCGCCATTGCGGGTAAAGGTAACCCGGCAGTGTAGCCTTTCGGCTTCACGCCGGGAACCCTAATGCGCATGTGCGAGGCCCCGCTCCTCTCTCCTATTAGCCCGGTGGCCAAGGGAGGAGGAGGAGGGAGCCCCGTGGTGACGTCACGGCCACGGTGGACTTCTGGAAGTGGGAAAGGATATCCTGCCCCCCCCCCCCCGAAAGGTGCCAATTGTGACACCGGAAGGGGGGAGGAATCCGATGAGTGGAAGTTCCACTTTAGGGTGGAGCTCCGCTTTAAAGTAACCACATATTTCAGTGACTTAGAAAATTTAAATGTATGTTCTATAATAGTGTCCACACTTGCTGCACCCTAGAAGCAGAAGTCACACTCCTCCTGTGGAATTTTTATAGGACTGCACCTAACAAAATCTTTAGAGATGAAACACATTGGGCAGAGCAAAGCATCACAATATCATCCCCCATGCTTGAAGCACATGCACACAAGCAGGAAGTGCTGATCGTGCATGGTCCCAGTAAAAGATTGGGCTCAGGTATGTATTTAGAAGGTTTTTAACCTTTTAAGGTTTTTAACCTTACTGCATAGATTGCAGTAAGGTAAAAAATAAAAAAAATAAAAAAACTTTCTGCCTTTACAACCACTTTAAAACGATTTATTTTTTATTTTTCAGCTGGCTAGATGGCAAGTATGCTGGAGAAACGTTTGTTTTGTTTGTACAGAACTCATACATAATTACTGTACATTTTTACTGCACGAATAGTCAAGTTCCAAAAAATTCCAAATTAAACTTTAACGTTTCAGGCGAATATTTATGCCCAGTTTAAGGACTGAGTCACCCACGGCTCCAAAATAGTTTGGTGTAATTAAAGATATTATTTTCAATAACAGAAAAATCTATGTGACAAACGGCCTCTAGGCATCAGAGTGGAACATGCACTAAACCAATTTATAACTTTCCAAGGGCAGAAAATGCTTTCTTACAATCCCATAATTCATAGGGGCTGAATGCACATAATTAAATACATGCAAGAAAAAAAAAAACACAATATAACATAATGGCTCAGATTAAATAGTTACTAACTTTGTCACGCATTTGGAAGTTTGGAAGCCTTCATTTTAAACGTATCAAAATTAAGCACGATTCCATGGGATCCCTTCAGAGCAGCTTAAAGGGTCCACAGAATAATCACATTAATATTAAGTCATTTGACAACTCCTAGGAAGTCATCTTTCCTTCCCCTGGGCTATCACTATCTTGGCTAATAAAACCTTCATACTTCACTATCAGTCATGTGGTCACTGTTACACAGATGGCCCTGCTTAGTTTGGATCAAAAAAGAATCAAGTCCTTCTGCTCCAGGCATCTCTAGCTTCAGGTTGGGGAAGGTGAACCTGGAAAAGTTCAGCGATGAATGCTTCCAAACTGCTATCCTTGAAGTACATAGAGGATGTGATTGTTGGTCTAAAGCAATGGTCCCAAGGTCAGTTCACAGTCCGTCAGGCTGTGTGAAGTAGCCCCCCTAATACTTACATGAGGTCCCTCTCTGTCCAGCAATGTCCACAAGTGTCTCAGGCGTCTGAGATACTCCTTTCCTGATTGGCTGAGACACCGTTGACACGGCTGCACAACTTAGGAGATATACAGCACCGATGATGTCACAGACACATGTGCTCTTAATGGACGGCACGCCGTTCATCTGAGATATATACGATAGTTACCCGTTACCTATTGCTGCATTCAGTCAAGAAAGCCATGACCTAGTAGTTGAAAAAAAATAAACAGAAACCACCCGATAATACAGATCTGGTGTATGTTTTATGAGTCTTTAAAATTGACTTATTATTCATCTTTAACCTTTTCACATGATAGTAATGGCACCATTCAATATAATAAAAGGAGTGGCACATCAAAGCTAGAGGCTACCAACTTAGATTGCTGGGTGCTGTACCAGTAGGTGTCAGATGAGGTGAGGCCATTATATATAGTAGTGAACCTTCACAATCACTAATAAATGCGTCTCTTCAAGGGTGTCAACTTCTAGCTTTATCAGCACTTATTTAAACATGCATTATAACCACCTACACAGACAATAATTAATAGTAATTACATGTTTTTTTTTGCAATATGTAAATAGTATGTTATTCTAAATTTTAAATACAGATCATTAAAGTGGAACTAAACTATCTAACCTTATCCTATAGGAGAGCTTACCTCAAACGTGTTCATCCATAGTGCTCAAATCGCCAGAAAAACTCACCTCGAGGATTTCTAGGTTTTATCAAAGGCTACAGCAACAGAGCTAATTTAAGGATGTGTGCTATTAAAAATAATAGTCCCATGTTAATCAACTGGATTTGTTACTGGATGAAACTCTGTAATCAATATTAGCTTTAATCTGTGTAGGTGGTATAATGCAGGTTTAAATAAGTGTCGATAAACATCTCAAGCTTGGAGCTGACACCCTTGAAATTGACATTTATCATTTCTAACTAAGTGTGAAGGTTCACCACTACCCACCTACTGCATCTGGAACCTACTGGCACAGCACCAAACAAGCTAGATCTCCTGCCTTTAGCTTTGATGTGCCACTCCTATTATTGATTTATGCAATTATGAAGCCTTAACTGGTGCCATCATTATGGTGTGAAAAGTTGAAAGATGAATAATGAGACAGTTTCATAGGTTTGTAAAGCATACTGTATTCTGAATTTGAACTATTGAATGGTTTCGGTTTGTTTTGTCATGGCTTTCTTGACTGGCAAACAAATGTAAATTTTAAAATAAATGAAAGCCTATGTTGTGAAAGCCTATGTTCTTATGGTGCCCCCTCTGAAAAGCTGTCTGTACAGTGGATATAAAAAGTCTACACACCCCTGTTAAAATGTGACAAAGATAACTAATTTTGGAACTTTTTCCACCTAATGTGACCTATAAACTGTACAACTTAATTGAACAACAAACTGAAATCTTTTCGGTGGAGGGAAGTAAAAATAAAAAAATATGGTTGCATAAGTGTGCACACCCTCTTCAAATCGCCCCACAGATTTTCAATCGGATTCAGGTCTGGGCTCTGGCTGGGCCATTCCAAAACTTTGGATGTATGCTTTGGGTTGTTGTCATGCTGAAAGATGAAGTTCCTCTTCATGTTCAGCTTTCTAGCAGAAGCCTGAAGGTTTTGTGCCAATATTGACTGGTATTTGGAACTGTTCATAATTACCTCTACCTTGACTAAGGCCCCTGTTCCAGCTGAAGAAAAACAGCCCCAAAGCATGATGCTGCCACCACCATGCTATACTATGGGTATGGTGTTCTTTTGGTGATGTGCAGTGTTGTTTTTGTGCCAAACATATAATTTGGAATTATGGCCAAAAAAGTTCAACCTTGGTTTCATCAGACCATAACACAATTTCCCACATGCTGTTGGGAGACTTCAGATGTGTTTTTGCAAAATTTATTTTGGCTTGGATGTTTTTCTTTGTAAGAAAAGGCTTCCATCTTGCCACTCTATCCCCAAAGCCCAGACATGTGAAGAATACAGGAGATTGTTGTCACATGTACCACAGCCAGTACTTGCCCGATATTCCTGCAGCTCCTTTAATGTTGTTGGCAGCCTCCCTGACCAGTTTTCTTCTCGTCTTTTCATCAATTTGAAGGAAGGTCCAGTTCTTGGTAATGTCACTGTTGTGCCATATTTTCTCCACTTGATGATGACTGCCTTCACTGTGTCCCATGGTATATCTAATGCCTTGGAAATTCTTTTGTACCCTTCTCCTGACTGATACCTATTAACAATGAGATCCCTCTGATGCTTTGGAAGCTGTTTGCGGACCATGGCTTTTGCTGTAGGATTCGACTAAGATAACGTCAGGAAAGACCTACTAGAACAGTTGAACTTTATTTGGGGTTTATCAGAGGCACTTTAAATGACAGGTGTGTACCGACTCCTATTTAACATGAGTTTGAATGTGATTGCTTAATTCTGAACACAGCTACATCCCTAGTTATAAGAGGGTGTGGACACTTATGCAACCACGTGATTTTAGTTTTACTTAACATCACAGAAACCTGACATTTTAACAGGGGTGTGTATACTTTATATACACTGTATATGCAGGGAATTCAATTTTTTGCTCCTGTGTTGGACAGTTGTAGCATAGAGGAGCAGGTCTAAAGCAAGAAAAACACAAAAACAAACCTCAGCTCTGCACAAGCCTTAAAAATGTAGTGCTTCCTTCTTTTTGCCACCTCTGAGCATTTGGTCCTAATGAACTAGACAATTTGCTCTGCATATAGCCCTGTTGGCATCTTCCTGACAGATATCCTTGGCTCGAAAAATCAAATAACCGGGTGGAAAATTGTTGACCGAATAGTGCCTGAATCCAGTTGGATGCAGGCATTGGTCTAGCATTTAATCAGTTGATGGCCAATACAACAGCCATAGTGGTAGATTTAGCCATTCGTGCTGTGTAGTATGGATGGAGGAATCCGTTCCTCCACAGGATAAATAAAAAAAATCTCTGCATGCATGGTCCGCTTTACTAAAGTTCAATAGTTTCAATAGTTTGTTTAGACAGGCGGGCAGATGAGATCACAACCTCTAACTCAGCCAATCAGAAGAAACTTTGTATTTACTCATAGAATGCAAAGTTTATTGTGAATGACTGTGCATCGCTCACCCACATCTGATTTTGTACCGGGTGCGGAACAGGGAATTCTCGTCCTGCTTCCGTAACATAACGTAGTATATTGTGTGTTGCTGAGGCTACATACAGTTCATACAATCGCTTACAGCTGCTGCATCGGTTAGCAAACTAAACAGTTTGCTTGGACCAGCCTGGTTCCAACAAACTAACCACTTGACCTCCAGAAGATTTACCCTCCGTCATGACCAGGCCATTTTTTGCGATCCAGCACTGCGTTACTTTAGCTGACAATTGCGCAGCCATGCAATGCTGTAAAATGTATGTAATTTTTCCCACAAATAGAGCTTTCTTTTGGTGGTATTTGATTACCACTGAGTTTTTTTTATTTTTTTTTTGTTTGCACTATAAACCAAAAAAATACTGACAATTTTGAAAAATAAAACCTATATTTTTTACTTTTATATATATAACATAGAACACTCAATAAAAAAAATAAAAATCGAATTACTTAAAAAATTTAGGCCAATATGTATTGTTAAAAAAAATCCCAATAAGCGTATATTGAGTGATTTACCCAAACATTATAGCGTCTACAAACTATGATATATATATATATATATATATATATATATATATATATATATAATATATTTTTTTTATATTAGTGATGGAGGCAATCAGCGATCTATAGAGGGACTGCAATAGTGCTGTGGACAATCGAACAACAATTGACACTTTGCGGGAACCAATGATCAGTACTAAAAATATGCAATGTCACTCTACTAATGATACTGGCTGGGAAAAAGTTAATCATCTAGGGCGATCAAAGGATTAATTGTGTGCCTAGCCAGTGTTTTTGTGTACTGTATGTGCTGCTTTTACTAGGGGAAGAGATGGATTCTATTCCCTGCTTTGCAGAGACACAAAATTCATTCCTTTCCCCCCTGTCAGAACAGAGATCGGCCTTGTTTACATGGGCGGGTCTCCATTCTGTGTGTTTTACCGATGATCGGCGGGTGCCAGCAGACATCCAATGCCCGGCACCCGCAAATCGGCTTCTGCTGTGATTGATCACATGCCCTCTGAAGGCTGAAGTGCAGAATCACGTATATATACGTGATCCTACACAGGAAGTCTGCCCTGTAGCAGTAAATCTACTATTGAACGGTCCAGAAGTGGTTAAACTTCACTAAAACATTGAGATCAGCTGTGAAATCGGTTCTGTTTTTCATTGATTGCCGGTGTCCTGCCGAGAAAGTTCCCCCGCCAGATTAGGAACCCCCTCTACTGCGCAGGCGCAGCACTTGCGCAGTACGAAGTACTAGGCATCTGCCGAAAATTGCCGAAGCTAAACAGCTGCGAGTGAAGTGTACACCGCGCACGCGCAGTTAAACATGTCGGTGTACGAGAGACGATGCCGCACGCTCCCGATGCTCGCGCTACTCTGCAAGGCGTGCGTCTAAGGGGCGGATCTGTAACCAAGGGCAACATTTGATATTATTATTACTGTAACCAAGGGCCTGATTTTTAAGTATTAATACTGTAACCGGCAGATTTGTCATTAATAATGAAACCAAGGGCCACATTTTTTATTAATACATTGATACATAGGATTAAGCTAGGAATTTTCTACAATGGGGAAAAAGCAACAGATGCAGCTGACATTAAACGTGGATGGATTGTTGATTCACATTAATGTTCTAGTAACTTAAATAGATCGTGCATACCCGTCCATCAACTTAGCAAAACCCGTCTTTCTTTTATTTAAGCACACCTTTGCCCCTTGCTTAGAGTAATAATAGACCCACCCCTTAGTTAGACTTCCCTTGCAGAGTAGCGCGATCATCAGGAGCATGCGGCATTGCCTCGTACACTGACTGCGCCTGTGCGGTGTACACTTCATTCCCACTTGCTTACCTTCGGCAATTTTCGGAAGATCACTAGTCCTTCGTACTGCGCAAGCGCTGCGCCTGCGCAGTGCAGAGGGGTCCTTATCCGCCGAGGGGAACCATCTCGGCAGAACACCGGTCTGTACATTTAAAAAGAAGCTGTAAATGTAAAGCAGACAGAACAATTCCTCCAATATAATTTTCTGTAGTTTTTTTACAAATAGAATTGCAAAATGAACAGGGTAGATCTTGTACAAAAGGGTGTCATCATTTAGTTATATCTAGGGACATCATGGTGTCTAGATACAGCCCTGCATGTTACCTTTTTTTTTTTTTTGGAGTTATAGAAAATAAATTCATAGATTTTTTTTTAGCTCTCCATTTTAGAATAACCATTGAGTTTTAAAAACGTAGTAAAAATTATAAACTAATAACCACGTTCCCCGCCCAAAAATGAATCTTAAAAGAGTGTATAACACTCTTTGGACTCCTAGACCCCTTTACTACAAGCGCAAATGTGAATCAACAATCCATCCACGTTCAATGTCAGCTGCATCTGTTGCTTTTTCCCCATTGTAGAAAATTCCTAGCTTAATCCTATTTGACTTTATTCATGCAAAGGTCATTGTGAATTCTAGAAATGGAGAAGTGATAGTGGGAGCACCGCTGAATGCTGTTAAAAATGACAACTGTTCCTGTAGAGCGTACAGCTAGTATGCCAGGACTATCTCACAAGTACTTTGTTTACCTTTGCCTGAATCCGGCATTAGGCGGCAATATGCAACATTTCCTCAGATAAAGCAGCTAGTGGAATACAAATACGGACAACAAAAGGCCGATGTGCATTCTGAGTCATATTATGATGATCTGCATACTCAATGACAAATATTTATAGCTGGTATTTAAAACGCTCAGTCTCACTGCGTCCATTTAATTAGCGAAGAATCCACTTAGAGAATCAATGTAAAGATACTCCAGTTTACAGTATCAAAGCATGATCTCGACATTGAATGAAGCTGAAGTCAATGACTCATGATTTGATACTTAGCAGATGACTTTCTGCATTTAGCTTATTATTTTTTGGATGGTATTATAAACCATTTGACACAAATCCTGATGCCAGTTAAGGATTGTGCTACTAAAAATGTTTTCTGCCTTGCAGGATATTAATAAATGCATCAATGAAGATGTTAAAAAACTAGATCAAGTTTAACATAAAAAATAACACTAAAAGTTATATTAAATTTGATTTAAAGAGAACCTATTACAGATACGGGCAATTCAAACTCAGCGTGTTATCAAAACAATCACATCCTGTGAAAACCACATGCCAAAACAATCAGACGACATTGCAACTTAACACCTCAAATCTGGACACTTTCACCCCTTCCAGTCCAGGCCACTTCTTCAATTTTCAGTGCTGTCAAACATTGAATGACAATTACTATACACTGCGCTGTGTTTTGGCATAGGCCAAGGCCAACAAGGCCGGTTGGCGGCAAAAAAGCCAAAAAGCACAAAACCCCCCCACCCATCCTCCCGAGTCCCAGCTCCCGCACAGATAAAGCCTCCAGTGCAATGGAGTATCCCCAAGCTTAAGTACAATATATGTGTGCACACACGTGGCGTCGGCGGCTGCATCCGCCGATGCCCAGCCTAAAGATATGGCCGTAGCTGCCCACTGCCACTGAAGTGCCTGACCAGTGGCGGAGTGATCTGCAGCCTTGTGTGCTGCGCCGGGGTCTGGGACCAGGGACGTGTCTTCAGAGAAGGGGAAATCCTGCCCACTGCCCCACCATGCAGCCTGAGATGCCGCCCAGACTCAGGTAGGACACCATTGTAAGGGGAGAGTGGGGAGGAGTCTGGGCGGAATCCTCAGTCCCCCACAGAGGGCACTACAAGTCCCAGCACAATGGGCTGCCATATCTCAAACCCCCACAGAGGGCACTACAAGTCCCAGCATAGCGGGCTGCCATATCTCAACTCCCCACAGAGGGCACTACAAGTCCCAGCATAGGAGGCTTCCATATCTAAGCCCCCCACAGAGGGCACTACAAGTCCCAACAGAGCAGGCTGCTCTTACAGAACAGGAGAAGCAGCTGTGTGTGTGTGTGGGGGGGGGAGGGGGGGTTGTACTGGGATGGGGAGAAGGAGGGAGAAGGAGGCACAGGTTTGAGATGGGGGGAGGGTTTTTTCCTGAGAGTGAGGGTTTACGCTGGGAGGGGGAGATGGGGGAGGATTTTTGCTGAGAGGGTGGATTTATGTTTGGAGGGGGGGATTTTTGCTAAGAGTGTGTATTTATGCTGGGAGGGGAGATGGGAAAGGATTTGTGCTGAGAGGGGGAATTTGTGCTGGGAAGGGGAGATGGGAGAGGATTTATGCTGGGAGGGAGAGATGGGGGAGGATTTGTGCTGGGAAAGGGGAGGTTGAAGCAAGGGTTTGTGCTGAGAAGGGGGATTTGATTATATGAGGGTGAGGATGTGTGCTGAAAGAGGGCATTTTTGCTGCTAGGGGGGAGATGGAGGGGGCAGAGGTCTGGAAGGGGTGTGGTTTACAGATGATATAGCGTGTCTTATATATGAAGGGGTGTGGCCTTGACAGGAAGGGTGGGTCATATTTAACTTAGGGGGTGCATAAATTTAGTCAGGCTTAGGGCAGCACAAAACCTAAATACACCACTGACTATACACAAATACAATTTTTATAATTTTTTTGAGCCAGATAGTAGACAGTCCAAGGTATTTAGCAAGAGGCATGGTGAGGTTTTTGTCGTAATTTTTTGCTCAAACTTTTTCCAGAAAATTAAGAAATTCTTTTTTATTACACAAAGTTGTCTATCTATTCTCTCACACAACATAGACATACTTAAAAATACACCCAAAAACACATTCTACTATGCCTACCAGGTATGGGGATAGTACATGTGTTTGACTTTTTCACAGCCTAGATGCATAGGGAGGCCCAAAATACAAAGAGCACATTTGGGTTTTCTAAGAGCATAACTTCCGCATCTAATTTCCTGATTACCGATCACATTTTTTGGAGGCCCTGTAGTACCGGACAGTGGAAACACCAACAAAATGACCCAATTTTGCAAAGCAAACATTCCAAGGTATCTTCTGAAAGGCACATTAAGTCTTTTGAAAACCTAATTTTTTGCCACAAGTTTTTGGAAAATGCAGGAAGGAAAATTAAAATGTATTTTTTTTTTTTACACAAAGTTGTCAATTAATAAGATATTTTTAACACACATCATAGGCATACTTAGAATTATAAAAAAAATGTTGAGGATAACAGACCCTCCCAGTAACCTTCTATAAAGACACCAGGGTTTAAGAAAAAATATATGCTTTATTGAAACAATGTAGCAAAAAATAACACTATGATAAAAATACCACACTACCACCAGTGCAAGAGATAAAAGAGACAACGTTGTCAATATGGGTACAAAGAGCTGCTAGCAGCACACCTAAATCTTGCATATCTTTCATTTACACCACCAGGACATGAGGAAAGAGATTGGAACTTTAATGAATGTAAACACTTTGAGGCACAGATTGCACAATGAAAATTGAAAAGATGTAGTCACCACTGAAAAGCCGTGTGAAGGTTACTGTTCAAAGGCCAGTCATTAAATAGTCATCCCAAGGACAGGAAGTGCCTGTAATTCAAGGTGGGTGTCACAGAAAATTGAAGCCTGGATGGATCACTGCTGCAGGATCAACTATGTAATTATGCTGTAAAAGGCTGGAGCTGCGCTGAGGCAGATGTTGCAAACAATGAAGTCCTCCCCAGGGAAAATCAGCTGTCTCTTAGAACGGGGAATGCATGGGCAGATGGGGTGTCAGGTGTCACTAAATCTACTCAATGAAGACAGGAGGGAGTATATGCAAACCATTACTGCCAAACCTTGGAAGGTAAGATCTTTACTCACTCTCAGAGATGACACCATCGCCTCCACTGTAACTGACACATTTCGCCTGCCAATGAGCGCAAGCTTCTTCTTGCTCCGAAGAAGCTTGCGCTCATTGGCGGGCAAAGCGTGCCATCACCATGGTCGGAGAGCTGCTCATACAGACACCCTTGATGATACTATAGCCTTTGGATAAGGATCTACACTAGCTGGGAAACAATGAACTGCTTATGTGGCTGGATTACCTGCATCAATACAGGACTGACAGTTACAGTGGAGGCGATAGTGTCATCTCTCAGACAGTGAGTAAAGATCTTACCTTCCAAGGTTTGGCAGTGATGGTTTCCATGTACTTCCTCCTGTCTTCACTGAGTGGATTTAGTGACACCTGACCTGCCCGTGCCTTCCCCATTCTAAGAGACAGCTGATCTTCTCTGGGGAGGACTTCATTGTTTGCACCATCTGCCTCAGCGCAGCTCCAGTCTTTTACAGCATAATTACATTGTTGATCCTGCAGCAGTGATCCATCTAGGCTTCAATTTTCTGTGACATCCACCTTGAATTACAGGCACTTCCTGTCCTTGGGGTGACTATTCAATGACTGGCCTTTGAACAGTAACCTGCACATGGCTTTTTTAGCGATGACTACATCTTTGCAATTTCCATTGTGCAATCGGTGCCTCAGTGTTTACATTCATTGAAGTTCAAATCTCATGTCCTGGTGGTGTGAATGAAAGATATGCACGATTGAGGTGTGCTGCTAGCAGCTTCTATGTACCCATATTGACAACGTTGTCTTTTTGATCTCTTGCACTGGTGGTAGTGTGGTATTTTTTTATAAGAGTGTTATTTTTTGCTACATTGTTTCAATAAATCATATATTTTTTCTTAAACCCTGGTGTCTCTATAGACTGTTACTGAGAGGATCTGCTATCCTCAACATTTTTTCTATATGCTTCTTCCTTCAAAGAGACCACACCTGATGTAATCAGGAGGTAAAGGGATTAAGGACTGGGGATAATTCCATGTATTTGGTCATCCTCGATTTCAATATGTGGTTATTGCAGTAGTGATTTTTATTTTTTCTTAATTATATACTTAGAATTATACCCTGAAACACATTCTGCTACTCCTCCTGAGTATGGGGATACCACATGTGTGAGACGTTATCATAGCTTAGCCACACAGTGGGGCCCAAAATCCAAGGAGCACCTTCAGGTATTCCAGAGACTTAAATTATGCATTTAATTTCCTGACTAACTTTCACATTTTTGGAGTACCTGGATCACCAGGACAGTGGAAACACCAAGAAAATGACCCCATTTTGGAGTAAACACCCCAAGGTATTTTTTAAAAGGTATAGTGAGTATTTTAAAAGACCAAATTTCTTTTGTCACAAGTTTTTCGAAAATGCGAAATGAAAATGAAAGTTTTTTTATATATACAAAAGGTATCAATTTAATTGGATATTTCTCACAAACAGCATGGGCATACTTGGAATTACACCCCAAAACACATTCTGCTACTCCTCCCAAGCATGGCAATACCACATGTGTAAGACTCACATTTTATTTATATACTGGGCATTGTATCTTGTGTATCACACAAATCAACCAAATGTAGTGAAACCAATGTACGGTAATGATCTTTTCTATATGAGTGGTGAGGGAATATAGCTTAGTGTAGCGTCCCCAATAGTAGTCCCAGTTCCTATAAGCCAAGCAAGACTAGCTGCTCCCAGGAATGCCATGTTCACTGGCTAGGAAGTTCAGGAGGCTTGAAAGGAAGAACAAAATCGTTCTTTTGGTTCCAGGAGCACAGTTGTGCACAGGGGATGGCTGTGACTGGTGTCTCGTACGAACATAGTCAGCCAGACATGTGGATGGATCTGTTCAGATGCAGGCAGATACATGATAAGCAAACAGGCATTGGTCCATGCAACAGGTGGAAATGTAGTCAATGAACGGGCCAGGCTTAGTACAGGTGGCAATCAGGGATACCAACTGTGATTGGCTATACTATTAAGGCTCGTTCACAAAATAAGGTTGGGGTGGTAAAACCTCACAGTTGAGCTACGGTTTTAACATCCCTTAACCACTACCCCCTGTAGCAGCAGAGGCAGCGGTTGTGGGTGTACACATTCCCTGGCTGCAATTCCTTGCTACACAGCTGTGGCAGGAATGATAGCCCCTATATGCCTGCCAATTGTGACCGATTCTAGTGAATGGAGGTGATTGTGCGGGGTCCAAGGTGTTAAAGCAGGTGGTGATACAATGTCTCCTCACTACTTATCATGGCTCTTCAGAGAGCATGGCACATGTGAACAAATCCTTATGGTGACACTATGACTGTGTGGCGGTAATCAAGGACACTGTAACTGGTGTGGCGGTAATGAAGGACAATATGACTGGCATAGCAGTGATTAAGGACACTGGCTGATGATTTTTTTTTATATCCTGTCACCAGAGCAGTGCAGTGTCATCATAGTTACACTGTACTACTCTTGGAAGGGGGGGGGGGGGGTGGCGGGTTAACAACAAACAATAAGCAACAAAATGTGAACATTCAACATTTTAGAGGGGGGTGATTATTTTCTATACCCACTGTATATATAGTAATGTGTGGACGGCTTTAGTGCCAGTTCTCAGTGGATGTGTGTGGAGAATGCCTGGTCGACATCCAATGGAAGGTATTTATGTAAAATATAAACAAAGTAGGAGCTCTAAAACTGGCTTGCCTGTGTTATGTTGGGGTTGGCTTGTCAGTAGGTAGTTTTGTGTATTTGTTTTTTGTTTTCTCACAAAATTCTAGTGTATTTTGGGACTTTCCCTCCTCTGGTCGTGGTTCCCTAGTGAGACTTGAAGCTATGGCAATACTCCTGTCTTCCGGAGTAATGCCATGCCTGGTTGTGGTCTGGCATGGTCCAACATCTGCCCTTTGCATGGAACTTAAAGGGTAACTACACTTTCGTGGGCAAAAAAAGTAGCAAATAAAGGAAAAATATAGCGTATACAATTGTGACACAAGAGATATTGTAATTGAATGTTATGAAAAATTACCTTTCCTTTTCAATCTGCAGCTCTGTCATTTTTCGAAAAAATGCAATGCAATGGGTACAGAACGCCCCCCAGAAACATATTCCTGCTTGTGTGATTGGCTCACTGATTTTACCAGAAGTCTACACTAAGATACAAATGAGATTTCAGGCATTACCTGCAACAAAAATTTCAGTTTTGGTGAGATACTCCCTATAGGGATGCAGGCCCAGCAGCTTTCCTCAGTGCTTTGCAGGTGCTGCAGCCGGTTGATAATAATGAAACCACTCCCATTAGATTCACTGTCCCACATGGACACAGACAAACACAGGGATTTTTTTAGAATGGCAAAAGGTAGGAATCTGCAACAAAGTTTGTTAAAATCCTTGCAATGTACATAGATCACCCAGAGGGGAATGTTTTTTTTTTCTTACCAAAAGTGGAGTTACTCTTTAAGGTTGTTTTATGGAATGTACGGTACCTTAACAAATTTAAGAGAACTCTGATGTTTAAATTCTTTATTTTGCATAGGCCTCACACACTTTCTTCAAGAAGAAACACATTTATATGGAAACAAATTCCTGGCTCTTCGTAGACCATGGGTGTGGCAGGCCTTCTATGCTACATGCTTATGCAAGGGGCCATCCTGGTAAAAAATGAAGGCTTTATTACTAGGAAATGAATGAATGGCTGCTTCGATTTTTAGGGGGTTACCTCTGTCACGGCTATATGCCTACAGCCGTGACGTCATCGCGCCTGACGCCTGCCAGATCCTGTGGATAGAGCCAAGCCTCGTTCCCGGTTTAGTCAGACTGACACACAAACTACCAGGATATCCTGCTGGACGGGACAATACACTGGACCATAACAGGCTATCATAGCGCAATAAGGACATCCCAGAGGATTCTTGATGTGCTGAATTACTTTTATTTCATGTAAGTGGATATATGCACTCCTTCTCTGTTTAATAAATGCAAACTTTTTTAACCTGGTGGCGCCTTTCCGTTTTACATGGACATATGGTGTGACTAAATCCCCATATTTACTTTTTAAGATCAGGTGTTTTTAAGTAGCCTTGCAAGATTTGAAAGCAACCTTTTGTGTATGTGTGCACTATTCTCTGTGGTTCATTTTGTATATTAGTCTTTATAGCAGGATTAACCATAGAACTGTATGTTTAGGGTTTGCACTTCCTGGGTGAAGCACCCCACTTTCCCACACCAGTACTTCATTATCAGTGTCCACCAGAAAGTAGTTCTAGGAGGAGTCCCTTTATAGTGCAGTTTAAGCAGAGAAATCTGCAGCCAATTTATCTTTCATTCTATGAATAGTGTAGGACCCACTGAAAACGGGGTACTTTGATGCAGTGGTGGGCTTAATCACGGTATGACCATATGGTGTAACTAAATCCTTGTATTTACTTATTAAGATCAGGTGTTTAAGTAGCCTTGCAAGATTTGAAAGCTATTTTTTTTGTGTATGTGTGCGCATTTCTCTGTTCAATTTGCTTTGTGCACTTGTGCGCAGTCATGTTGGAACAGGAAGGGCCTATCCCCAAACTGCTCCCCCAAAGTTGGGAGCATGAAATTGTCCAAAACATCTTGGTATACCGACACCTTAAGGCAGGGGTCGGCAACCCGTGTCCCCCGGGCCGCACCCAGCCTGCCACCTCTAGATGTCCGGCCCATCAGTGCCCGTGATTAATTCACAGGCACCCGGCCCACAAACATTTTCACCCGTCCTCTTCATTGGACAGTGGTGAGATCACAGGGCTGGAAGGGGTCGGGAACCGCTGGAGTTAACTTTTTACATTACACAGCAGGTGCCGGCGATCCTAGCAACCAATCACCAGCCTGTTAATGTGAAAAGGTAACCAGCAGTTCCCACCCCCATCCATCCCTGGAATATTGATCTCGGCTTGATGTACACCTGTGTAAGGTAGGAGAGTTCTACCTACAAAGTGTGTGTGTGTGTGTGTGTGTGGGGGGGGGGGGGTGGAGGACACTATGGGGGGGGGACACAGAGGACACCATGGTGGGGCAGAGGACACTATGGGGGGAACAGAGGACACTATGGGGGGGATAGAGGACACTATGGGGGGAACGGAGGACACTATGGGGGGAACGGAGGACACTAGGGGGGGATAGAGGACATTATGGGGGTAGAGAGGACACTAGAGTGGTGGGGGGTGCAGGGGACAGAGGACAATGATTTGGGGGCACAGGAACCCCATCACTCCTGGGGACAGGGAACCCCATCTCCCCTGGGGACGGAGACCCCATCACCAGATCATGCTGGCTGGCGTCAGCCACCCTTGGGTTCCAGGATGGGGGAGGGGGCAGTAAAATCCGAATCCCCAGCCACATGCTCCCTCAGGGTGAACTGGCTTTGTATTAGTGAAGCCTGTCCTCTTCCTGGCTGTGAATTTCCAGTGCCGCAGTGATTAGTGCTTCAGCTCTTTAGGGAAAAGAGCAGTACAGAAGGTCCAATGGGGACATGGGGACTCTAATAAGGAAAGTTCATTCATTGATTACACTGCCTGTAACTAAATAATGCTTTTAATACCCAATTCACTGTATTTTTTTTAGATTGATTTTAAAAATATAAAGCAAAAACTACACTTGGCAGTACACAAAGGTAATACTTTACCTTTGAATAGTTAGAATATTTAGTAGTATCTGTCCATGGTGATGAAATACTTTTGTGGACTAGACAAATTACACAGAGTGCAACCTCATAAAATGGGTGGATAAGAGTCCATGCACACCATTTATATAACTGCTATGAATATTCAATGAATTCTAGAGGTCATATTAGGATTCTTCGCTTGTGCTTTTCCAGAATTACATAATCTAGTGTGCCAGTATATATAAGTGCTCTGGATAATTAGCAAATCTCACATTACCAGTTTCTTGCGTTGCATGCTGCAGTCTTTGTGATTTACAGAAGCACACAGAATTTAGGAGGTAGTTATTTGTCTTACCTATACACTGAGGTACAGAGGAGTGTTCAGATACCTTGAGTTATTCTGCTGCCTTTGGGAGATTGGACACTGGCAAAAAGGCCTGTAAGACAGCCCTGTGTAATCCTTCCACTTCCAGCATCTCTCTGTTTTGTAGCAAGCAATAAAAATAGTGGAAAATGCAAAAGACACTGATGTTTGACAGTCAACACTTGGGTCAAAAAGTCCCTAGCATGAGTACCGAAAGGGGATTTATTTTGGATATTAAGCAGATAATATCCACCAAACCATCAATGCAGTAGAGACGAGGCACAGACACGGGTCCTAGATGCTGGAGGCCAAAGAATCCATAGGATAAATCCAGAATCCTGAGACATATCATTGAACCAGACACTTAAGGGTTGATTTACTAAAGCTGGAGAGTGCAAAGTCTAGTGCAGCTCAGCTGGGTAACCAATCAGCTTTTAACCTCAGTGTGTTCAATTAAGCTTTGACAATAGAATCTGGAAGTGTTTGATTGCGATTGGTTTCTGTGCAGAGCTTCACCAGATTTTGCAAGCTCCAGTTTTATTAAACCAACCTGTTAAAGTCTGGCAGATGGACATGGCCACAATAGCAGGCTGTAGTACAGGGCAAAAGAGGGAGCACTAGGTTCTGAGGAGGGCTTCTAGCCCTATCTTAAAACACTGCAATGCCCTCTACAGGGACACTGAAACTAACCTGTGGCAGGGGGACAATGGTCAGGCAGGGGACAATGGCCTAGGACCCCTAGACTGTACACTGCAAGACCCCCAGAACGGTTAGTGGGTTGTAAGCTGGCAAAGCCCAAAGAACAGCTCTACCTATGATCCACCAGATGTATGAAAATGAGGGATTCCCACAAGGGCTACTCAAAGCACTGCAGGAACATGAAGGGCACAGACTCCCATATCGCAGCTCTAGTGGGGGCAGGGTTACTGTCAGATTATGTTGCAGCGCTTACAAGACATCTGTGATAAAACTTGGTGTCATGGTGCCAAAATGAGTGCGACACAAACTCTAAAGATGGGCACTATAAAATGTAAAAGTGCCATGGTTGCTGTTGTCAGACAGGTAGAAATGACACTGTAGTATTAGTAGGAATTGCAGCAACGTTTCTGCCTTTCTGGCTCTAATCGTGTAAGTACAGCCTAAAGCAAGCAATAAAGACATTTTCTTTCCTGCAACTACGGGAAAGAAAATTGCTTGATTCCACCATCAACACAGCCAGTGTTGATGTGGGAATGCCTCCTGTGGTTGTTCAAGCACCCATCTGGGATCTCTGTTGCACTTTTGGTACATGCAATGGCATCAACGTTTTGGTTGGTGGACCAATGGAGACTAGTGTAAATTACAATTTGTAGGCGTGTAGTGAGGGCAGCTCTCTGTAAAACAGGTGAGCGCCACAGAGGTCACGGTAGATGTTCAAGCAGCGAGGGGCCAACTAAGCTTAATTTTAACTCTATGTTTAAGTCCAGTTGAATTTTATTAGCCAAAATGAGAGTCAAGGGAGTATACAACACATTTTGGGGGCTTACCAGCTCCCCTTCACCATGGGATGTAATAGTTAAAAAGACTCTTTATAAATGCTGTGACTGGACTCTGGGTAGGTTGAGTAGAGGTCTGGGCCAGGTAGGGGAAAGAAGGAGAGGGTGACAATGAGAAATTATATTTATAATGGTGTCATCTCAGAATTCCAGGCAGTAGAAAAATATAGTCCAAAAGGCTGAGGTAGCTGTGTGTTGATCTAGCCTGTCATATTCTGCTGCCAATAGATGTTCTAGGTCGGTTCCCTATTTTTTTTCATATTGGTTCCCACGTCTCGAATGATGATATATTGGTACATCTCCCGGTTATTTAACAAAAACATAAAACAAAAGTAAAGAATAATCATCTTATCTTTTGTGTCCACTGTGATTAACAAATAAAAGCAATTATAAACGAACATGAGTTTAACATTCAGCTGATAACTAGAGGAAGCCAGGAACAGACCATTATGGGTATGGAGTGAACTGTGTTAGGGATATTCCGAGAGCGCACAAACAGCGCTAGACAGAAAAAGAAATATTTCCAGACTAACAAGTGATTTTACATATAATTGCACACTGTTCACAGGAATAGGAACACCTAATAACTCTGTTCATTAGAGAATTACTGGAATAAGAACAAAATAGCTATGTAAGCATCCGATCGTAAGGTGCACTTATAAAGCCATAACTTATGTTTAACATGACAGGCATGAATATACATAGGAACCTAAGTGGTGCAAAAACATGCATACCTGATAGTCTCATGTTTACTTTACACTTGAATCATAGACTGATTACCCTGCAGGCAATTCTCAGCTGCTTTTATTTTCACTTCTCTCCACTGTGGTGCAATAATCCAGTGTGTTCTAGCCATGTAAGACATTGTAAATGAATCCCGCGTATCGCTTTGTTGCAGCAATAAATCTTCACACTGGGGTTGCGCACAGACTGACGAGCTGCTAATTACCCCTAAACATTTGGCAGTGTTTACAAACAAGGCAGAGCATCAGACTTTATTGGATAGACATTCGCAAACAACCTCAGCTGTCTTTCACTTAATTGTCTGAGTAGGAGTTCTAAGTACGCTCCTCTCCTATGCTAATCATTTATTATCACTGTCATTATTTCGAGACTTAAATAATCATTGCACCAAAATGCAAAATATAAAAGTGAAATTAAGGGGGATTAAATAACCTGGTGGCAACTAAAAGAAAGGATTTTGAGGTGGGGTTTAGTAGGACTTTGACACGCCAAGAGCTCATAAATAAGTCATAAGTGCACAGCGATTGCACATACCTATAGTCAAGGTAAAAGGTATCTGCCAACAGGAGCCAAACCCATCCTGCAGGCAAAAGGAAGGGAAAAAAAACATAATACTGTGCAGTTGTTATTCTTAAGAACACACAGACACAAGTTGTACCAAAACACTGCAGCCAGAAAACTTTACACAACCAGTGTTGTCCAAACTGGATATTATAGAGGCAAAGCCTAACCACATTTATAGGATCCTGATTTAGACACAATTTCACAAGGTTCCAGAGCAGCAGGAGTATGCTGTAAAAACGATGTTCTCGTTTGTCTACAGCCTGCAATTATTTTGATGGTAAACAGACTGCCACGGACACGGGACGCAGGTTCCTGCACAGCATCGCAGATCATGCAAGCTACTACAGCACCACAAATAGAACCTTCTATGTTGGGATACATGACAAGTATTAGAACTATATTAAATTAAAATGATAGCGGCCAGGATAAAACCTGTAACAATAAGGTCCCTGTGTGGATATGGGCGTGTCCATTGCTTGTCTAAAACAATTGCCCTTTATACATAAAATGATGTGAATAGTAATACACTAGCCAACGCAACACTCCCTTTCCCTGCCCCATAAGCTTATTCCTCTCCTTTTCTCTTCGGCTCAGTAGAGACAGGAGGCGGCAAACCGCAGTTCTAAAGCCTCTCTTTTACCTGCCGCACATTGCACATCCATGGGTGGATCCCAACAGAGTAGGTTTTTTATTCCTTTTTATTAACATTTATATTTCAGTATAGCTCTGTTTGTCTCAAGTATGTTTAAGTTCACTTAAGCTGGCTATACATTAATCATTTTTTTTTTTTCGTTCAGAGGGTTGAACAAAAAAAAAAAAATGCTTGATTCCCCCATCCACATATTCAAAAGTGGAAAGAGAATCACTCCCGTTGTGCTATTGTGTTTTGACGACGGGGAGCCCTTTCCCACCGTCTGAACACATTGATCAGTAAGTGCTATAGCCGGTGGCACTGATGTTTAGGGGAAAAACCAGACAGCCTGGTTGTACAGAAGATCAGTTTCTGTACATCCAGCCTGAAGATACATGGATCAAAATTCTGCTGGTCCCTGCTGAACCAAATGAATTTCAATCTATGTATGGCTGCCTTATTGTCTTCCTGAACCTTATTAACGCTGGATTCCAGGTATGACTATGGTTGCATACTTACAACAATCCAGCTTGGACCAAAGTATGTATGTACCATACCTGGCCAGTTCTGCCCATGCCCGCTGGAAATCACTGTAGTAGACACAGCTAATACAGTAATTGCTGCTGGCTTCCGGGTTCTTTGCCTAAGGGCTGCCCTGCTGCTTAATAAGATACAGAAGGTTTTCCGCTTGGCATGAGAGCAATTCAGAAAACTTGTTGCATTTTCTCAAGGAATACAAAGAGTTCTTTCACTGGACATGGTGGAGATCATGACATCACTGCCTTGCGCCACTGCCTTGTGTCTCCGCCTCATCCAGTCAAAGAACCTTTGCATTTTTCTCAATGAATGCAAAAGTGTTCTTGGTCCAAAGTGAACCAATGCAACTATGCAAAATTTGCCATACCTGGAATTCAGCTTTAAGAGTGTAAATAAGGTTCAGGAGGGCAGTATTTTCAATTTCAATGTTTGTATTGATTTTCAATGTGGGACATCAAAACTGTTGCCCAGACAGGGGCTACATAATGACAATAGGATTATATGCCAGAGACAAGCAAGAGAGCCAAACAGGGTGAGGGCAGTCTAAAGCACGACAGAAATCTTACAGAGTCCGGCTATTCACATAATGGTGTGCTCATATGAAGATATCCAGAGACGTAGGCTCTCGATTACTAGTACAAGCAAGGGATAAAAAGGGAGAGACAAAAGGATTCCAGGAACAGAAACAGGAGACGATAGGAAGGGCACCATTTTCAATATGAAGTGAAGACCAAGAACTTTGAGACCTGAGACTATCAGAAGAAAAGTTCAGAACGAACTATAGAAAGTATTTTTTACTGAAAGAATAGTTGATACTTTTAACAGACTTCCCGCAGAGATAATGAGTCAGTCAACTGGCAAACAGATCTATACTCTGAAAAAAAGGTTAAAAAAAGAAAAACAATAGAACAAAAAGAAATAAAAAGGGGCAGACGTGATGGACCACTTGGTCTTTTTCTGACATCATTCTTCCTATTTTCTATGAGCTCAGTGGTGGTTTGGAGAATAGGGTGACAATGCTGTGGATAACTCAACATACACCTTACTGTTTTCTAAAAGTGGTTCTAAAGGCGTTTTTTTTTTTATCTTAATGCATTAAGATAAAAAACCTTCCGTGTGCAGCAGCCTCCTTCAGGCCCCCTAAAACGTACCTGAGTCCCATCTCGCTCCAGCGATGCTGTACGAGAGCCTCGGCTGTCCGGAACACTCCCTCCTCATTGGCAGAGACAGTAGCGGGCGCCATGGGCTCCAACTGCTGTCAAAGTCAGTGAGCCAATGACGAGAGAGAGGGGGCAGGCCCAAGCTGCAGCTCTGTGTCTTACTGGACACATAGCGCAATGGCTCGGGGGCCCCCATAGCAAGGTGCTTGCTTTGGGGGCACTTGGCAGGAGGGAGGTGCAAAGAGCGCCGGCGAGGGACTCGAGAAGAAAAGGATCCGGGCTGCTATGTGCAAAACCACTGCACAGAGCAGGTAAGTACAACATGTTTATTATTTTTAAACAAAAACAAGGCTTTAATCTCACTTTAATGTAAGGAGCAAACCTACAGCTCTTTTACTGGCAGGATTTACAGATGTATTTTACAGTTTTAATTTGGTATCACAAATTGTGTGCTGACAGCTATTCTATTTTTATTTACCCAAAGCTGAGAATTTTTGGTTTTGTATTATTTTACAGTAAGCGCATTCAATTTGTACATACATTTAGCTTGAGTTTTACAATCAAAATGTTTGATACTTGACAAAATATTCCCAGAAATTAAACACAGCAGAATCAGCCTGCTTTGAGGTTACCCTTATCTGACTGAAACCTTAGACTTAGCTGTCCAATAAGGGAGGAGACATTACTGTAAATTGCTATCTTGAGTAATTGCAGCTTCAGCTATTGAGCTCTGTGCACAACCCACTGTCATAAATGTAAAAAATCATACTACATGTCTGACAGCAATATAAAACTTGAAAGCACACTAGACAGACTAAAAAAAGGAACCCAGTATTCCCAAAGCTTGCTTTTTTTTTTTTAGTAAGTTACTTTTACAATGCTTTTCACAAACCACAAAAAAGGCTTCCGTTAATGGGGAGGGGCAGCAATAGCTGCTCTGTGTCTTATGCCTGATGAAGGGGTCCTGCGGGGCTCTGAAACATTGCACTCTTCTTTTTGTGTTTTAATCTTCCTTAAAAAAAAAAAACAGTATGAGCTTATGCTCATATATGTGCGTGTGTGCATTGCTCACATGTTAATACTTCTAGGCAAAGAGGTAATAGATGTACTATTCTAGTTCATCATGCGCGCATACGAATTGGCGTGCATACTTGGTGCCCAGTGGCCTATTTAAACTAGTCTTTCACCATGAGCAGTTGCTAAATGGTCTTCAGCTTGTACCTGTATTCCTGAGACTCAGAAACATTGAACCTGCTTATCAGTGTATGACCCGGCTTTCTCCTGGACTTTGCCTTTGCTCCTGCATAACATTGTTCATCTGATCTCTCTGACCTCAGCCTGTTAACTGGACTTGTCTTTGCCTTCTGATTCTGTACTGCGCTGCCTGGCTGTTACCAACCTGCTTCCCCTGGACTTGTTCTGCCTCCTGACTCGGTCCATTGTTGCCCGGCTGCCGCTGGCGGCTGACTGCATACCGGTTCTGCTACCATCTCCTGCTCTGGTTCCAAGCTGCTTCAGTATCCTCTTAGGACTGCGATCCCCAGATTCATCCACCTTAAGAATGGACTTTGCCAGCCAGCTACTCCTGCACCCTTGTCACTCGGTGCACTCCCTGTTCTCCATCTTCAGGAGTGTTAGGCAGGTGGTGCAAGAGAGGCCTCCACAACATTCCATATTTCACCAGGTAAATGATAGCATGCTGGCAAATATCTATGCTATATTACACATGTGTAGATGCCATTGCTTTATGTAAAACTCTTTTTTTTTTTTTTTTAGAATGGGGTGTCTTGAGATTGTGTAGAATTTGAAAGGGTGCCTTGACTGAAATAGGTTAAGAAACACTGCATTAGGATGTACTGCAAGTCACATCAGTTGGCAAGGTTTACTGCAGCAAAACAGTTAAAACCCAGCATTAAAGAAAGCACAAGGTGAATTTACTGTAGGGCAGAGGTAAAATCATATTAAGCAAAAGGAAGCTATAAAAATTAATGTCCCCGGAGTTGTGTTTTCACTAAAAACATTGAAATACACCTAGGAGGGATGATTCTTTGTGCATGTACATTTTGTCAAAACGCTAAAACAAATATGTTTCATCTAATCTTAATCAGGTTCACACAGGTGTTTATCCTCAAAAGGCCAAAGGGGCCATCTACTGGTGCATTGAAAAACAGAAAGTCGTTTGTTTACCCAAAGACATAAAAAATAATTCAAGTCTGATGAAATCAGAATGTACGTGTGTAATGCTCTTGATTGTAAACATGAAAAAGAAAAAATTATGTCATTGAGAACCTATTGACACATTGAAAAAGCAGAATTGTTTTTTTAAATAGAGGAGCTATAGAGATCATCTGATACAACCTAGTAACCCCTTTACATATTTTCTTCAATGCCAGATGAGCTTATTTCCAGACCTTAATCATACCCTCTTAAAAAAAAAATGTGTGTGTTCGAATCCACCCCAGCTAATACTTCTTAATGATCTTTGTAGAGAAGTTGTGTTGGGAAGTATTCACAGATTTTTAATGCAATTTGCAATTTTTAATTGCATTCGGATTTTAATGCAATATTAACCACTTGCCGACCGCTGTCTGCATATATACGTCGGCAGAATGGCACGGCTGGGCAAAGTAACGTAACGTACCAGCGAGCTCCGTGACCGCACCCGCGGGACCCGCAGACTCAATTGCGATCGTGTCACGGAGCTCAAGAACGGGGAGATGCCGATGTAAACAGCGTCTCCCCATTCTGCGTAATGACAGGACACTGATGGTCTGCTCCCTGTCATCGAGAGTAGCGATCAGTGTCACGTCATGAACAGCCCATCCCCCAGACAGTTAGAAACACGCCCCTAGGACAAACTTAATACCTCCCCGACCCCTAGTGGTTAACCCCTTCACTTCCAGTGACATTTTTACAGTAATCAATGCAATTTTATAGCATTGATTGCTATATTAATGCCAATGGTCCCAAAAATGTTGATGTGTCTGCCATAATGTCGCAGTCACAATAAAAATCGCTGATCGCTGCCATTACTAGTAAAAAAAAAATTTTTAATAGAAATGCAATGAAACTATCCCCTATTTTGTAGACGCTATAACTTTTGCGCAAACCAAACGCTTATTGCGATTTTTTTTTTACCTAAAATATGTAGAAGAATATGTATCGGCCTAAACTGGGGAAAAAAAAAGTTTTTTTTGTATATTTTTGGGGGATATTTATTATAGCAAAAAGTAAAAAATATAAAAGAAAGCTCTATTTGTGGGAAAAAAAAGGGACGTAAATTTTGTTTGGGAGCCACGTCGCATGACTGCGCAATTGTCAGTTATAGCAACGTAGTGCCGAATCGCAAAAAGTGCTCTGGTCAAGAAGGGGGTAAATCCTTCCAGGGCTGAAGTGGTTAAACCCAAAAGCAAAATTCTTATTATTATTATTAATAAACAATTTATTATATTGCAGCTTGCCATTTCTTAGATGTGGTTGCTGCATTCATTATTTTTATTTTTTTTAGACTTTTTTCCATTTTCATCTGGTAAGTCTGTTATTTTTCAACAGAAGCTCTCTTGACGTTGTAGCAGTTAGAGGGATGAGACAAACCATTTAACACTGACAGGGGTGCTTACATGGATCAGCTTTTAATTTATGCAAAACCTTTATGCCAAAAGGACAAAAGTGTGAGCTGGAGCTTGGCTTCAATTTGTCAGTGTATCTAAATCTGATAGTACATCCAACACTCCCCTCTCCCCTGGGAATGACAATACTGCTGTCCAATGTTGCCCCCTGTTCTCCTTCATCCAGAGTGGGGGCACTCTAAGGCCCCTTTCACACTGGGGCGTTTTTCAGGCGGTACAGCGCTAAAAATAGCGCCTGTATACCGCCTGAAAAAAAAAAACGGCCCCATTCACTCCAGTGTGAAAGCCGGCTTTCACACTGGAGCGGTGCGCTAGCAGGACGGCAAAAAAAGTCCTGCTAGCAGCATCTTTGGAGCGGCATAGGAGCGGTGTGTTCACCGCTCCTATACCGCTCCTTCCCATTGATTTGAAATGGGACACCGCGGTAAAACCGCGGCAATACCGCCGCAAAGCGCCGCTACGGCGGCGCTCTGCGGGGGATATTAACCCTTTTTCGGCCGCTCGCCGGGGGTAAAACCGCACCGCGAGTGGCCAAAACCCCGCGGGCAAAACGGCGGTAAAGCAGCGCTAAATATAGCGCTGCTTTACCGTCACCGCTGCTCCCCGCCCCAGTGTGAAAGGGGCCTAAGACAGGAGGTATGTAACTGGCTAGATCACCAGGTGAAAACAGAGGGTAAAAAAGCCTAAAAAAAAACATGATGCAACCACCACATGAAAACATTGGTAAGCTGCAATATATAAAATTTTTGGTTTTGGGTTTAACCACTTAACCTTTCGGAAAGGTTTACCCCCCCCCCCCCCTTCATGACCAGGCCATTTTTTGTGATACAGAACTGCGTTACTTTGACAACTGCGCGGTCATATCAAGCTGTACCCAAATACATTTTTTGTCCTTTTTTCCCCCACAAATTTGGCTCTCTTTTTGATCGCCTCGGTGGTTTTTATTTTTTGCACTATAAACTAAAACAATATTTTTTACTTTCTGCTATAAAACATACCCAATAAAAAAAAAAGTAAAAAAATCGAATTTCTTCATCAATTTAGGCCAATATGTACAGGTGTGCTCATAAGTTTACATACCCTGGCAGAATTTATGATTTATTAGCCATTTTTCAGAGAATATGAATAACACAAAAAAATAATCTTTCACTAGGTACGTGATCTGGCGCAGAGCGCCCACCTGCCACAGTATATCTGCGGTGGGTGGTCGTTAAGTGGTTAATAAGGAGCCTTCTTGGTTGCAAACCATGCTCGGAAGGGTTCGTCATCAAATGGCATTTGCCAACACAAAAGCATTTGGAGGAATTTGTGATACAATAGCATCTGAATGGGCAAGAAAGAAAAAAATTATTGGAGGACCTTTAAAAGCTGTTTCAGGAAAGTTCCATTGGGTTGGGAACCAATCTGTACTTTGATAAGGTGTGTCATGCTGAATTACCTATAGAGGACAATAGAAAGGTCTCTTGGTTGTGCGGAGCAATGATGGAGAATAAAATCTCCTAAGGGTCTGGTCATTTGAAAGGAAATGTTAATATCAAACTAAACCAATCAACATTTTCCCAAATCAGTTTATGCCATGGCTGATAACTGTCATGGTTGCTTGTGCTCTCAACCCAACTGTCAAGTCATCAAATGGCTGGTGTCATAACTGTAAAGGATAGGAGGGTTTACTTCCAGTTTAAAGCAGTACTAGAGGCAGAAATACCTTTGCTCTCTAACTGGTGCCAACATCTTGTGTGCCGATCTTTGGCAATATTTATTGATTTATGTGAGACAACATCATTCCTGCGCATGCAGAAATGACTTATTCCGACATGCTGGCACCATAACAGAAATGTAAAGTTAACTGCATGTTTCTGGTCCCAAGCACCACTCTGCAGCACACCAAGTTTAAAAGTGTATTTCAAGCTAAACATGTTATTCTAGCTTTGGATAGAATGGGAAAGTGTAGAATTCCTGTTGGATTTTTAATGCTATGTTACAGAGATTTACTCTCATTTCATGCCCTGCTCTATGAACTATCTAAACTAATTACGACATTTTAAACAATTTTTTTCTAGTATTTTTTATGGTTTACCATCATATTTCTCAGTTTTCTGGTCCAAAAAATTGGGTTCCTTTAAAAAGGCTTATAAACGCAAACGCGGCTAAACGCAGGTGCCTGCGTTTAGACGCGTTTTGCGTCTGAAACGTGGAAAAGCAAAGTGTCTGAACGCATTTTTTTTGCTTCTGGAAAAACGAGGTTAAACCCAACTGCATAAAAACGGGAAAAAACTAGACTGTGTGCATGGACACATAGGATAAGGCCTCATGCACACGAGACGCTGTTAAACGCGCGTTCAGAGGCAGTTGGACACTTTTTTCAACTGCACCTGAACGCATGCAATGTTATCCTATGTGTCCATGTACACAGTCTACTTTTTTCCCGTTTTTATGCAGTTGCGTTTAACCTTGTTTTTCCAGAAGCAAAAAAATGCGTTCAGACACTTTGCTTTTCTGCGTTTCAGACGCAAAACGCAGCTAAACGCGGCTAAACGCAGGCACCTGCGTTTAGCCGCGTTCGCGTTTATAAGCCTTTTTAAAGGAACCCAATTTTTTGGAGCAGAAAACTCAGAAATATGATGGTAAACCATAAAAAATACTAGAAAAATTGGTTTAAAATGTCGTAATTAGTTTAGAGTTCATAGAGCATATATACTCACTAATGCATACATGTTTGTGAAATACCCAACGGACATTCGCTGTGCCATGAACGGATGGGTCCAATATCGACAAGCTCTGATTCTGGACCTCTCATGCAAATTTGCGACGACATTGCTGCCTCATCAAGAGCAACATCAGGAGCATTTCCTGACATATATTCAATACGGGATCCATTAAAAAAAAAAAAAACACAGAAAGAGAGGCAAATGCAAGTGTAACTGCTCTCTCTGCTGCTGCTGCTCACTCAATGGCAGAAATAGTTAATAATACTTACTCTCATTTCATGCCCTGCTGTTTCCCCAAACAGGAAGTGAGTAAAAATCTACAAAAGGGATAAAAGGCAGCAATAAAAGCAATTTACTGTCAGGTAAAATGTTGTTAAAAGAAAGAGGAAACCAGTCCATCAGAGCCCTGGAAGGCTCTGTCTCTTCCCCAGGTCTATCCAAAACTAATGCTGGCCATACACTATACGAAAAATCGTCTGAAATGTGGTCATTTGGCCAGTTCATTCGTTTTCCGACTAGTTAATGGGCACAAAATCGGTAATCGTTGGGACGTTTGTGAGCCGAAAAAAGGAAGGACAAGTTTAGAAATTTTCTGCCGAACGAACGATAAATTGAAAAGTTAATGTGTTTCCCTCCGAACTGTTTACAATAGTTATATGTAAAAAAAAAAAACAACAAAAAATTGATTAATTTATGTCCACTCAACGATTTATCGGTCATTACATAATGGCACTATCGTTCGCTCTCGTGAATGTTCTTTTTAAAAAATCGGTTTGGCCGATTTTTCGTATAGTGTATGGCCAGCATTAGGAAAATAAATTGACTTATACACTCCATCTGTTCAAGTTTCATAAGTCTGCTTGCTAATAGCGGTGTTTGTTTCTTTCACAAGAACTTTATTGTTATAAGAACAAGCAATGGTTAACATAAGAACCAGCATACGTCACACAAAGAATAGGAATGAGCTCAACTGGGTTCAGACATGAGTCCGAGCCTGAACTATCCCGCCAGCAGTCAAAGTAACAGTCAAATAATTGGCAGGAGACCATTCCCCACCCCACCCGCATGTATACCTGTGGCTGCAATGCGGGGAATTCCTGGGCCAATGATGATTGGCTGTCCGCTTTGACAGTTTCCTAGCTTAGGTGAGTTCACACTCGTGTCCGACCATGTCTTAGCTCATCACTGATTAGCAATAGGACAAGAGCATGTAAGATATATCACAATAGTACAATCAAGATGAGTACAAGCATACAGCCTAAAGCATTCAAAATAGGCCATTTTTTATTGTGTCAAGTCCTGTTAATCTAGGGAAGGTAAAAGAAAATAAAAATAATTTAAGGGAGTAGATGACAGAACCCTTATGTAATTGGTATAGGTGAGCTGCAAAAAAAGGTAATTGTTTAGGCAACCTTTCTAGCATTATGCGGATGTAAAGACCAAAGGAAAAAGAGAGTCAGACAGAGGGGAAGATAGTGGGGAAAAAAAGAAGTGTGGGGGGGGGGGGGGGGTTAAAGGGAAATGGGAGGGATAGAAGCCAGGGGTAGGTAGGGAGTGACCTGCAAAATTACTGTCCTTCAAAGGCTAGGAGCGGATCCCAGAGGCCATTTAAAAGATGTATGCAAACCAAGGGGTCCAGATTTTACAACACACAGTGAAATTGTCAACAAAGATGATAAATAATATGTGAGGTTGTCTTACCTTTGGAGAAGAAGAGAAGTCCTTCCCTAGGGGAACAGAAAGGGGAACACTAACTGACTCTTCCTTCTTTGGTACAGGTGCAGGTGGAGCTGGGGCTTTCCTTTTCATTTTCTTCTCCATCTCAGAATCCATCACAGCTCTGCTCAGGCTTACATCCGGACTATCTTTTGGCTCATAAAATGGGTTTGACCTACATTAACAGTAAAAAAAATTGTTATCCTCTGCAGAGGAACAGTGGTGCAAAGGTGCAAAGTGGTGTAAAAATCTTCTTTACAAAAACATAGCATTCCCAGGAGCATTAAATTCACCATAGGAAAAGCAGATACAAATTACATGTTTCGTGTTACACATGTTTCATGTTTCGCAACTGCACTTTACTTTTAATTTTCCCATTTTTATTAGCATGTTTATATGCCAATACATGTATAACAGATACTGTATATCAACCAACAACAAAGCAGCCCTTTAAGTTGTAGCAGTAACATGTGCAGTTAACTTTTTTTTTTTTTACCTTTTTACTTTTGGGCCATATTGTTGAAAAATTAGATAGGATACATATACTGACATGGACAAATTTGTTGGTGCTTTTACAGCCTATAGAAACAATATTCCATTTCTCCGAAAAAGTGATGAAATTAAAATTGCCCATTAAAACAAACCAATGTTTGGCGGCTACTCCAAAATCACACAAACTTAACAAAAACTGTAGCTGCCCCTTTAAGAAGGATAAAACCTCTTACAACATATACATAGTGAAGGTATGGAGCTTAGTTATAAGTAATGATAGAAGGGAGATGTGACAGTACAGTAATAAAAGCCATTTAGTATAAAAATTATAAAAATATAAGTAATTCTATAGTCCAGTGCAGTGTTTCTCAACTCCAGTCCTCAAGGCACCCCAACAGGTCATGTTTTCAGTATTTCCCTCAGATAAAAAGGCTGTGGTATTTACTAAGGCAGTGAAACTGATCAAATCACCTGTGCAAATTAATGATGAGCCTGAAAACATGACCTGGCGCCTTGAGGACTGCAGTTGAGAAACACTGGTCCAGTGTGATATATTCCCAACACCAAAGTCAATCTTCCAACACAATTTTCAAAAATCCTTCACTGCTTCACTTCTGGGTCCTGTGTGACATCACGTCCGGACCGGCGATCTGAAAATGAGGCTTGGAATGCATGCCGTCTCTATGCTGGTTACGGCGGTTACATCTCATCCTTCACACTGTATATGCTGTGCCGGCTTTCAGGCACCCATAAATGTGAGTGTAACCAACTTATTTTAAACTGCCAACCAATTTTAAATCAAGTTACTGCACCATGATACTTTATATCCATCTCCTGTTTGGTCATCATACATATGAGTGATATCAAAATTAGAGGACTCTTTGTAGCACACGCCAGAAAGAATCTTGGCTTTTGAGAACAAAAAAAGGGCCTTTTGTCCAACCTGTAAAAAGGGGTTAAACATCTCTGGTGAGTGCACATCCATATTTTGAGCACAAGCAGTGAAGGATTTTTGAAAATTGCGCTGGAAGATTGACTTTGGTGTTGGGAATTTATCACACTGTACTATATAAATACTTTTAATAATTATTATAATACATTACTTTTATTAATAGGAAGTGACCTTCGCGCTTTACTAATGGACAGTGGAAGTCAGAGATCCACACGTGTAAAATAAGGATAGTAAACCTATAAGTGCTAGTGCATAAAATGTCCCTTATAAACCATAAAGGGTTAAATGCAAATGTGGCGAATGTGATATCCCTTATAATCCATCAAGGGTTAAGTGTAAATATATCAGGTGTGGAATAATACAATAAACGATGTAAGTGTTATCCAGTGTAAATAAATAAATGATTTTACCAAGGAATCTAACTAGCAGCTAAACCTGATAGTGTTCACAATACACAAAAACAAGATAATAGATAAAGTGATTCAGCGCATGAGTTAAAAAACACACATCTAAAAAGTGTAACACCTCTAGTAATAATATGAAGATAAATAAATAAATAATAAATAATAAATCTGTGCACGAATAAAAATAAATAACACTGATATAATAATATTATTGGAGGAGGTAGTCTCTGGTAAGTGATGGGCGTAAATAAAGTCCAATAAGAGGATGATTCAGGGGAAAAATGTAAAAGAATATATCCACAAGTGTTGCAGTCTGAGTATTTTTCAAGCCTTGCAGCTGAAAATCTCGGATTATTGGGCCCCGATCAGGAGTTTGGAGCTGAAGAGATTTGGGGAAAAAGTGCAACTCTTAAAGGGACACATTTCATTTTTTGGCTGCCTTCCTCTCTATTCTCACTGTCTGGTATTGCAGACAGTATCTGATCCTATTTAGATGCATGCTGGTTCAACATCACATAGAGGATATTTACCCCAGTGAGAGATTCTAGTGCATCGGGATAAAGTGCCTAAAAGGAGGATAAGAGTCCGGATAGTGGAGAAAGGCCACAGTAACCTGGTACAACACGCTTAACCAAAGAATATATGAGGTGAGAGTCTAGAGAGCCCGTTTGTGGATTATATAAGGCTAGTCTACTGTCAGCTGTTATAGTACATCAGTGACACGGAAAATACTCAGACTGCAACACTTGTGGATATATATTTTTTTTTTACATTTTTCCCCTGAATCATCCTCTTATTGGACTTTATTTACGCCCATCACTTACCAGAGACTACCTCCTCCAATAATATTATTATATCAGTGTTATTTATTTTTATTCGTGCACAGATTTATTATTAATTTAATTATTTATCTTCATATTATTACTAGAGGTGTTACACTTTTTAGATGTGTGTTTTTTAACTCATGCGCTGAGTCACTTTATCTATTACATTACTTTTATTACTGCACTGTCACTTTTATCATTATTTATAACCAAGCGCCATACCTTCACTATGTAAAAATTGTCCATTGCATACCTTCATGCCTTTAGTATGACAGAGGGAAGCAGATTCAAATCCCCTTGTGTGTGCTCTTTCTTTTCTGTCACAGTGGGTCCGAGCTCAAGGATGGTGCAATGTAGGAGATAGTGGACAACACATGTGCAGGATTTTAAGAGCTCGCTCCTGTGATGGCGCTGGTGAGCAGTAACAGCTGGAAGCATCTAAGCCAGGGGTCTCAAACAAGTCCCAAGAGGCATCGCAAGCTGGGTGCAATCTATTTATAGAGCAAGCTGGTGCAATCTATTTATAGAAACAGCTGGTGCAATCTATGTATATAACACGCTGGGTGCAATCTATTTCTAGAACAGGCAGGTGCAATCTATTTATAGAATAAGCTGAAGTGAAGTCTATCTACAGAGCATACTGGGTGCAATATATTTATAGCTCATGCAGGTGTAATCTATTTATAGATAAAGCAGATGCAAACTATTTATACAACAAGCTGGGTGCAATCTATTAATAGAGATGGCATCATCCTGTCCTGCCTTATTCCCAATCAATTTAAATGCCCTTGCATGTGCCCTCTCTTCCCTGTCGCAGTAGCGCGGAGGTCAGCAATGTTGAGACAAAGGAGATAGCGGACCACAAATGGGCAGAGGTTTGAGAGCTCGCTCCTGAGATGAGTTTGAGTAGTAATGGGTGGGACCGTCTTAACAACATCGTTACATAGTTAGCTAGGCTGAAAAAAGACACAAGTCCATCCAGTTCAACCATAAAAAAAAGAAATAATACAAATAAAAATATTGTAAAATCCAATATACCCAATTTTATACCCACAGTTGATCCAGAGGAAGGCAAAAAAAAAAAAAACCCAGCAGAGCATGCTCCAATCTGCTACAGCAGGGGAAAAAAATCCCTTCCTGATCCCCCCCGAGAGGCAATCGGATTTTCCCCGGATCAACTTTACCTATAAATGTTAGTACCCAGTTATATTATGTACATTAGGTTAGGAAAGTATCCAGGCCTTTCTTAAAGCAATCTACTGAGTTAGCCAGAACCACCTCTGGAGGGAGTCTATTCCACATTTTCACAGCTCTTACTGTGAAGAAACCTTTCCGTATTTGGTGATGAAATCTCTTTTCCTCTAGACGTAAAGAGTGCCCCCGTGTCCTCTGTGTTGACCGTAAAGTGAATAACTCAACACCAAGTTCACTATATGGACCCCTAATATATTTGAACATGTTGATCATATCCCCCCTTATTCTCCTCTTTTCAAAAGTGAATAAATTCAGTTCCTCTAATCTTTCCTCATAGCTGAGTTCCTAGCAACAAGGACCTTCTTACTAGGATGCTGATAAAAACACTTCCAGTTGATTCAAACCTCCTTGCATGCACTCACTCTCTCCCCCTTTCCGTTGTAGGTCTAGGCTTACTGGTGCGGACATGGAAGAGATAGTGGATCACACATGTGGGTGTTTGAGGGTTCGCTCCTGTGATGACTGGCGAGAGCAGTAATGGCTGGGAGTGTCTTTGCAATGTCCTACAAACAAGGCAGGACAGGATGAAGCCATCTCCGGGAGTTTTTTTAATCAGCCTTTTGGAGGTATATAAAAAGCCTACATCAAGCAAGGGTATTGTGCAATTTTAGTCAAAGCTGCAGTTTGTTTTTAACTAGATACTCCCCTTACCTACATAAGAAGTTTTTTGGTAAAGGGAAACTAACCACTTAATGTATATTATCTGATCGCACCATGCATTGCTTTCTGAGCGACAGTGAACATAAGACAACCCAACAGGACTTCCCTGCTGTAACAAAAACATAAACAAGCCATAATGCTTCTAGGTTAATGCTCTTCCGACATGGGCAGACAGGCATGATTTTATGCCATATTCATTTGTTTTATGCATTTGTAATATTCTGTTGACTGATTGTTGTATGCGTGTATTATATATATATATATATATATATATATATATACATATATACACACACACACACATATATACATATATATATACATATATATATATATATATATATATTATATACACATACACACACACACTTCAAAGAATCAGTAACTGTATTGTATTGCAGTATCTTGATGAGTCTTCAGCTTACAATGACAAATTACTGCCATGAAAAAATTATGCAACCCTCTTCAGGGATTTACTCAATGCAGAATAACGTCATTCTGGGTTATGGGCTCTTGGTTATGGTACATTTTCTGCTTTTTGGAATGTGGTAATCCTAATTTGGGCACAAGGTGGCACTGTGTGCCTGATGTCATTTGACTTAACAGCAAGAGAGACAAAGCGAGAACTATTTATAGGTAAACTGATGATTAGAAACAAAATCAATAAATAAATCACCAATTCCCCATAAAGAGAAGCTGAAAGGACATAAAAGTAAAAGCTCACTACTGTAGCTGTGACATATGAAAAATAAAAATACAATGGTGTGTTTCTAACCCTTTTCTGAGCTGGAAATAGATAAAAAACAGAGCTGGGTTAAATTTAAAACAATGGGCTCAATTCAGGAAAGGAAATTGCAATGGAAATGTCAATTCACTATCTCTTTATGTGGTATTTACTTGAAAGCAAAAATGCTCAGTAAATATTGCATAAAACAGCCCGAAAGACAATTCATTAAAGTAAATAAATAAATGCATGTGGTCCAGTCATGCAATATTTAAGGAACTTATGAAGTTGCAGCTGCTTGTTAAGGAGACGGCACCAACCATGTCCTTAACAACCAGTGAATAGCTGGTTGTTAAGGAGCCAGCACCCACCGCATCCTTAACCTGTTACTCTGTCAGTGGGATTCATTTCGGGTCTGGTATGGATTTTGAGGGGGACCCCACGCCAAAAAATCATAAAAATGAAAAAAAAAAAAAATGGAAAAAAAATGGAGTGAGGTCCTCGCCAAAATCCATATCAGACCCTTATCTGAGCATGTAGGTAAGCAACCCGTCACCCGAACCATAGCAGCATGCCCCGGTCAATGTCACCAGTAGGTGGGGGACACCCAGTGATGTCACCAGGTGACCCCCACCCCTTTATTTAGTGGCGGGTGGAAAGTAGACGACATTCATTGTGACTGACACTGGATTTACTTTAGGGCATTTCTTTTTTTTTTTTTTTTTTTTTTACTAAGGACATTTCAAAAACTGGCTCTGGGTTTCTATTCACTTTGGGCATTTTTTTTTTTTTTTTTTTTTTTTTTTTTGGGACTGGGTACCCCTGCTCATTCACATGAGGGGCGGATGGGATCTGGGGCCTCCTTGATAAAAGGGGCTTTTTAGATACCGATAAGTCACCCATGGCACTACCCCCTCCCCATGTTTAGGTCATGTGGCCTGGTATGGTTTGGGGGTGCTCAATCCCCCTTACCTGGCCTGCATGCTCGTATAAGGGTTTGGTACAGATTAAAAAAAAAAAAAAAATCACGCTGTTATTTTTTAAAGATATTGTTTAATTCCGGATCTTATTTTCTTTATATCCTGCTGTCAGCCAGAAATCCAGATGAGCAGATTGTTGTTAAGGATGTAGGAGGTGCCTGCTGTCATTCCCGTGTATGCGTGCACAGTTCACTGTACAGAGGTGGACAGGCAGATAATCATGTTCATGTTTCTTCTGCATTAAAAATCCTGCCGGTAACATTTCATTTTTTCTATAGCTATACTTCCACTTTAACAACCAGCTATTCATGGTTGCTGAGGATGCCAGCAGGAGCTGGCTCCTTAACAACCAGCTATTCCCTGGTTGTTAAGGGCACCAGTGGATGCCAGCGTTAAAATAAAGCAAATTTTCACCAGTACAGTGGGCTTTTCAAGTCCCTATCGTCAATGGAGCTTTTTTGGTGACATGAGTTGAGTCTTGGTGCAGTTAACATCTGGGTGTTACAGGATGGAACAGCATTCAAAAACAACTTTGGTTGAGGTAACCAACTAAACACTTGTTATTCTTATGCCAAATGCTCCAAGTTCACAGAATGAGTTTGACCACTTGTCTACCAGAGCAATTTATAAATTTTTTGCACACATGTAATTTGCATTTTTTTCTAGAAATTAGTGTAAAAATGGTGGTAATTGCAATTGTTTCTATTGCATGATATTTGTGCAGTTATTTACCAAACAAACATTTTCAGGAAAATATCCACTTAAATAAATTTTAGCGCAAACACAATAATATACCCAATTCTTTGGGTAGAAATATAAAAGACAGGATTGGGTCAAGTAAATAGGACCAAGCATGTCAAGTGTTAAAATGGCACACGTCTGTGGAAACTAACCTCAATTTTTTTTTTAAAAGCTATTGCAGGTTTATCAGCTGAGAGTTGGCTGTGAACTATAACCCTAAAATGATTGCTCTCATTCTGACATTCGCAACAATACCTTACACGTTTGGAGCCATTGAGGTTTACACACACATGCTCACTTTACATTGGGTGGGTGCAGAGATACTTTAATTTTTATTTTTATTCTATACAATTTTTTTTTTTTTACACTTTACTGCCATCACAAGGAGGCTAAAAAGCCCCCATATGTGATAGAATGGGCAGATGACAGGTCCTCTTTATGGAGACATTGTTGGTCTATTAGCCCCCCAATGTCTCCCATGTCCTCCAATGCAGCTATTGTAGCACACCAGCTACACTAGCCGAGAAAGGACAGCTGTGACCCTGGAACTAATGTAATACATGTCAGTTCCAGGGTCTTCAGTCACAGGAGAGGGGAGTTTCCACTAATTACTCTGGCGAAGCAGTTTTTCATGGCCCTGGTTAAACAGTTTTGGTAGGCAAGTAGTTAAAGTACACCTAGAGGCAAATATTTTTATCATTATTTTTTTATTTTTATTTTTTTTGGAGAGTGGAGAGAGCCTGGAAAACTGGTTAGGTTTTTATTGCTGTCTGGGTCCCTGCTGTTTTTGAGATTTACCCTTTTTGCCCTGGTTACCCTTATCATTGAAAGTGAAAGTAACAGAAAATCTCAAAATGGGATTTTTTGGGTTGTCCCCATAACTGTAGTAGAGGGGAAATCTTCCAATGGGTACACTGGTTCTGGTAACCTTGGTGACAACCATTGATTTCCAAACTTTTGAGGGATTTTCTCTCACTTACTGTTTTGCCTATCTGACAAGAAGTCTCCCCAATGGGACACCCCCCCCCTTACTCTATGCAACATTTAAAAGTTTTGACTTTAATTCTACTTTACCATCTGAGATTCCTTCCAATGCATTTAGAAAAAATAGAGCCCAATGACTCCAACTTCAGCATGTAGAGAAATCCTTGTAGGAAATGCTGCCAAGTGATAGTCTATTTTTTCTAGAATAAATAACTATTTAACTTGGTAGATACTGTGCTTCACAACCTGGATTTCATAGATCAGTCAAACTTTCGATTTTTTTATTTATTTTTTGTCAAAACCATCACAAAGCAATCAAAGACATAACAAAGTAGTTTTGACCACAATGAATTGGGAATCAACATTGTACTTATCAAACGTAGTAGCAATATATAATCATGTTCAACAAAATTGCTTTGTTTTTACCCCATTCTGATTGCATTTTAATTTAATCTTTCATTAAACTGTATTGAAGCCATCAATTTGTTGCCAAGTGTGACTTCACGACCAACTTAATTCGGGTAGTTGATCGGACTCATGGGTGATAGTTTGGTTGGTTTCTGACAATTATTTGCTGTTCTGGGTGGCATTAGAGTGGTCAAATTTAAAATTGTCCTGCATGTGGCCAGCTTTATGTGGAATAAACACAGTAATTACCTGAGTGGAGGAAAGCAGATAGATTGACTGAAATGTTTTGCACGGTTTTATGATCTACATTGCTAATCATTACTGTTGGCCATCTGTGAGATAAATGCATGCATACCTACATGGATGATGGCATGCTTTATCAGCCAGCAGGGCATTTTAATTGGCATATCTATTCCTGATGCAGCTAAATCTCTCAGGGGACAGCACAAACAAGGAAAATACAAAGGTGACACTTTGTGAATAACAAAAATTGAGCCATCTCAGTATGTTTTTGAGCCTGCCTTTCTGTTATAAATACATTGGTTTAACCACACCATAATGCCCGCCGGCAGACTTACAACATGATGACCCCCTTTCAAGACTAAGTGAGGATGCAAGGATTTTTAAATGGCAGAGGTGGATGTGAGAGGCCCTGCTTTAAGAGACGGGCACAAGTCTACAAGTACAAGACTGGGATGAAACAGACGTGCAAACAAGATACAATTCACTAAGACATTGGAGGCACAGGGTACAATTAAAGGAGAAGTACAGGTTTTGGCTTTTTTCCCTAATCCTACTTACCTAGGTGGATGAAGCATCGGTACGATGCTGCATCTGTCCCCTGGCGTCTCTGCGCTGAGAACCGAGCCATCGAACACCACTGATGGCTCGGTTCTCTCAGCTCCCCGAGAGGAGAGCTACTGACTGTCAATCAGCAGCTCTCCTGCTCTGCTGCTCCATACTCACTGGAACGCTGAGCTGTGGAGGAGCGGGGAGCGTCTGTCTTAGCCTCTCGGCAAGAGGCTGGGACGGGCATCAGTCCAGGCCCCTGGCGGATCCAGACTTCCGAAGTCGGGATGATACGATGCCTGGACTGAACTTGGTGACGTCAGCAGAGAGCAAACTTCAGACCGCTCTCTGCTGAAAATGGGTCACAGGAGTGAAAAACGAATTGCACTCCTGTGACCCTTAGGAGAAGCCCAGCCAAACGAGCCCAAGCTGGACTTCTCCTTTAAATAAGTTAGAGATGCATGTGATACAGCACAGCTGTAGAGAAAGCACAAGTACACGCACAAAGATAGGAGTCATAGCACAGATAGAAGAGATACTAACCAGGACGGAGGCACAGTGTGCTCGGCCAGAGACAGAGAATTTTTAGTTAACAGAATGCAGGAAGTGCAAGGCACAAAATTTAATTGCAGAAAACACAGTGAAGTACTAAGACAGAAGAGATCACAGGCGGTACACAGCACAAGAAGGTGGTACCAAGATGGAGCCAAAGGCGAAAAATTTATGCAAAAAAAGGCATCAGTAGATGTAAGCCACAGGGTTGTATAGAGCAGTGTTTCTCAACCTTTTACGGTGAAGTACCACTGCAGATCTAAAAAAAATTCCCCTGTTTCGAGAAAGTAATTTTTTTATTGTTTGGGTGTCATGGTTTCTGTGTTTGTGTAATATCAGTATGTGTTTGTGATGATTTCTATATGTGTTTGTGATGGTTTTTGTTAGTGTGCAAAATTACCATCAAATGCAGCCTCACCAGTGCCCATCACTGCAGCCTGATCAGTGCCCATCACTGCAGCCTGATCAGTGCCCACCAATGCAGCCTGATCAGTGCCCACCAATGCAGCCTGATCAGTGCCCATCACTGCAATGCAGCCTGATCAGTGCCCATCACTGCAGCCTGATCAGTGCCCATCAATGCAGCCTGATCAGTGCCCATCAATGCAGCCTGATCAGTGCCCATAAATGCAGCCTGATCAGTGCCCATCAATGCAGCCTGATCAGTGCCCATCAATGCAGCCTGATTAGTGTCCATCAATGCAGCCTCACCAGTGCCCATCAATGTAGCCAGATCAGTGCCCATCAATGCAGCCTGATCAGTACCCATCAATGCAGCCTGATCAGTGCCCATCAATGCAGCCTGATCAGTGCCCATCAATGCAGCCTGATCAGTGCCCAACTGCAGCCTCACCATTGCAGCCTGATCAGTGCCCAATTGCAGCCTCACCATTGCCCATCAATGCAGCCTAATCAGTGCCCATTAATGCAGCCTCACCAGTGCTCAACTGCAGCCTCCCGATTGCCCACCAATGCAGCCTCATCCATGTCCATCAATGCAGCCTCACCATTGCCCATCAATGGCAGCCTCACCAGTGCCCATCAATGCAGCCTCACCAGTGTCTATCAATGCAGCCTCACCAGTGTCCATCAATGCAGCCTCACCAGTGTCCATCAATGCAGCCTCACCAGTGTCCATCAATGCAGCCTCACCAGTGTCCATCAATGCAGCCTCACCAGTGTCCATCAATGCAGCCTCACCAGTGTCCATCAATGCAGCCTCACCAGTGCCCATCAATGCAGCCTCACCAGTGCCCATCAATGTAGCCAGATCAGTGCCCATCAATGCAGCCTGATCAGTGCCCATCAATGCAGCCTGATCAGTGCCCATCAATGCAGCCTGATCAGTGCCCATCAATGCAGCCTGATCAGTGCCCATCAATGCAGCCTGATCAGTGCCCAACTGCAGCCTCACCATTGCAGCCTGATCAGTGCCCAATTGCAGCCTCACCATTGCCCATCAATGCAGCCTAATCAGTGCCCATTAATGCAGCCTCACCAGTGCTCAACTGCAGCCTCCCGATTGCCCACCAATGCAGCCTCATCCATGTCCATCAATGCAGCCTCACCATTGCCCATCAATGGCAGCCTCACCATTGCCCATCAATGCAGCCTCACCAGTGTCCATCAATGCAGCCTCACCAGTGCCCATCAATGTAGCCAGATCAGTGCCCATCAATGCAGCCTGATCAGTACCCATCAATGCAGCCTGATCAGTGCCCATCAATGCAGCCTGATCAGTGCCCATCAATGCAGCCTGATCAGTGCCCATCAATGCAGCCTGATCAGTGCCCATCAATGCAGCCTGATCAGTGCCCAACTGCAGCCTCACCATTGCAGCCTGATCAGTGCCCAATTGCAGCCTCACCATTGCCCATCAATGCAGCCTAATCAGTGCCCATTAATGCAGCCTCACCAGTGCTCAACTGCAGCCTCCCGATTGCCCACCAATGCAGCCTCATCCATGTCCATCAATGCAGCCTCACCATTGCCCATCATGGCAGCCTCACCATTGCCCATCAATGCAGCCTCACCAGTGTCTATCAATGCAGCCTCACCAGTGTCCATCAATGCAGCCTCACCAGTGTCCATCAATGCAGCCTCACCAGTGTCCATCAATGCAGCCTCACCAGTGTCCATCAATGCAGCCTCACCAGTGTCCATCAATGCAGCCTCACCAGTGTCCATCAATGCAGCCTCACCAGTGTCTATCAATGCAGCCTCACCAGTGTCCATCAATGCAGCCTCACCAGTGCTCAACTGCAGCCTCCCGATTGCCCACCAATGCAGCCTCATCCATGTCCATCAATGCAGCCTCACCATTGCCCATCAATGCAGCCTCACCATTGCCCATCAATGGCAGCCTCACCATTGCCCATCAATGGCAGCCTCACCATTGCCCATCAATGGCAGCCTCACCATTGCCCATCAATGCAGCCTCACCAGTGTCCAATGCAGCCTCACCAGTGTCCATCAATGCAGCCTCACCAGTGTCCATCAATGCAGCCTCACCAGTGTCCATCAATGCAGCCTCACCAGTGTCCATCAATGCAGCCTCACCAGTGTCCATCAATGCAGCCTCACCAGTGTCCATCAATGCAGCCTCACCAGTGTCCATCAATGCAGCCTCACCAGTGTCTATCAATGCAGCCTCACCAGTGTCCATCAATGCAGCCTCACCAGTGCTCAACTGCAGCCTCCCGATTGCCCACCAATGCAGCCTCATCCATGTCCATCAATGCAGCCTCACCATTGCCCATCAATGCAGCCTCACCATTGCCCATCAATGGCAGCCTCACCATTGCCCATCAATGGCAGCCTCACCATTGCCCATCAATGGCAGCCTCACCATTGCCCATCAATGCAGCCTCACCAGTGTCCATCAATGCAGCCTCACCAGTGTCCATCAATGCAGCCTCACCAGTGTCCATCAATGCAGCCTCACCAGTGTCCATCAATGCAGCCTCACCAGTGTCCATCAATGCAGCCTCACCAGTGTCCATCAATGCAGCCTCACCAGTGTCCATCAATGCAGCCTCACCAGTGTCCATCAATGCAGCCTCACCAGTGTCCATCAATGCAGCCTCACCAGTGTCCATCAATGCAGCCTCACCAGTGTCCATCAATGCAGCCTCACTAATGTCCATCAATGCTGGTCTGGGATTAAAAGTAAAATCTATGTCTTTGCAGATGACACTGAGAATTGCAGTGGAATAACATCCTTGCAGCATGTCTTCAATTTACAAGCTGACCTCAATGCACTGTCTAATTGGGCAACTAAGACTAAGTAGCAAATTAGGTTTAATGTTGATAAATGTAAAGTTATACACTTGGAGGTTAAGACTATGCATGCATCATACATACTAGGGGGAGTACAACTGGGGGAATCAATGGTGGAGATCGATCTGGGGGTTTTTCTTTCTGTGTAGTTGCTGACTTTTAATAAACAGACACTTACCTGTTCCACGGTCCAGCGATGCGAAGCTGAACGGGGTGTCGCTCCTCTCCCCCTCCTCTTCCCCGGCGCCTCCATTGCCACTCAGGGCACCCGGCCGTGACAGCTTTCGTCTTCACGGCCGGGCACGCATGGCGCATGCGCGAGTCGCACTGCGGTCCCGGAGTGGATAGGCGATCTCCTGGGACCTGTCATGTGTCCCAGGAGATCGCCTAGAGGGAGGAGTCGCCTAGGCGGTTTCTGGGCGGAAGGAGGAAGTTGGAGAGGAAGTCCCCCTCCTAATGAAGCCCCCCCCCCCCCCCCCAAAAAAATGACATGCCAAATGTGGCATGTAAGGGGGTGAGGAGTGCTTAAAGCGGAAGTTCCATTTTTGGGTGGAACTCCGCTTTAAGAGAGGTATGGACTCCAGAGAGAGAGATATCATTGTGCCCCTGTACAAATTAATAGTAAGACCTCATGTGGAATATGCAGTTCAGTTTTGGGCACCAGTTCTTAAAAAGAATATCAGGGAACTGTAGAAAGTGTTCTCCTATGAGGAAAGATTAGAGGGAACTGAATCTATTACCTCTTGAAAAGAGGAGATTAAGGGGTATATGATCAACATGTACAAATACATAAGTGGTCCATATAGTGAATTTGGTGTGGAGTTATTCACTTTAAAGGTCATTACAGAGGACAAGGTAGCACACTTTACGTCTAGAGGAAAAAAAGATTTCTTCTCTAAATACGCAAAGGTTTCTTCACAGCAAGAGCTTTGAAAATGTAGAATAGACTTCCTTCAGAGGTGGCTCTGGCAAGCTCAGTAAATTGCTTTAAAAGAGAAGTGTAGTTTTTTTTTCTCCCTTTTATAAATACCTAGGTGGATGACACTGAGAACCGAGCCACTGAACACCGCCGATGGCTCGGTTCTCAAAGATCTCCCAGAGGAGAGCTGCTGATTGTCAATCAGCAGCTCTCCTCTCTGCTCCTACAAGCTCACTGGAGCGCTGAGCTGTTTAGGGGGATCGGCCGTCTCAGTCTCTCTGCGGCTTGCTGTGTGGCTGAGACAGGCATCAGTCCAGGCACCTGGCGGATCCAGACTTCATTGTCGTGATGACGTGGTGCCTGGACTGATTCCAGTGGCGTCAGCAGAGAGTGGACTTCAGACCGCTCTCTGCTGAAAACTGGTCACAGGCGTGCAAAGCAAATTGCACTCCTGTGACCCATAGGAGAAGTCCAGCCAAACCAGCTCAGGCTGGACTTCTCCTTTAAAAAAGGCCTGGATTCTTTCCTAAATGTACATAATATAACTGGATACTAACATTTATAGGTAAAGTTGATCCAGGGAAGATTGCCTCTTGGGGTATCAAAGGAATTTTTTTTCCCCTGCTGTAGCAAATTGGAGCATGCTTTGCTGGGGTTTTTCGCCTTTCTCTGGATCAACCGTGGGTATAGGATTGTGTATATGAGATTGTATTTTTTGGGGGTGTTTTTTGGGTTGAACTAGATGGATTTGTTTCTTTTTTCAACCTGTCTAACTATGTAACTATGTCTGGATATATTAAATAAACTAGAAAAATTCAAGGGGAGCTTATCTATGACTCTGGAAATAGCCCTCCTTTGTGTAACCGGACTCCCATCTGTAGGGTCTTCTTTGCTTCTTAATGTTAGCAACTATCCACCAACATTGGTGGGCCATACATATCCCTTGTAGGAATGGGTTACTGAGCTATCCCTCCTCCATGGAGAAACTGACCACCCAACTCTATGATCGATATACAGTTTATATAAATATCTGGATCATTTACATGGATTCTATGACATCCAGTGATGCACTGGCCTTTTTTTTGAGTGACCTAACCATGACTCCCAGGGTTGTTTCTTTTCACACCCCACCCAACCAAGGGAACTTGGTATTTCTACCTTTTTTTCTGATCTCTTCCGGTTTCTTCTGTTTACTTTCTCTTTATTTCTTCCCTTAGGATTTTTCCTCTCTTGTGTAGTCTTCTTGTACCTTTTCCTTCTATTAGCCTGGTGGGATGAATGAACCATCTTTCCCTCAATTTCTTTGTAGCTATTACTATTTTCTGCAACATCCTCTTCTGATAGCAAATCAACCTCCCTGATTTTTTTTTATATAGTCTTTCAGGCTTAGTGTATTTGAAAGCTTTATTTTACCTTGCTGCATATTTGTTAAGTATAGACATTACAGACTATCACAGTCACAATATATGTATCTATTGTACTTGTTCACTTGAGCCAGTTAGCCCAAGTACATATCAAGGTATGTTTTATTAACCAATATTGTACGTTGGCTTTAAATTAAAGCAAAGTACAGTCATTCGTCTTGGTTTTGAACAGCCTATGGGAACCAACCAAAAGCAATAGACGTCTCTAATAAGGGAGTGTGTAGAGCAGTGTGCATCTTTTAAGGACATTAATTCTACTCAGCCAATGCTTCTCCCTATCCAGTGAAGTGCAAAACGTCGCTATTGATCACAGAAATATGAGGAGATTGCAGTTGTCCAGGTGATGAACACACACATACTAAGTTACCAGTGATTGACAAAGCTTTTAAAGGTATTATCACTTCATTGCTCCTCACAAACAGTGACACTTGAGAAACAAAAGACAGGTCAAGTGTCAAAAAGGAAACTGGCGAAACAAAATGGAAGAGCACGGTTCAGAGGAAAAATACAAGAAACAAGAGCAACATTTTGTGTGGAAAGAAACACAGCTGTCAATTTGCCGAACGTTTAGGAGTCATCTTTACACAGGCAGTGTGACATGAGAATAAAGATAAGGGTGATAACTGAACAAGATGGAAGAAGAAAGAAACATTGTTTGCTTTTGTTCTGCTGGCTCTAGAGAATACAATATACTGAGCAAAGTTGTTAGTAGACGGTCTGTGGAAGAACAAACACAAGGCAAGAAACAAGAAATGTACAGAGGTTATATATTAGGCCTACACGATCTATTCGGTCTTAACAACTTCCACTAAAATATGGTCAAAGTCTAGGATTGTAGATTAAGGCTGTAAATAAGGCGCAAGGGGAGCAAATGGATCTGAAGAGTTTGGCTTGATGTGATTTGACACACACATGATGCCTCAATGCAAATCTGTGACAAACAGTTATGACAACAGTACAACACGTTATAAGGGAAACTACTGTATACAAATTTTAAAATCAAAAACGTGTAGCGCTGTCAAACTATGCCCTTAATGACTAAAGTGCAAAAAAAAAAACAACATCTAATAAATGAGATAAAGATGAAAATGTGAAAAAATGTATTATTTTTTCCGATTAAAACAGAAATACGTTCGGTTATATGTTGCCGAAATGGAGCACAGTGGATCCCTTGGAACATGGCCGCCACGTTAGTAGTCTTGGACTACGAAAACATGGCGGTGCAGATCATGCTAATTTTGAATACTAGCAGCACTGCTCCCTAGTGTTCGGCAACAAACATTTTCTCTGAACATAAGGAAGTGATGTGAGCACCTCTGACCCTTACTGCCTCACAGAAGAAGCCCCATTGGATGAAACGTACGTCAGGCTGGCACGGAGCAGTGGTGACGTCCGAACACACGTGGAGGGTGCTGGACAAACAAATGTTTCCATTTTGAGCCTAATTTTATCGTTTTTGTTGCAAGTACAACTTTTAATAAACTCATGTGTGCTTTTAAAAGAATGTTGCACAATGAGTTTATCTTCCGGACTCTGAAGTTTCCTTGACTGATGAGAACTGTGGGGTATACATCTGCAGAATCCAGTTAAGCAGGCGGGGTAGTAGATGCGGTTGAGCCCATTGTGAGGGGTGAAAGCTCACTAATGCACATATAGACCCTGGAGGGTCTAAAAATCTGGTAAGCAGATACATTTACCCTATCTATCCTGTGGGGAGCACCAGGTATCTTCACAAATTGAGCATTGGATCAGCACATGTTTTGAGTTCACTTTATGGATGTGGAATTGGGACACTTGGACTATTAACAATTTAAATTTTTTTCACATTTTCATCTTTATTGCATTTATTAGATGTTTTTTTTTTTTTTACTTTAATCATTAAGGGCATGATTTGACAGCGCTACACGTTTTTGATTAAAACATTTTTATTATGAAGTGTACATTGTTGTGAGAGCTGCTGTCAGTCACGGATCATCCGTGTATTTACTTTTTATGCAGTTAGCGCAATATTGCATGTTTACTGTACGGCTTATCTGGACATCATAAAAATATGAATATCCTGTATATTTTTATTTTTAAAAACCCTTTAATCTAGTTATGAATGAACTAAATCAATTTTTAAATGCAAATTTTAAAGTCAATTTTTATATAAGCATAATTTCTATACAGCAAATTTACAGATGGAGGGCAGCAATCTAAGCTAATCAGGAATCCACTGTTTTGGACAATACTGTGAGTCCAACAATGTGAACATATCTACAGAAGCAAACAGCACAATGCTGCTGTTGCTCTCTTTATTGTCTTTTTTATAGTGACTAAGACTGGCCCATAGAGTGAATTTCTTTCCTGCAACTATGGACTCAATTCCTTCCTAGCCATTGTGTTCTCCTGCTTGCAATAATATCATGTAAAATCTGGCCAGTTGGTTGTACCCAAGTTTATTGATCGTTCAACTTGAGTACATTCAACCTGCCCATACGTGGTTTGAATCTCAGCTGGTTCCTGCTGAACCAGCCGAGATTCAAACCATCTACGGCCAGGCTTGAAGTGGTTGTAAAGGCACAAGGCCTTCAGTGTGCAGCATCTCCACCAGCCCCCCCCCCCCTAATACTTACCTGAGCCCCCTCTCAATCCAGCGATGATCTTACCTCTGAGGACTCGCACTCTTGAGTGGCTTTTGGCAGTAGTGGGAGCCATTGGCTCCCGCTGCTGTAAATTAGTCGGTGAGCCAATCTGGAGAAGGAGGGGGTTGGGCCAAGCCACAGCTCTGTGTGTGAATAGACACACAGAGCCGCAGCTCCGGAGGATGCCTGCTTGCTGTGGGGGTCCCCGGCAGGAGGGAGGGGCCAGAAGCCCCTGCGTGGGACCCAAAAACAGGAGAATTTGGGATGCTCTGTGCAAAACCAATGCACAGAGCAGGTAATTATAACATGTTTGTTATTTTAAGAAAAAATCCTCCAAACTTTAATATCACTTTAAGGCAGGAGATTCAAAATCAATATCGAACTCAATCAGATAAAATCTTATTCATCGTTGGAATATTACGAAATTAGTAATTACAATAGTGACCCCGTCTTCCGGCTATTGGATTTTCCTTCCGACGCACAGTGTGTTCCCTAGGACGTCAGTCATCCGCTTGTTAGATCTGCATGCCGGCCGCAGAGGTTCTGCAGCGGCTTTGGCTACAGTACTAACTGGGGCAGAGCATGAGTGATTCCTACCATCAGGCCAGCGGCTGCAGGTGTGAGAGCGGTGTCTCTCAATTGTCATCTGTTACTCCTTTTTGAGTTCTTTTTTCAACTTCCGGACCGGGATTTGCAACACTTTTGGCTGAGGTTAACCCCTTGTCATTAGAATCTATGGCGGTATTGTGATTACTAATTTCATAATATTCCAACGATAATTGAGTTTGATTTTGATTTTGAAGCTTTTCATCTGACTGTTGTGAATTTTAATCCTTTGTGCACCCAATTAAATGAACTTTTATTTACATCATTATTATCAGCTTATCAATTTTTGGTCCTATTGAGCGCTGTTTTTAGTATATTTTTATTGTGTACTTTTTCCAGAAGTTAGCAGCTGCACTGGGTCCCAGAGAATTTCCACATATTGATTATGACACAATAAGGATTTTTTATGATTGTAATTTTTAGCGCTGAAGGGCTGTTTGTTGATTTAGTTGTACACAATGCCCATACGTGGATCGAAATTCGGTGCATTCGATGTATGGCTAGCTTTAGCAGATAGAATTTCAGCAGCTATTTTTTCCTATAACCAGTCAGACATGTTAGTGCTATTAGTTAGTTACAAGGTTAAAAGATTATTCATATTATAATCCTATTATAACATACCTATCTTGAAATTAAAAAAAATCTGAATAAACAAGACAATAGCTGCCCTTTGAGAGTATTTACAAAGAAACGGCGATAGATAGGGCGATAGATAAAGTGATAGATAGAGCGATAGATAGATACTGATTATTTACGATTTCTGAAAATATCTTCAATATTACCATAGGAAAAAAAAAAATACCAGCTCACCCTTAAACACTTGCTAAATATTGTTAAAAACATAAAGCAATTCATGATATAATCACTTGTAAATGAACACAAATGTGTGGCACAATTATATTAATGTTTTCTACAATACGAAAAGTGCATCCTAATATTGAAGGCTCGAACAAATCTAATAGCATGACATTAAAGGTTCGACCTGCTTTCCAGCCAGTAAATTAAAAAGCCTATTTGCATTACTTTGAAGAAGAGAGTGCACAAAGGCTAATATGGCTAATGGGAAAAAAAACTCAGGGCAAAAATCAAATGGAGCAATTTGGAAATGGAGAACAGAAATTTCCCTGACTGAGAGGTTGTAATCCATCAGATGTATTATTTTTTTCACCCCTGTGCAACCTGTGCTTTCCCACTAACCATAATGCAATCAGGAGTATGTGAAGAGTATTAGATTTCAGCAGGGCTGCAGCCAGATCTGAGGTGTCACAAATTGAGTTAGCCCCAGAGTCTGAACAATGATGAACATCTTACTCAGAGAAAAAAAAAAACTCACATAATCATTAAGATCAGTTATATTTTGCATAATTCGATCTCTACAGTATTCACTAAACAGCAAGATAAAAACCTGCTGAAAGGATGAACTGCACAATAGACCTGCATCCACTTGTATATTTCCTACTTTCCACATAAGGGGGTCATTGCTGCAATTTAAAAGTACAATGCCCCCATTAAATTGTCGTAGAGCAGGCAAAATGTATTCAACGCTGAGCCGCAGTACAATAAGTACATAACATAACATAACTCAGGGGTATCAAGGTAAAATTCAAGCAGGCCAGGTCAGTAAACAATGTTTTCTAGTAGATGCCTGAATCTAATGTTTTAGCTTCGATTCAGATCCTAGGACCCTAGTATATCTGTAGTCATTTTAGGTCTATCCAAAAATAGGCAATGTACAATTTCCATTGCATTTTAATATTTATTATCAATTTTCAGTGTTCCCCCATCAAAGTGCCCCCTTAAATGAGGTGTTCCCATAAGAGTTCTCCTGATACATTAGGTGTCCCCATTGAGTGACCTCTTACATCAGGTTTATTAAAATGCCCCTTTACACTAGGTGTCCCCAGAGTGCCCCCTTAACTTCAGGTGTTCCCATCAGAGTGTCCCTGTACACCAGGTGTCCCCATTCGAGTTCCCCCTTACACAAGGCACCTCCATTAGTGTGCCCTCTTACATTAGGTGTCCTAATCAGGGTGCTACTTTACTTCAGGTGTTCCCAATCAGACTGCCCTCTTACACCAGGTGTCCCCATCAGAGTGCCCCCATACACTTGGTGTCCCATCAAGGTGCCTCCTTACTTCAGGTGTTCCCATCAGAGTGCCCCCTTACTTAAGGTGTCCCCATCAGGGGGACCCCTCACTTAAGGCTCCCCCATCGGGTGACCCCTCACTTAAGGCTCCCTCATCGGGTGACCCCCTCACTTAATGCTCCCTCATCAGGTGACCCCTCACTTAAGACTTCCCCATCGGGTGCCCCCTCACTTAATGCGTCACCATCAAGGTGCCCCCTCACTTATGGCTGCAGCCATTTTAACTGTGGGCAGCTGAAGCCTGTTCACTTCCTGGATTTACATAGACAGAGGCATACCTCCAACTCTGCAGCTCTGAGTGGCCTTCGTTGTGACTCATCCCCCCCTTCTTTCCTGGAAAACTCTCACTAGAGTGAGAGAGCTGTGCATGATGTGATAAGCCTAGGCTGATGACCAGACAAGAAACAGGAAGTGGGCTGCATAAGGTATTTACTGGCGAATTTTTTTTTTTTTTTACTATCCAAAGTTAAAACAAGGGTAGAAGGTTTAATAGATGAAAAGTTAAAAAATGACTGAATGTTCCTCTTTAAGGCGTCCACATCAGGGTGCCCCCTTACACCAGGCGTCCACATCAGAGTGCCCCCTTGCACCAGGCGTCCACATCAGAGTGCCCCCTTGCACCAGGCGTCCACATCAGAGTGCCCCCTTGCACCAGGCGTCCACATCAGAGTGCCCCCTTGCACCAGGCGTCCACATCAGAGTGCCCCCTTACACCAGGCGTCCACATCAGAGGGCCCCCTTACACCAGGCGTCCACATCAGAGGGCCCCCTTACACCAGGCGTCCACATCAGAGGGCCCCCTTACACCAGGCGTCCACATCAGAGTGCCCCCTTACACCAGGCGTCCACATCAGAGGGCCCCCTTACACCAGGCGTCCACATCAGAGTGCCCCCTTACACCAAGCGTCCACATCCGAGTGCCCCCTTACACCAAGCGTCCACATCAGAGTGCCCCCTTACATCAGCTGTTCCAATCAGGGTGCTATATTACTTCCGGTGTCCCCATCAGGGTACCCCCTTACTTAAGGCGTCCACATCCGAGTGCCCCCTTACACCAGGCGTCCACATCAGAGTGCCCCCTTACATCAGCTGTTCCAATCAGGGTGCTACATTACTTCCGGTGTCCCCATTAGGGTACCCCCTTACTTAAGGCACCCCCAATCAGTGTGCTCCCTTACATCAGGTCTCCTCATCAATGTGCCCCCTTACATCAGTTGTCCCTATACCTTTTAGCACCAGGTAGGCAGAGGGGAGGAGTAAAGAAACTGAGCAGCCAGTAGGTTGGGACACAGGGAAGTTTCAATTTTGTTCTCCTGTCATGCTCGGGACAGGGCATGCACGTGATTTTATTGGTTGATAAAGGACCTGAACTGGTCGGCGAGCCAGATAGAAATGTCACTCGGTCTGGGTCTGGACTGCGGTCCACGATTTAGTATTGCCTGACATTGACTGGTGTGTGTCATCCCTATGAAGAACATAGTCCCTATGTTGAGGTTTGATATGTACATAGAAGCAGTCTGCAGAGTCTTTACTAAAAAAGAAAAAGGGACAAAAACAATGAAGTATGTCAAGCAATGTTTTATGGGTAGGTGTGCATCAGTGGCTACTCAATATAGACATTTCTTGGCTTTGGGTCATCTTTTTCTTGCTTTATAGTAAAAATAAAATTCTGAAAAATCAGCACAAGAGACATGACCTTGTATTAATGTGCTGTGCCCCTTGTGCTGCTAATTGCCAGTTTCCTTGAATTCCTCCTCCATCCCTCCCCTCTTCTCCCAACCACTGCCACGGTAATCTACTGGTGCAGGGAGGTTATAAGGGAAGTTGTCACTTGCACTCATCAAGAATGCCTGACTTTCCCTGCCCTTTCTGCCCAGCTACTCCATTCATAGAAGCCGTACTACAGCTTCTATGAATGAAACACCATCTATGCATGATGGGGGCAGACCTATCAACCTTTCACTTATATTCTATTCATAGATCACTTTCCCTTCATAGAAGCCGTAGTACAAATGGAGAAGCTGGGCAGAAAAGATGGGCATAGTCGAGCATTCTTGATCAAGGCTGCCTGCAACAACTCCTGAGTTCTAATAACCCCTGCTGCAACGGAAGAGCCAGGAGCCAGCACAAGAGACACAGAGTAGTAACAGTACGTTATGTACCTTGTGCTGATTTGCGTGTTTTCAAAGTAGTTCTAAAGGCTCAAGTTTTTTTTTTTACCTACAAGCATTCTATGCATGAAGGTAAAAAAAAACTTCTGTGTGCAGCCCCCCCCCCCCCCCCTCCCTTCCCCCCTCCTTTTATACTTACCTGAGATTGATCTTCCTCCAGCGATGTGCAAGAGTCTCGGCTTATCAGGGACTTTCCCTCCTCATAGGCTGAGACAGCATTGGGAGCCATTGGCTGAGACAGCACCGGGAGCCACTGTCAATTACAGCCAGTGAGCCAATGATAAAAGAGAGGAAGGCAGGGCCGAGCCACAGCTCTGCGAGTGAACAGACACACAAAGCAGCGGCTTGGCCATGAGCCTTTTTGGATGCCCCCATTGCAAGCTGCTTGCTTTGGGGGCACTCAGGAGGGAAAGGACAGGAGCACTGATGTGGGACCCGAGAAGAGGAGGATCTGGGCTGCTATGTGCAAAACTACAGCACAGAGCAGGTAAGCAGGACATGTTTGGTATCTAAAAAAAATAAATAATAGCTTTTAATATTACTTTAATTTTGACTGCGCTTAGACTTTCAGTACATAGTTAGCCACTGACCTGGAACAAGCATGCACTTGGTGAAATATGGTAACCCCTGAGAAACACATACGGAGGAAGCAGAGTGATATTCTTAATGCATTAACATTCACAAGGCCCAATATATAGAGTTAACACACCAGGATAAGTATCCTTATTCTGAAACAACTGACAGTTATTTTTAGCCGAGTCTCATGAGATTTGAAAATTACAGTCACATGGCTATAATAAGGATCCTTATTCTTGTGTTAACGCTTTGTGATGTGAGCCTATTATGTTTTTATACACTTCACTGACCTTACAGAGCTGAATGGGCAATAGACTCTTATCGCTGAGCAAGGTTTGCTTTAGTGAATACTAATGAGTACATAGATACTACAATCGTTTCTACCAAAAAATTAAACCTACAGATTTTTACACCATAATAATTACTGAGAAATCAATCCAACCCAAAACAGAAAATCACACTGTACAACACTGCAATTTTCTAAGCTGTAAGTTCAATGCACAGATTTATTGTGTAACCGACACACCCTGCTTTTATTTTATGCAATGCTTGTTATATTCTCGCTAATTCAAATACATCAGTGACCACATAACATTTTCAAAAGCAATAACACATTTCTTATCATTATAGCTGATTGACAGAATCAACTAAGTAAGTTAACTTAGTAAAAATGTATCAAAATTAAGCCTGTCTAGGAAAAAAAAATGTTTTATAAGAAAATGTAATATTAAAAAGAGAGGTTTGGCTATGTGCACTCCCCCTCCAGTGCTCACTGGAGAACTAGGCTGTGGTGGGGGCGGGGGTGGCTGGCTCAGCCTCTCAGTGAGTCGCTGAGAGGCTGAGCCAGGTGCCGCTCCATACATCTGGGTGGATCACAATCATATGGTCTGGATATTTCTTGAGCCTGGGACCAGATGAGCGATGTCAGCCGACAGCGGAATTTAGTAGATGAAATGGTGCTGACCATTCACAGAGGTGGTGGTGGTGACAAGAGCAGCAGGTAAGCATTTGGGAACAAGGGAGGTAGCACATGAACTGTGGCAATTTTGTATCTTAAAGGATAAGTTCACCTTTGTACAAAAAATAATAAATGCACGTCTTTTTGCAAGTAAAAAGTGCATTTATTATTTTTTGTATTAGGAGCCTTAAAGCATTGCACCAGCGATCAGTAGATCTCCTGCACACTGTCAGTGTATCTGTTTACCCATACATCCTGTACGGGCAAGCCGATACTCCCTGACAGGAAGACTCAATGAACTACACAGTGCTACTTAGCAGCTGTTGGGACTTGTAGTTCATTCATACACAAAGCTCTGTGTATGAATGACACGGACGTGTGGACAGAGCCTGCATGGGCGTGCTGCTTTCAAAAAGTGTCAGCTAGTACAGGGAACTTCTCCCTGTTCTCCTGCCACAGGGAGGGGGGGTTGTGGGCGGCAGCTGCAGCATTGGGAACATGTTACATGTTCCAAACTAAAATTGGGTGCACCATGTAACATGTTCCCAGAGATGAACTTATTTTTTAATGCTGTGAATGCATTAAAGTGACACTAAACAATAATTTTATTCTGCAAAAATAATCCATACACCTCCTCTACGCAATGGCCCCCTGTAATCTATTTTTCATTAAATAGTTTCAAACAGTTTTTCTGCCTCCTTAAAACATCCTGTGGGAGCTTAGAGACCTCTCATTTTGCCCCTCTACTCCGTTTGGAGGAGGATGAGAGAAATAGATACTTTTTTTAAATTAAAGTGCATCTATGGTCCAACTTTAAAATCATATAAAATGATATAAAAATTCTCCCAATTCCGCTTTCTAAAAGGTAAAATCTTACATTACTTCCATTGTTAGAAAGAAACAAAACTAACGTTTTGAAAAGGACTGGGAAAACTTGTCTTATGTTAACGAAATCCAATTCGCTCTATTCCTCCATTACGCCCAGGACACGGTATGCAATGATCATGAGTTTTCTACACTTCAATGACTCTGTGCCCTACCAAAAATCATCCTGCATATGACAAGCTGTACAATATTAGGTCACTCGTCAAATAACCACTTAAGGACAGAGCCTCTGAGATTTTTCTTTTTACTTTCTAATTACTTAGAACCCCAAACATTATAAAAAAATTTTTCCTAACACCCTAGAGAATAAAATGGCGGTCGTTGCAATACTTTCTGTCACACCGTATTTGCGTAGTGGTTTTACAAGTGCACTTTTTAAAAAAAAAATACACTTTTTGGAATAAAAAAATAAGACAGCAGTAAAGTTAGCCCAATTTTTTATTTTTTTTATATTGTGAAAGATAATGTTATGCCGAGTAAATTGATACCCAACATGTCACGCTCTCAAAATTGCGCCCGCTTGTGGAATGGCAACAAACTTTTACCCTTAAAAATCTCCATAGGCGATGATGTTTTAATAAATTCTACAGGTTGCATGTTTTGAGTTATAGAGGTCTAGGGCTAGAATTATTGCTCTCGCTCTACCGATCACGGCGATACCTCACGTGTGGTTTGAACACCGTTTTCATATGCGGACACTACTCATGTATGCGTTTGCTTCTGCACGCAAGCTTGGTCGGGAGGGGCGTGTTTAAAATGTTATTTTATTATTTATTTTACCTTTTATTTTTTAACTGTTTAAAAAAAAAAAAAACACCTTTACTATTAAACATCCCTTGTAATAGAAAAGAAGGAATGACAGGACCTCTTAAATATGAGATCTGGGGTCAAAAAGACCTCAGATCTCATATTTACACTAAAATGCAATAATAAATAAAATAAATAAAAAAAGTCATTTAAAAAAAAATTATTTAAAAAAATGGCCCTTTAATAGCTATGGGCAGAATTAAGGTTTTGACGTCGCTTCCCCCCTGCAATGTCATGGAGACGGGTGGGGGCCATCTCACCCTCACTCGTCTCCATGCACAAAAGGACCGGATTCACCTCCGCCGCTGCCGATGGCTCCGGTAAGCGGTGGAGGGCACTGAATCCACCGCAGAGACCACTTTTATCTTGTAGTCGACCGCCCGCCGAATACGAGGATACCCAAGTTATGGCAGCTAGCTGCTGCCATTACAATGATAGCCATCCTCAAAGTTAGGACGTATATCGGCGTGCGCTGGTCGGCAAGTGGTTAAAAAAAAATGCCTTTCCGAAATGTATACTCCCAACAAAAATATCTGTGTGCCTCATACATTTTACAGGGAGGTTGGGCATCAAACAATATATCCCAAGCAAATGGGTCAGATATGAGGTGAAGTTTTACAAACTTTGTGAGAGGGCCACAGGGTACATGTATGACTTTAGGGCTTATGAAGGAAAACACAGCCAGCTGGAGCCCCTGGATGCCCAACCTATATGGAGAGCAGTGGAAAAATTGTGTGGGACCTTGTATCACCCCTAATTCAATCAGGGATACCACCTCTATGTGGACAATTTTTACACTAGTCTTCCAACCTTATCTGCAGCAAACTGTGGACTGTTTGAAGCAGATAAAATCAGAAAGGCTTCTCAAAAAGACAGATCTCACAAAGTTGAAAAGTGGGGAGTTAGCTAATTAAGACATGTTGGCCCTTAAATGAAGGAACAAGCTGTATGTGCATGTCCTTTGCTCCATCCACAAAGACATCTCAGTGGAAATTCAAGGAAGGCACAGTCCAGTCCAAAAAAAATAAACTGATTGCCCACATGACTACAATCCCTAATGGGAGGTGCTGATTATAATGATCAAATGTTACAGCCCTACATAGCCACCAGAAGATTCATCCATTGGTACAAAAAAAGTGTTCATAGACCTACCTAATGCATCATGCGGAGATTGTAACAGTCCTTATCTATCATGAAAGCCATGCACCTGAACACCTTTGTTCTGATGCAGTTTGCAGGCTGAATGAAAGACACTTCCCAGATATTATCCCTTCTATAAAAGAGGGCCAAACCCCGCCCCCAAAAAATATGCAGTCTATGCACCAGTAAGAGATTAGGGCATAACACCCAATACTACTGTCCCCAATATCCCTCACAACCTGGCCTCTGTATAGGAGACTGCTTCCATTGCTACAATTCCTCACTATGATATTAGTGAAAGTACGGTAAAGATATTTCTCATGTGTCTGACTACCTGCCATTTTCCTGTAGTATCTGATGTCACCTATACCATCCATTTGCCTGTTTTGCCAACCACATTTCTGCCTGATGCCTGGAGTTGCCATTTGCCTGCATACTGACCTTTCTTCTTACTGCCACCTGAACTAGCCCTTGTCTGTTTATTTGACCACATTTCTGCCTTCTGCCCTCTGCCCAAACCAGCCTTGACCCGTTAATCAACCATAGGTTTTGCCTGCTGCCTTGATTGATCTGCTCTGTGGTAGTGGGAATGAAGACAACACAGGGATCTCACATAAGCAGAGTGAGGGGCTGCAGAGTATTGTTTCAGAGCAGAGAAAACTCCCTGAGTTTATACAGGATTCTCAAATCAGGGTCTGGAGTCCAAAGACTTCAAAAAGCTTTGGGTGGGACTGACATTGGTCTGTTTATGGGCTGTGTCCCTGACTGCTGCCTGGACCACTCATTTGCCAGTTTGATGACCAAGTTTCTGCTTGGCACCAGCACTGACCCACATGCATGTCCCGCTGGCTACATTCCTATGAGACATCAGTCCCACCCATCCTCTGCAGACAACTTCACTACTCAAACCACAGGTACTCTTAAATGACCCTTTGTTCAGCCTCCTGTACTTCCTGGCCAGCAAACATTGTGATATGTGGGCGGTCACGTACCAGTAGGTTAGGCCTGCTTGGCTTTTAGGAACAGGGAGTGCAGTAAGTGATGCTACATGCTATATTTACTGACCACTCATACTGAAGCAACCATTACAGTACATTGTTTTCTATACAGTGTTGGTTCATTTTTGGTTCATTTTTGTGATGCACAGGTTGCAATATTAGGTACATAATCAGACCAAACATTGAAAAGGTAATTCTAAGTATGCCTAAGCTGTTTGTTGGAAATATCTCATAAATTGACAAGTTTGTGTAAAAAAAAATACATTTCTATCTTCTTTCCATAATTTCTAAAAACGTACGGCAAAAAAAAAAATAAAAATTTAAGACTCATTATGCCTCTTAGACAATACCTTGTGGTGTTTACTTTTCAAAATGTGAAGTTTTTGTGGGTGTTTCCATTGTCCTGGTGCTCCAGGGCCTTCAAAAATTTGGTAGGAAGTCAGGAAAGCGGATGCATAATTTATGTCCCTAGAACACCTGAAAGTGCTCCTTGGATGTTGGGCCCTTCTAAGTGGCAAGGCTGTGAAAAATTGTGGCATCACCATACTTTGAGGTGTAATTCTATGTGATAACTGTTCAAATTGGTGCGATGCTGACTTTGCAGTTTCACACCGATATGAAAAAAAGGTTCCTGCACTATTTTTTGCGATTTCATTTGTGACTTGCATAGACATCTGTGCATGAAGTTGCACAGATGTTAGCCAATTCGCACCTGAAGTCACATTAACCTGCGGCGTTGAACTTGTGCAACTTCACTGGAAGTCGCACAATATCAAAGATAGATTCGGGGCTTAAATATAGATTAAAAATGTAATAGTGAGTGTTCTCTGAAAAAAGATATACTGATATAAATATATTCTAGATTTATCTGGTCTTCTGGTAGCATGGAAAAGAAGGATCTGTGTTTGGGAACTGGTGTGTTTCTTGATGGCACCTTGAAGTTTTAGGCAGTTTTCCAACATGTAAAACAAACTATGCAGAATCTGTAGAGTATCTAACTACCGTACTTCATTTCATTCATAGATATCAAATGGTCTTTTGTCAGAAACACAACCTGAACTTGCCATGTTGTTTTAAGAGAAAACTGTGCTTATACAGCAAGAGCTTAAACCAATCTGTTCATAGAAAAGGTGTATGGATTCCACTCACTCATCAAGCTCATCCTCTTCCTGTCTGGCTTTGTTAGCGTAGAGGTATTTGGTCATATCCACAGGTCTGGCATTCTTCCTCTTTGCTGGTTGTGGTGAGGATTGTTTGTGAAGTTCAATCGTCAGGTCAGGCCCTGGGTCTGGCTCATCAAATGGGTTGGGATATACTGTGGGTTCAGGGTCGTTGAATGGGTTGTAGTCATCAAATGATGCTTCATCTTTCAAACTGGGTTTTTCAACTGAAGGTTCTATGGAGGAAAAAAAAAAAAAAAAAAAACATAACTCCTATGCAAGTGAAAAAAACAAGGGTTTGAGCTTCTGAGATTAAAATTAACTTTTTTTATTTTGGGTAGAGTATGGGTGGTTTAAAATCGCTGTCATTCCCTCTGTGGTCGTTCACACATGCATCAATACCCTGTGTGTTTAAAGTAGTTGTAAACCCTCATGTTTTTTTACCTTAATGCATCCTATGCATTAAGGTGAAAAAAAATTCTGTCACTGACCGCCCCTCAGCCTTCCTGTTTTTGAGTCCTGTATTCCATCACTAGAGATGCTCTTCCCCTCTGCCCGTTGTCTCGGCTCTTGATTGGATAGATTGATAGCAGTGCAGCCAATGGCTCGCGCTGCTGTCAAACATATCCAATGATTCGGGTGCCGGGGCAGAGTCCAGAACTCTGTGTGTATGGATGCAAATGCTGGACTCGGGAGCGCCCCCCCAAGGTAGCCCCCCGGGAGATCGCTTCTCCTAGGGGGTTATACAATGTGGGGAGGAGCTACCAGCACCACCGGGGGACCCCAGAAGTTGAGGATTGGGGCCACACTGTGCAAAACGAACTGCACAGTGGAGGCAAGTATGACATATTTCTTATTTAAAAAAAATAAAATGAAGCCTTACAATCACTTTAAGCAGTGTTTTTAAAGCCTGCCATGAATATTGCAATGGGAACCACACAGGTGCAGTAGCATTGTGTTGTGTTAAAAATAAACAGCATGCCGCTTTTAGGATGCTTTGCCGCTTATCAGATGCCACCAATACATTTCAATGATAATGCCCCATAACTGCGCCTATAGCATTTACAGAACGTAAGTGAAGCATTTATAAAGTGTTTGCTGGGTGCTGGGGGAGAGGCAGTGGAGGTTCTTGTATCCCAGAAAGCACTGAGAAATAATAGAGAACTAGGATAGGGCAAGCTCCAGTCACTTCCTTTTTCCACAGAGCAGCCATGTGGTAACACCATTTGCTTCTGTGTGCAGGCAAAAGCATCAAGCCAGCCAGCGATAATATCACTGCCAGGCAGGAGTGGAAGCATTTAGCATTATTGCCAGTGGCAACGTTTTTGTGTTGGCGCAAGCAAGAGTCCATGCCAATTCGTGTCCTCGCCAGCAAGTGTTGACACAAGCAAGTGACCAGGTCAGCAAGTTTGGGTGCCATCAAGTGACCATGACAATCTTTCCATAATCATCTTGAGCTGGACCACGCCAAGTGTCACAGTAATCAAAGTATATGGATCTAGCTTACAGAGAAATCACAAAAATGTCTGCTATATAAGCATGGCTCAAAGCAGATAATTTCCTCCACATCACTTCCCCTTTAAGCACCTCCCTCTCGAAAAACAAAACTTTCATGGGCATTTGACAAGTTTTTTAATGCTTTTTCAATGCTTTGGAAACATGTGAAATGCTTAAGTATAACTAAAGGCAAAACTTTTTTTTTTAGTTTTGGATAGAGTGCAGAGGGCTTAGAACACCTGTCAGTTTTCACTGCTGTGTGTGCCCCCGTTAAGGAGATCCCCCCTCTCGATTTGTTATATTTACCATTCTCATTGAAAGTAAAGGTAAAAGTAAATCCCAAATTTTGGGCTGTCCCTAAGAAAGAGGGGACATTGTCCAATGGGGAAACTTGTTCAGGAGACCTGGGGGTCCCCAAGGCATTCCCTTAATTTGCAGGTATTTCCTCTCAATTCTTGTTTGGCTATGGGACAGGAAGTGAAGGGAAATCTCCGCAATGGGACACAGATGGCAAAAAAAAATAAAAAATATCTGACAAGGGTTATAACCCTCCCTTACTCTATCCAAAATGAAAAAAAAGTTTTGCCTATAGTTCTACTTCAAGGCTCGTGGATGGGCGTTGCTTCATTCTTTATGATTAACACAACGAGCTCCTTAGAAGGTTATCACAGAAACAAGGACTCCCATTGAAAGATTTATCCCCTATTCCTATTCTGACAGCAAAATAAATGTCTTGAATTTACCCTTACTTTTATTCCCAGTAACATTGGTGATCAGATCAATAAGAGAGAGTGAATCTCCCAACTGGTGACCCAGACAGCAACAAAAAAAACGTTTTTCTTTTCATTATATTTTTACATTACTTGTGTTTATAAAATGAAAGCCCTCCTTTTACATTTTCAGCAGAGATATCAAATCAGTTTTATGCATCACAATGTATAATTTTATCGGTTACTAAAGGTTACTAAAGTGCTACACCGGGCAATTCACACCAGCACACATACCAATGTGATTATTCACACATGCAGTTTCTGTGTACATAGTTGCAGTTGGCATCATCACATTTAGTGTCAAAAAATCAACAGTCATGGTCCCGCTTCTCAATGCAGTATTATTGTACCTATTTACAGCAGCTGTGCTCTAGACTTTGGTCTCTTATAGTGCAATTAAACTCAGAACAACTTTCCCTACATCCAATAGCAAGGTAAACATACTTCTTGTAGATAGCAAGCAAACTCTCCAAAGCCTTCCGCCTCAGGAATATTGCATATTTTGTTTCTGGCGATGTCACATGGCAATGGCCTGTTGATAACACATTGCTGGCATCCTAACTGACGAGATCTTGCTATGATGACATCATCTATCTCTGTTACAGGTGCCAGGTTTAAAAAAACACGTCTTGTGATAGAAGTGTGGGTACAGAAAGTTCTCTGATGGCTTATCTATCATCACTTCCCATTAGAAAACATCTATGTTACTAAGTTTTAACTTGATGTGATGATAAAAACATTAATTGATGAGTCATACTAGGTGAAAACAATGGTAAAAGGTACTGGTGGAGAAACCATTCTGGTATCTCATATATATATATATATATATATATATATATATATATATATATATATATATAATATATATATATATATATTATATATATATATATATATATATATATATATATATATATATATATACACATACACACACACACTGTATATACACAAATGTTAAATACACTAACTACAGCAGTGTTTCTCAATTGGTGGACACCAATGGCCCTACAGTGCCAACTTACAGGTTAAAAAGAATAATACATTTCTCCTCTCTCCCTCCAACTGTAACTCACAACTGCAAACATTGTACACATATGAGTGGGGGGGGGGGGGGGCACCGAAGATGGATGCAGTTTTGGCATGAGGGGGAGACCAACAGCATACAGAGGCTGTCCTACACAATAATAATGGGCAAAATCAGGCACAAGCTGGTGGCAATCAAGCCTTCCATAGATTTCAAGACCCGACTGAACCGCAACATATCGGAATATTCCGGACACAGCAACTGGACTCCCTGACGCTTTCACATACGCCACAATCCAAAACAGCGTTAGTCTCCCCAGAGCCCGCATGCCTTGACAATAATCACCTTTTGGAAATCCACCATCATCTCACAGACTTCGACAATAGGGTGAGAAGGCGAAACATGCAGTAGGGACACAGACCCAAGAAATTTAATTTGCTATCTAAGCTTCCAACATACAGAGGCACAGAAAGCACCTGATGTTTGATGTCGCGGTGGTCTCTATGACCTACTGACCGTCCTGAAAGAGCACAACGTTCCCTACTGTTGGTGCTTCCCCTTCTGCTTGTCCACTACCAGAGCCGGCCATACACACCTTCTTCATACACCAGTAGATCTCCCAGGATTTTGTAACCAGCTAGACATCCCTTATGTGCCACGACTGGACTGCTATAACTCATAACATTTACCATCGTCCTGGGAAGCTCCTCCGGATTAATACCCACGCAGCCCAGCATCTGGCGCCGAGAAGACCCCCTAAACCTTGGACCTGACATCTGAACCTTCTGGTCCTCATGATCCAAGACTCCTCTGGAGTCGACCATGTTGGTCGTTATAGCTTTCTTTTTGACTGGAGGGGGACATCTCCTGGACACCAAGTATTAGTTCAAAACTTGCCTGTCATCTATTATGTGTAGCCCTTATATCCTACTTTCAAGAAGATTCTTGCCCTTCCTCCTAGGGCTTACTGTGCCACCCAATTGTTCAGATTACCTTGTTTAATTGCTTTCTAAGACCGTGAAGACTTTACTAGTGAGCTGTTCTCATCAGTGTCACCCTACTAAAGCACTTTGGATTTTCCCAGAATCATAGATCAGACTCTATTTCAGGTCGTAGCCCTAAATTTTATTTTGTACAGAGGTGTATCCGTTCCGCAGGAATCTAAAATTGCTCAACTTGACTCCCAACAACTTAAGTAATAATAATTAATGAACACTCAAATGCCTTAACTGACCCTACTTCCTACCTAATCTATTCATCTAACGTTTAACCCCTAATATGGTGTGGGCATGCCTTTTTATTAGTTAAACACTTAAATGATCTTACAACTGCACATCTTACATGCATCCATTACCTTTTGACCGGTGGTACATAGTGACCCTTGGAGACAGACACTTAGGCACCACCTGCAATAAAGCACCAGCTCTCTGCTCACAGAGCTGTTGAAAAACAAACGATCAGCAGTGTTTAATCACTCGGTTCTCAGTGTTGGAGCCCATGGGGGACCGATGCTGCATAGGTAAGTATGATTCTAAAAACAAAAAAGAAACCCCATACTTTTCTTTTAACTGCAGTGCCTTCTTTCCTTTTTTGACAATGGATGCCCAAACACGTCCACCTCATTCCTTTCCATCCTCATTGTGCTTCCTTCCTGACACAAAATTCACATTAAGAGGTTTCAGACTGCCGTTTCTGAGCAGAGAAAGCGATGTTGTTTTTTTCTAGATTCTGTGGTTCTGGAACAGAACCTTCAATCCTATGTCCAGATTTTAACAGGTCCTTGCTACTTTTCAGAAACCCACAACAAATACACATGCTTGGAGTACTTTTCCCTCACACAAAGGGACCTTCCCAAAATGAAATCAACCACTAATGAGGCCATGAGATTAACAGACCAGGCTCCGACTACCCTATTCCTAGCCCTACGCCACAAAGACCCCATCGCAAAACTTTGGTGATTAAACCCCCCCAGGTAAAAGATCCAGTATCTGGAGATCCATTAAATATCTAGGAATCCACCTTCCCTCCACTTTAATGGACCTTTTTCATGTCAACTTTTCCCATATCTCTGCTTCTCTTAGCCTGGACCTGTGAAGGCCTGGGCTAGAAAGCAATTCTCCTGTTCGGCCGTGCAGCTATATTAGAAATGAACATCCTCCCCAGGTTACTATACCGTTTCAAAACCATCCCCACCACAATACCCTCCCATTTTTTATTCCCCCCCCCCCCCTCACAATACCCTCCCATTTTTTTACTGTCCTCCACCAAAAAGCCCTGCATCTTTCTATGGTGCAATAAATGCCTGCAGGTGAGATGAAACCCTCACACTTCCCAAAACGTTCAGAGGCATCAGCCTCCCAGATATTCTGAAATAATATTGGACCAGCCATTTCTACCGGGTAATAGACTGGTCTGCCCATTCAGCTCTGAAGGATTGGATAGACCTGGACCAGTCTCTCTCAGACATGCCCCTCTATGTCTGACCTTGGTTGTAGAAAATACAGTACCCTTTGAATTAGATGCTCACCCCTTAATGAGGTCTACTCTAAGGTTCACATCTATAGTGTACTACAATTTAAATATGCTCTGACTACTGAATTTTCTAGACCGACCCTGGTCTGCCACAACCCAGGCTTCTCTCCAAGAGACTTTTCATCTTTCCTGCATACTTGGTGGGACAAGCCTTTACTTCCGGGATACATCATTTTTTGAACAGAACACCCTTTGTACTTACTAATCCATGCAGAAACACAACCTGATTGCGCACCTTCTATTTTGGACCTACCTCCAAATCAAGCACTTTATGACCAACCCCTCGTAACGTCCACATCATAGCAGACACTTCTCAGAATTTGAAAAACTCTGCCACTCACACTCTCCTCAATGGCATCCTATTTCAAGGATCCCCTACAGTACTGCCTCCTACATCACCATACTGGAATATCTCCTACCACATAGTGCTCTTTGCTCATACATTTGTTAAACACAGCTAAAACACTCATCCCAAGACTGTGGTACTCTATCAATGTACCTGAGATCTCTGATTTCTCTGATTCCACAGAATCAGTCAGGTGAAGGAGATGGAAGAACTACTGCATATCAGAGAAACCATGTTCTCCTATGTAAAAACTTGGACTAGATAGCTCCTATTCAAAGACTCAGATCTGTACAAGCAGCACCAATACTACCCTCAATCACTCAGCTTTAGCTCTACCCCTCTTTGGGCGATGAAGTGTCCTCCCCAAAACTTTGAAGCTTGACCCTACAGAAAGTCCCAGTGCCCCCTCTAGGGTGAACATGGACCCATCCTCTTTACTCCCCCCCACCTTTTTTCTCTTTCCCCAACTCTGTAACCCTAATTATGTTTTGTATTGTAAAATTTCAATAAACACTATATGTAACAAAAAAAGGCAGTCCAAAAAAGTGCCAAGTACAGCCACTATCCCTATAGGAGTGACGCAATACATGTATGGGCCACAGAGTATAAAGTACAGTGAAACTGGGGCCTGTAAACACTGAGCAGATATGGGCAGGCCAGGCAGTGTGTCTTTAGTGAATCATTGATTTTAAAGCCCTCCAGTGATCAGCACTGGTGGAGGGGATATGGGTAAGAAGTGCAAAGTTATGATAAAACACACTTTCGATGTAAACAAGATTTACACACAATTAGGTTTCCTTTATTGATAAGTAATAGAAGAAAAAAATGTGCATTTGATGTGTGGTATTGATGGTGGTATTTGATGGTGGTATTTGATAACTATGCTACCCAAAATTGGGAGATATTTAGGTTGTAAGTTTTATTTTTTTTTAATCTGGAGGTGAAAGTTGCCTGCAACAGTTTGTGTCTTTGTTCATAATCAAAGTTCGACTATATTACACCTAAATTCCCAAATATTTGTTTATCTTCCATTCTGCAGACTCTGAGGAAAGTGATGTTACCACTTTGTGATGGCCACTGCAAATGGCATGAACTGGGAAACTGAGTGGGTATATCATGCATTCGAGCCTCCGAGCATTTAAAGGAGGCCAGTTCACAATTCAAATTGTTAGAACACCACAAATGAAAAATAAAATTTTTAAAGTGAAGTTGGCTCTGGGGTCCCAAAAAATGTGGTTGTCCACAACAGCATTACAGGTTCTCTACTTTACAGTTAACAATTAGAATATCTTTTATGATCAATAACTCTTTCCAAAATATTTTTGCAGCCACTAATTAGACATGTGAAATGGTTAGGATTTTTTTTTCCCACTGCAGTTATACAAAACTAATCCAACTCACTTACATTTTTGTAATATCTTGCTTAGACCACCTACTTGAGAATACTGCACATTTCAATAGTACTTAGTGCAGGCCATTTCAAAAAGCATAATCTCTGTTTGAGACACTTTACTGCAGTGTTTTTAATTACGGATGACCACATTTTGCCTGGAATTCAGAACACTGGCTAATGACCTGACAATCTGTTGTAGAATTTTCTTCAATAACCTATAAAACACATACACCTTTCCGACTGACTGGTGTGCTTGTGTCAGGGAAGTTACCGGAATGGATGCAGGACTGGGTGCCCTGGGGTGTGCGCGTGTTGGCGCAGCGCTTGGCGCCAATCAGCCTATTTAGGATGTCCATGCACTTTGCTCGGTGCTGTCCGATCTGCAGCTCCCTGTATCCTAGCACCCGTTACCTTGTCTGAGCATCTGATCCCCCTGATTACCCTGGCTTGCCCTTGGATTATCCTGTCTTCTGCCTGCATCCAACCCCGGCTTCTCTTGACCTTGAACCTGCCTGCTCCTCTGTACTACACTGCTCGCCTGTTGCCAACCCTGCCTGTGACCTGGACTCTGAACCTGCCTGCTTCTCTGTACTACGCTACCCGCCTGGTGCCAACCCTTCCTGTGACCTGGACTCTGAACTTGCCTGTTCCCCTGTACTGCGCTGCCCACCTGTTGCTGACTGTGCCTGTGATTGGACTTGCCTGCTTAGCTTTTGCTCTGCACCTGCTGCCAGTGTCCAGCTGTCTAGTGATCACCACTCCACCTGCACCGGGACCTTTGGGTCTCTCCTCCTGCAGTTACCCACCAGGATCTCATACCACTCTGCGCTCCCGTGCCTCCTGTCTATACTACCAGGGGACGTGAACCAGACACGTAAGGGAGGCCTTCCCCTGCTATATCGAGCTCATCAGTCAGGTATGTGAAGTCTGACAGCCTAACTCCAATTACCTCTTATTCAGACTTTGCCCAAGAGAGTCACATTTTTATCTCCATCATATGACGGTTTTAACCATTTGTTGTTCAATGTAGCAATGTAAATTGTTGTGTGTATTGCCTGTTGATAACACTATTGTTATTACTACTTGTACACCTGTTATAAGCCATTTTTTTCACTTATTCATAAGACTGTCTCAAAGCAAACAGTTGCCTTTGTTCACATAAACAGAGCCTTTATATTTTTTTTAACAGCAAACTAAAAACAAAATAAAAAACTGATTAGCTGCTATGGGCAATGGACATCTTTCAGACACTGTAGAAAAACCCCACAACTTTTTGAGAAGTTGAATTAACATCCTTTGTAACCACTAGTTACCTTCAGCATCTGGATCTCCAAATGGATTCAGGTCTGCAACATCAGAACTTTCAAAAGGATTTGGGTCAGTGTTCAAGTCTTGCTCCTCTTCATCCAGAAAATTCAACTTGTTTATAAGTTCTACAACAGATAAAAGGAGACTTTAGATGGCAAAAAAGGAATACTTCCAGGTGTATTCAAAAAGGCAGTGCAAAGAGCAAGTGCGTAGATAAAAGTGCAGAAATACAAAACACAAATATGAAAATCTATGTACTCAACACATGGAGTAGACTAAATTCTAAAAAGCTGCCATTGGTCACTGCAAACTGGACATCACAATTGCTCTTTATACTACTTTACTGAACAGGGCAGACATTCTGATGGACAAAAGTTACTTCCAGAAAAACATGTGAACTATGCTGAACCCAGCACAAAAAAAAAAAAATTAAATGCTTAGGAATATAAGGTCATGCGAGCAACAAGCTGAAATAATGAAAACAAATGCACTGCCAGCAATGAAATTAATACCTGTATTTTGTAGCAAACCAACATTCTAGGTGGAATTATAAACTATGTTAACACGTTAATAGGCAAAGTCCATACACAAGATCTGATCCAATCAAGTTTGGACACCTAAACGATGGCTTGCTTTGCACACATACAACTGATGAACAAGAGGCATTACCAGCGTTAACAACTGTACATAGGCAGAGGGTGAAGTTGCAAAGACACCAGTGAAAAATTAGCTACATTACAAGCACAAAACAATCACGACAACAAATGATGCTCAGGAAAATCAATTTGTATTAGAAAAGCATTTGCTGGTATTGTTACTTTATTTAAGATGTTCTAGATCTAGCTAGTTTAGTCGAATTTTCTTCAGGGTCAACAAAAAATGTTTCACTATGATCATTATGTAACGTCAACAAAAGTAGTCCTTGAGATTTAAAAAAAAAACACCAAAAATGTATTTTAGGACTCCACTCCCATAAATGTTGAGGCTGAGCCAGAGATTGTGTTCCGTACCTAGCCTACTCATGATACTGGGATGGAAGAGACCATGGTCCTCAACATTATGAGGCATTGAGATGCAGACAGGTGAAGAGAGAAAAGCCAGGATAACCCAGCGCCCTATCACCAGTATGCGTTAACTGTGATTAAATAGGACTTGTCTAAAGGTTAGATGAGAAAACCCACTAAAAGTGCACTTCAAAGTCCCATCTTCCCAGTATCAACACTATATATTATTAAAGGGAAGCCAGCATAATATAATTTAATACAAAAACTCTAAAAAAATAAAAGCCTGGCTGAGGTTCAAAGTTCGGATTGTGTAGGCGAAAACTACATAAGCGAGACTTCCGATTAACAGCTCAGCTCATATTAACCATATATTATACAATCATATCTTTTTGATATTGTAAAACATAATTAGCAAATTATTTAAAACAATGGCAGCTGCAGCTGGGCCCCTATACACGACCCAAAATAGAATAACATGATAAAATATAGTGGAACCAAAAAGCCCCAACAAAAGATCAGTGTCCCAAATCCTCCTTTTGAATTGTAAACAGTTTCCTTCAATTGGATACATCCTGCTTTGTTGCACTAGGGAGATTGGGCAATCATGTATGCTCTCTCATAATAGCACATGGGAGGTTGGACAAAACACACCAGTCCCATCATCATAATATAGTGTGTGTATATATATATATATATATATATATATATATATATATATATATATATATAAAAATAAGAGACCTCTTTTTAAGTCACTGAACTTCGTACATGGACTGGAAGACTCTGGTAATACAAGAAGCTTGCTCTTCAACTGCCCATGCATATATATATATATATACTGTAGTATGATCAAAATCCATTAAGCAGTGCAAGCTCAATGTAAGTAAAGATGTTATCACTATAACTGGTGTCCCTTTGATATGGCACATTATGTCAAACTAAAGTATTAGCTCATACATCTTGTCTCTGTACATCTGTGGATGGACTTCGGTAGTCCTGCTTCATATGTATATGTTTTGTGTGATTTTTTGGTACTGTTGGACTATACAATAATAAAACGATAAGATTGTATAATATATGGTTGGTATGTGCTGAGCTTTTCGTTATGTATTGTTGCATACACAATAGGAAAGTTGAGCCTAAGCCAGGCTTTTATTTTTTCTGAGTTTTTGCATTGATGGGTCAGGTGACCTTTTTTTGAAGCACTAGCCAGCCAACCTTTCTTAGGGTTCTGAGAACTCCCTCTGCGTTCTTAAAAAAGATCCCTGCCTTGAGAAAGTGTAGTTTGAAAATCAAACCAGCAGACATGTAAGCCGCATAATGTCTTCAGCCATGTAGAAATAGAGGTACGGGACAGCTCTGGAAAGTACAACCTGCATATAGATCATCCTCATCCACAGCTTCCTCTAAGGAATTGACTGAATCTGGAAAAAAAAAACTGGACATTGCCAGAGATCCTTCGACAGGAAGAATGGACACAAATTCCTTTAGAATGTCTTGGCTACATTATGTTCCTATATTGTTTTATTTGGTTCAAATTTTTATGTTGCATCCACCCCAATAAGAAGATTTTTGATCACGAAATTTCATTTGGAGATGTTAGGTGTATTATGAGGACATTTGTGTTTGCAGACACCCTATGACCTGTAGAACACCTCGGAAAGTTATTTCTGGACTTCCATTTAGCTGCCTGGTTCGATGGAACGTGTTCAAAATCTGCATAGTTTTATTGCTAATATCTCCTTTTCATTGTTATAGGTTTTTGGTTTTGCTTTGGTTTGTCTACCATATACTATAACCATTTAACTGTTGACCTGAAATGTTGGATTACATGCTAATAAACCTTTGTAAAAGAATGTCTTGGCTAATTGCATTGGTCTTTGTCATCTTCCTCCCTGACTGCTTGAACAACATACAGGGTTCTGCCTGCCAAGGAACAAGCAACATGGGCCCAGTTTAGGGTGTGCATAATGCATACTGATCTGGAGGCTAGACATTATACAATTAAAGGAAACAATTGTCCTTTAAATTTACCAAAACCATATAATATGAAGCTATGAAGTCAATCTAAACACTTTAAATTTTGTATGCAATCAGGCAGGCCTACATATTTGAAGGTAAATCAAAAGAAAATTGAACATAAAAAATTGTACTCATTAGCTTCCTATACACCTAAAAGGGGGAGAAAAAAAAAAGGAATAAAAAAATGCCCCATTACATTCTTGGCGCTGGCTGACTAGAAGGATGAATATGATTCAAAACAGTAAGCACATGTTTGACAGAATACTGGCAGTTAGAAATTCAAAAAGTTAAGGAGAGTACAGTTTTAAGAATTCCACAAAAGGACTGACGACACATGTAAAAGTACCAGTAAGGAAGACACTGCCCCCCTCCAGCTAGTAACCTGCATACAACAGTCACAGCATAAAGGAGATTAGACTGCCGGCTGCACAAGGACCTGTCACAAGAAAACAAATCCCTACCAAACAGGGATACTATGCAAGTCTAAAGGAGAACTCCACATTGCTAAGAAAATATATTATAACATGTACAATTGCTACTCAAGCCATGTAGTAATTTAAAAATAACCTCCCAATTCAAACTGTAGTTGAAGTTTTCTAAGCTGTCCCTTCCATACAGAAAGCAGGACATGATGAAACCATTATCTGTTCAGGACAGAAAAAGAAAAGGTAGGAAACTGCACCAAACTTTGATAAAATGCTGCAATGCAAATGCTGCAAAAAGGACGTCAATTTTGTTTAGGAGCCACGTCGCACGACTGCGCAATTGTCAGTTAAAGTGACGCAGTGCCGAATCCGAAAAAGTGCTCTGGTCTTTTGCCAGCGAAATGGTCCGGGGCATAAGTGGTTAACCATAGTGAAAATACATGTTTTATTAAAGTGGTTGTAAACCCTTACACACCGCTTTTCCCTACAGGTAAGCCTATGATAAGACTTACCTGTAGGTACTGGAAATATCCCCTAAACCTGCACGGTTTAGGAGATATTTGCCATACACGATTGCGCCGATGCCATCGGCGCATGCACACTGAAGAAAGGGCCGTTCTATTGTGCTGTTTCTAAAGGGCCTGCGCCGTGACTGTCGGCTGTCATGTGCATGCGTGGAAGTGACGTCTAGTGACTCCGGCCAGTAACAGAGCCGGAGTCTAGGACCCCGGAAGAAATAGGGGTGAAGATGGACGCTGCCAACAGCGGGGACCTCAGGGACAGCACAGGCTTTGTTCGCAGGTAAGTGCAACATAACGGGCTAGTATGCGATGCACAGAAGAAGCCCTGTGGAGAAGATGTCAGACCAGCAAAAGAATCCATTGGATGCATTGCTAGAATGGCATTCTACAGACCTAAGTACAGGTTTAAATTAAAGTGGTTGTAAACCCTCACATATACCCAGCAAAGTGACCAACCTCAGATAAAATTCTCCTACATACATTTTACTTGTATATCAGCAGTTTTCCCCTTTCTATGCCCTTTGAAATGTGAAGATCGTGTTAAGAATGTTTCTTAATTATTCAGCAGTACTTAGGGGTGGGTGGATAGACTGTATTTGCACTGTGTGAGAGTTGATTGGAGGAAAAGAATAGACCCTTCCTCATAGGCAGAAGAACAAAAGAACGTGCAGAGCTATATTCTGAATAAACAAACAAGCTCCCTGCTTATCTCCCTCTGGGCACCCTCCCGACACAAATTTTTAGCTAATGTTATCTCATGTGTCGGAAAACTTGTCAGAATTGACTCATGCTGAAAGGAGCACCAGAGAGAAACGACACTTAGAGATTTGGGGAGAGATAAGTAAACACTACAGAGATATGTGCTTAGACCAAATTTCATGAATGGGGTTTACAACCACTTTAAGAAAAGTAGTCTGCTGTTTGGCATAATTTTGAGCCCCACACTGAACATGGACCAGAGAAGAGTTGTCTGAAGAGATCAGAAAGAAAATAATAGACCAGCATGTTGCACATTTGCAACATGTCACAAATAATAATGAGGAGGGTAGTGTTAATAGTAGTCAAAGAAACAAAAATAACTTCCAAACAGACAGAAGCTGAAATCAAAGGTTAAGGCACATCAGTGTCTGACCACACCAGTAAGTGAGCTCAAAGGAAGAAGACCCAAGAGGGCTCAACTGTTGAAAAAACATAAAAAAATGACTGGAATTCACAAAAATGCACATTGGCAACCCTTATTGCTTCTGTGAAAATTCCTTTGAACAGATAAGACAAAACAGTAGATTTTTGGCAAGTCACATCAGTTATAAAAGATTGTAAATAAATAACCGAACCTACTGTGAAACATGGAGGATGTTAAGTTATATTTTAGGGCTGCTTTACTGGACCTAGCATGAGGTGTTCAGGGAACAATGAAATCTCAAAGTTATGAAGGAATTCTAGAGCAAACATATTTCCCAGAGTCAGAAAACTCTAAGTGGCAGGTCATGGGTCCTCCAACAGAAAAACACACAGCTAAAGGCACTCAACTATGGCTAAGAATAAAACGTTGGACTATTCTGAAATGGCCTTCCATAAGCCCTGATCTGAATTCTATCTAACATCTATGGAAAGAGCTCAAATATGCAATCTGGAGCAGGCACCCTTCAAACCACAGAAACCTAGAGCAGAAGAATAGGCTACCTGTTGGCAGGCGCTGAAGTCTTGCTAAGTAGAGCAACAGAATCACTCGTTGCAGCAATTGCCTCTAAAGGATAAGAGTACCATCATTTTTGTCCACTCCAAGTTAACCTGTTTTATTATTTACAATATGCCGTTGATTCAAAAGTCAAATGCAAGATCTTATTTATTTTTTGTTAAATATGGAACACACAAATCCTCATGCGATCTTTGTCAGCTAATAAATAAAATATTTGAACAAGAAATATAGAATACACAATGACGGATATCAATTACTTTGGTCAGTTTCAAGTTATTTGAAAGAAAATTGTGGGTCCCTTTTTTTTTCTCATGGAAGGGTACCAACAAATCTGTCCACATCTGTATATACAAATTACAGGCAGCCCTGTATATTTTGGATCAGTGGCAATAAGGTCTCTATGTCCTGTGCTTTACTGAGAAAAGTGAATTATTCTTAAGGATAATTGCTTTGCCATATTATCTCTATGAGAGAACACCTGAAAGGGAGGGTCCACTCAGCTAGAGGGGAAGAGACCGGGACAGTTTAAGCCTCCCCACAGCCTTCTCTTATTCCCTAGTGTTTTTTCCAAGACCTAGTTTGAACACCAAGGATAATCGTAATACTTTAAGTGCAAATTAGCAGACATTATAAAAGTAAGCTATATAAACTGTACCTTGTGTTCAAACTCCAAATATTGGTCCAACTAAACATTTATGGCCCCTTCAAACTCAGCAGTTCTGTGCTTAATAATGTGTGGTATTTTAAACGTTAATGTGTTCCATTGAAGCAATATATTAATTTATGGCCGGTTCACTTCACCTGCAGTCCAATGCATTTTTTTTTGCATCAAAAGCGCATTGACAGTAGGTTACATGGATTTAAATGGCATAGTTCGCACCATTGCAGTGCGTTCCAGTACAGTCAACAAAAAGGAGAACATGCTGCATTTTTCCTGCATGAATATATATCTGTAATGTAGCAAAATGCATGAGACACACCGAAATGCATAAAAACGCACTAGCACGTATTACAGAAAAAAAAAGCCCACCAAAAAACAACCTGTATCCAGAAGAGGCCAGCGACAGGAGCCGATGTGCTTGTAGGAGCCGCCCGTCCGCAGTACAATGCGGGTGGGCGATCCTAAAGAGGATAACATACAGTTCTAAATTGTTTTCTAGGAGGGATTTGCTTTTATGTAGTTATACAATATAGTGAAGACAAATCCCTGTATAATGTATTCTACAAAAAATAAAATGCAATATATGTCTATAGAAAACAGACATATATACTGTATAGTTCAAAAAAGACAAAACAAGATTACATTGTTGTAGAGGTTTTATTGAGCCAATAACACAACCTGTCCCCAAAATTTAAGAAGTCATAATATCTTTAACAAATATTAAAATACAAAAAGAATATCATGTATTGCATGCTTTAACAACTTAGAACACTGAGAATGTGCAGGTAAATATATGCAAAGAAACAGCAGAAGATAGTTTTTGAAATCCCTAGATCCTGCCAGTCAAGTGCACCCGCAGGTGACATAAAACACTTAGCCAATCTATCTCTATTGTCAAAGGCATTCAAGCTCCCTCGAGCATTACTCCATTCACCCTGTTCAAGGGCAATGTGTGAGGAGTCCTCAAAAGGTATAGCTGTCTCTCTCCCTAACGTAGTTATAAAGCACGCAGGTTGCCTTAGTGACATTGCATTTTTAGGGTTAGCTACACGGTTGTGTGCAATATATGCCATTTAATGGCCAGGACATTGAATGTGCATTCCACCATTCTATGGGCACATGTTAGCTTGTAATTGAATATGCATTTGATATAGCTAGTTGTGAGTAACATTATATTTTCACTTAACCCAAATGCTTCGTCAGCAACAAAAACATGAGGGTAGGATGGTTCTGTGGTTCCAGGCAATTGTATCCCTCAATTTCTGTCTCAAATTTGAATGCTTAACTATAGCCGAATCACTACTACTACTACTACTACTACCGTAAGAGCCAACATTCATATACATGAATTTATAATCTGCATCAACTGCTGCCAACAGTACTATTGGAAGTATCTTTTGTAGTTTAAACATACGCTTCCACTCATTGGCATCCGTATTCTGATATGCTTTCCATCTAGTGCACCCAAACAATTTAGAAAATTACATCTTCACCAAAATAAATCTGGAATTTCCACCACCGTTCCCAAGCTAGCTACACAACTTTCTGCAGATTGCGCCATATTGCCTTGCAAGTGCCATGAACAATGCAATAGATCAGCGGTCCAAAAACTATGGCTCTTTACTTGCCTCTATCTGGCCCTTCGGGAACTTTTCCATCCATAACTGACACTAAGGATGGGGAGCCATTCCTCCCACTGATATCAATAGGGCACTATTCTTTTCATTAAAACCAATGATGGGGCATTGTTTACTTCAACTGCTGCTCGGGCATTTCCCACTCCTATTGGCCATATTCTGGCTCCCCTAAAGTCTAAAGGACAGTAAACTGCCCCCTAGTTTAGAAAGTTTGGAGACCCCTGTAATAGATGGTTGATTTGCCCATATGAAACTCAAAATGCATAGCTGCATGGGAATGACCAGGATCCAGAAACCTGTGAAGAAATAAAGTAAATTTTAAACAAATTATTATAATCATTTTTTTTTTCTCTTTCTCATTTGAAAACAAAGTGGAAGGGAATGAAGAATTGTTATACAAAGCAGCTAAGATTACAAAGTGGGGCAGGAAGAAAGAAAAGACAAACATATGTACACGTCCAAAAACAAGAATTTCTACACCCAATTGTGGAGCTTTGCCAGTTAATAGATCCCTGTTGTGTATTTTAGAAATTCTTTGTAAGCTTACAGTATCCAATATAAAAAATTATTATAGCTCTCAACAGTACGGAAAGTACCTGACAATGAAGAGGCAAGTGTCTCTGAGAAACAAACATGTATTGAAGGCTCTGCATCTCTAGCAGAAAAGACTAAAAGATCACCATCTGAACATGTTCCATCTGAGCAAAAACATCACAGTGCGACTTGGACACAAGTCACAGCTCCACCCAACCTGAGCAAGAGCCTTTGCTTTGAGATTCTATAAGAAGAGTCTGTCTACCTTCCACAGGTCCAGGCCATATAGGTGTACTTGCCACTTCCAAAAATATAGTGGACACTTTATAAGTCTTTATAAGCAAAATTAGAAAGGAATAGGGATCAAATGTATATTTTCTTCTAAGCTTGGTTCCCTAATAAGCCTGAGAGAATGGGGGCTTTATATAACATTATATGTTCAATCTCATTTAAAGCCTATCAAAATGAAATACAACCTATTCCATATGGCCCACAATACCAGAATACACCTGCTATCACTAAACCTATCCAAAGTACTGCCCAATCTGCAGCCCGGCAACAACATTCCCAAGTGAGTCACCATTACAGTGAATATTTGTCCCCTTGTAGGAGTCAGGACATGAGAGGTCCTCCATGCTATTGTCCATATCTAGCCCAAACACAGACACCTCCATGTGGGCAACCAAGGGGGGTGCTTCATGCCCTTGAGGAGAAAGCTCCAACATTTTAACCACTTGCCGACCGCCCCATGTAGATATACGTCGGCAGAATGGCACGTACAGGCAGAACCACGTACCTGTACGTGCCATTCTTTAGGCGGTTGGGGGGTCCGATCGGACCCCCCTCCGCCGGCGGGGACGGTCGGCATCGCTTCAGGAGCGATCCGGGACGAGGGGACGGCCAGTGGTTTCTGGCCACCCCCTCGCGATCGCTCCTGGCGAATGAAAAGCTTCCCCTTCCTGTCTATTGTATAGACAGGAAGGCGGAAGTGATGTCACGCTCGGTGCGCCGGTCTATGTGACCGGAGACGCCGAGCGGCGAACATGTTAAGGTTAGTGCACAACACTACACTGACACCAGTACAGTTAGGCACACAAAACACCCCCCTGTCACCCCCTGATCACCCCCCAGATCACCCCCCCTCCCCCCCCAGTCACAGTGTCACTAATTGCAGTGATCATTTATTTACTGATCACTGCATTTAGTGTCAGTGTGACTGTAAGAACGGTCAGGGCAGTTAGTTTTAGGTCCTAGGTAGCCCCCTACCCCCCCCTAATAAAGGTTTAACCCCCTGATTGCCCCTAGTTAACCCCTTCACCCCCTTTTGCCAGTGTCACTAAGCGATCGTTTTTCTGATCGCTGCATTGTGTCGCTAGGTAACCATTTTTTTTTTATTTTAACCGCCATGTTTTATATAGGTTCATAAATAGTTTTATAGGTCAGGTACCCCCATATTACAACCTAAATAAAGGTTTTAACCCCCTGATTGCCCCTAGAGTTAACCCTTTCACCAGTAATCACCGTATAACTGTCACTGGTGACGCTGGTTAGCCAGTTAGTTATTTCGTTATTTAGGTTCCCCGTCAGGTTTTTATATAGCGTCAGGTACCCCCATATATTACCTAATAAAGGTTTAACCCCCTGATTGCCCCTAGTTAACCCTTTCACCCCCTTTTGCCAGTGTCACTAAGCGATCGTTTTTCTGATCGCTGCATTAGTGTCGCTAGGTAACCAGTTTTTTTTTAGGTTAACCGCCATGTTTATATAGGTTCATAAATAGGTTTATAGGTCAGGTACCCCCATATTACAACCTAAATAAAGGTTTTAACCCCCTGATTGCCCCTAGAGTTAACCCTTTCACCAGTGATCACCGTATAAAATGTCACTGGTGACGCTGGTTAGCCAGTTAGTTATTTCGTTATTTAGGTTCCCCGTCAGGTTTTTATATAGCGTCAGGTACCCCCATATATTACCTAATAAAGGTTTAACCCCCTGATTGCCCCTAGTTAACCCTTTCACCCCCTTTTGCCAGTGTCACTAAGCGATCGTTTTTCTGATCCCTGCATTAGTGTCGCTAGGTAACCAGTTTTTTTTTGTATTACTGTTACGGGTGACGCTGGTTAGTTAGCTTGTTTTTTATACTGTCAGGGCACCCGCCATTTATTACCCAATAACGGTTTAACCCCCTGATCGCCCGGCGGGTGATATCAATTAGGTTTTAGGGTCAAATAAGGTCTGCGTCGCCCCAGGTTAGTGCCAGTACCGCAAACACCCACGCGCAAAGCATACACCTCCCTTAGTGGTATAGTATCTGAACAGATCAATATCTGATCTGATCAGATCTATACTAGCGTCCCAGCAGTTTAGGGTTCCAAAAAAAACGCATTGTTAGCGGGATCAGCCCAGATACCTGCTAGCACCTGCGTTTTTCCCCCTCCGCCCAGCCCAGCCCACCCAAGTGCAGTATCGATCGATCACTGTCACTTACAAAACACTAAGCACACATAACTGCAGTGTTCGCAGAGTCAGGCCTGATCCCTGCGATCGCTAACATTTTTTTTGTGGTAGCGTTTTGATTCAGTCGCTAACAGTCAGGAGCTTTTTTACCTGTGAATCTCAAAAAAATAAAAAAAACAAAAATAGTTGTCGTTTTATTGTTCTCTCTCTCTCTCTATTGTTGCTCTTTTTTTACTCCATTCTATTCTGCAATGTTTTATTATGTTTTATCATGTTTTATCATGCTTGCTTTTCAGGTATGTAATTTTGTTTACTGTGTTTTAGTGTTAAGCATTTTTTTGTTTTCAGGTGCGCCATTCAGTTGCAGCGCGGATTTATTTATCTTGACAGCAACAGCGTTTGCTCCCACGATACATAAAGCCGCGACTCCAACGCTGTAGGAGGTGATTTCACCACCACAGTTAAAAAAAAGAGCATATATGCCGAAGCATGGGGGCAGCAGGGGGGGGGGGAGGAGCGATTGGCTCCTAATGCCACGTACATACGGTCGAAATTCCGACCGTGTGTACACGGCATAACTTTTGCGGGAGGATGCCCCCATGCATCGGCATATATAAATGGTGCATGTATGCCCATCATTAGAAGTGGGTGGATGAAGGGAGGTATTCTAATGGTGGGCATACCCACCAATCAATCTCTTTTTTTCGTTCAGCCAAGAGGCTGCATGAAAAAAAAAAAGATTACAATATATGTCCAGTATGTTGCTGGACTTTGAATGGTTATACCAGAATGATGCCTGCAGGTTTAGGTATCATCTTGGTATCATTCTTTTCAGCCAGTGATCGGCTTTCATGTAAAAGCAATTCTAGCGGGTAATTAGCCTCTAGACTGCTTTTACAAGCAGTAGGAGGGAATGTCCCCCCTCCCGGATATAAACCGCGCCATTGGGAAATTGGGAAAGCATTTTATCACACCAATCTTGGTGTGGTCAGATGCTTTGAGGGCAGAGGAAAGATCTAGGGTCTAATAGACCCCAATTTTTTCAAAAAAAGAGTACCTGTCACTGCCTATTGCTATCATAGGGGATATTTACATTCCCTGAGATAACAATAAAAATCATAACAAAGAAAAAAAATGGAAGGAACAGTTTAAAAATAGAATAAAAAAGCTAAATAAATAAAAAAAAAACTAAAAAAAAAAAAAAAAAAAGCACCCCTGCCCCCCCTTCTCTTGCGCAAAGCGTACACAAGCGTTGGTCTGGCGTCATATGTAAACAGCAATTGCAGCATGCATGTGAGGTATCACCGCGAAGGTCAGATCGAGGGCAGTAATTTTAGCAGTAGACCTCCTCCGTGAATCTAATGTGGTATCATGTAAAGGCTTTTAAAGGCTTTTAAAAATGTATGTAGTTTGTCGCCACTGCGTGTTTGTGCGCAATTTTAAAGCATGTCGTGTTTGGTATCCATGTACTCGGCCTAAGATCATATTTTTTATTTCATCAAAAATTTGAGCAATATAGTGTGTTTTAGTGCATTAAAATAAAAAAAAGTGTATTTTTTCCACAAAAAATGCGTTTGAAAAATCGCTGCGCAAATACTGTGTGGAAAAAAAAAATGCAACACCCACCATTTTAATCTGTAGGGCCTTTGCTTTAACAATATATATAGTGTTTGGGGGTTCAACGTAATTTTCTTGCAAAAAAAAAATATGTTTTCATGTAAACAAAAAGTGTCAGAAAGGGCTTTGTCTTCAAGTGGTTAGAAGAGTGGGTGACGTGTGACATAGGCTTCTAAATGTTGTGCATAAAATGCCAGGACAGTTCAAACCCCCCCCAAATGACCCCATTTTGGAAAGTAGACACCCCAAGCTATTTGCTGAGAGCAATGTTGAGCCCATTAAATATTTTTTTTTTTTGTCCCAAGAGATTGAATAATAAAAAAAAAAAAAAATATATATATTTTTTTTTACAAAAAGTTGTCACTAAATGATATATTGCTCAAACATGTCATGGGCATATGTGGAAATACACCCCAAAATACATTCTGTTGCTTCTCCTGAGTACGGGGATACCACATGTGTGGGACTTTTTGGGAGCCTAGCTGCGTACGGAACCCCAAAAACCAAGCACCGCCTTCAGGCTTTCTAAGGGAGTAATTTTTTTATTTCACTTCTCACTGCCAATCACAGTTTCGGAGGCCATGGAATGCCCAGATGGCATAAAACCCCCCAAAATGACCCCATTTTGGAAAGTAGACACCCCAAGCTATTTGCTGAGAGGTATTGTGAGTATTTTGCAGATGTCGCTTTTTGTCACAAAGTTTTTAAAATTGAAAAAAAAAAAAAAAAAAATTTTTTTTCTTTACTTTCTTCATTTTCAAAAACAAATGAGAGCTGTAAAATACTCACCATGCCTCTCAACAAATAGCTTGGGGTGTCTACTTTCCAAAATGGGGTCATTTGGGGGGGTTTTGTGCTATTTTGGCATTTTATGGCCTTCGAAACTGTGATAGGTAGTGAGGAGTGAAATCAAAAATTTGCACCCTTAGAAATCCTGAAGGCGGTGCTTGGGTTTCGGGGCCCCGTACGCGGCTAGGCTCCCAAAAAGTCCCACACATGTGGTATCCCCATACTCAGGAGAAGCAGCAAAATGTATTTTGGGGTGCAATTCCACATATAACTATGGCATGTGTGAGCAATATATCATTTAGTGACAACTTTTTGAAGAAAAAAAAATTATATTTTTTATTTTTGTCTTTATTCAATCACTTGGGACTAAAAAAAAAAATATTCAATGGGCTCAACATGCCTCTCAGCAAATAGCTTGGGGTGTCTACTTTCCAAAATGGGGTCATTTGGGGGGGTTTTGTACTTCTCTGCCATTTTAGCACCTCAAGAAATGAAATAGGCAGTCATAAATTAAAAGCGGTGTAAATTCCAGAAAATGTACTCTAGTTTGTAGACGCTATAACTTTTGCGCAAACCAATAAATATACGCTTATTGGCATTTTTTTTACTAAAGACATGTGGCTGAATACATTTTGGCCCAAATGTTTGACTAAAATTGAGTTTATTAGATTTTTTTTATAACAAAAAGTAGAAAATCTTTTTTTTTTTTTTCAAAATTTTCGCTCTTTTTCCGTTTATATCGCAAAAAAATAAAAATCACAGAGGCAATCAAATACCATCAAAAGAAAGCTCTATTTGTGGGAAGAAAAGGACGCAAATTTCGTTTCGTTACAAAATTGCATGACCGCACAATTACCAGTTAAAGTAGTGCAGTGCGAAATTGAAAAAAGACCTCTGGTCCTTAAGCTGACAATTGGTCCGGGGCTGAAAGTGGTTAAGCATGGTGGCCAAGACCCTACAGCGGTTTAACAGGACAGGTTCCACTCAGAACAGGCCTCGCCATGGTCATCCAAAGAGGTTGAGTGCACGTACTCAGCATCATATCCAGGTTGTCTTTGGAAAATAGATGTATTTGTGCTGCCAGCATTGCTGCAGAGATTAATTGGGTATAGGGGCAACCTGTCAGTGCTCAGACCATACGCCGCATTTTGCATCAAATTGGTCTGCATGGCTTTTGTCCCAGAAGCTTTTGTCCTCTTCTGAAGATGATGCACAAGAAAGCCCACAAACAGTTTGCTGACTAAGGACATTGATTGCTGGAACCATGTCCTGTGGTCTGATGAGACCAAGATAAACTTATTTGGTTCAGATGGTGTCAAGCGTGTGTGGTGGCAACCAGGTGAGGAGCACAAAGATAAGTGTGTCTTGCCTACGGTCAAGCATGGTGGTGGGAGTGTCATGGTCTTGGGCTGCATGAGTGCTGCTGGAACTGGGGAGCTACATTTCATTGAGAGAACCATGAATGCCAACATGTGCTGTGACATACTGAAGCAGAGCATGATCCCCTTCCATTCGGAGACTGGGCCATAGGGCAGTTTTCCAACATGATAACGACCCCAAACACACCTCCAAGATGACCACTGCCTTGCTAAAGAAGCTGAGGGTAAATGTGATGGGCTGGCCAAGCATGTCTCAAGACCTAAACCCTATTGAGCATCTGTGGGGCATCCTCAAAACGATGGAGGTGTGCAAGGTCTCTAACATCTACCAGCTCCATGATGTCTTCATGGAGGAGTGAAAGAGGACTCCAGTGGCAACCTGTGAAGCTCTGGTGAACTCCATGCCCAAGAGGGTTAAGGGAGTGCTGGAAAATAATGGTGGCCACACAAAATATTGACACTTTGAGCCTAATTTGGACATTTTCTCTGTACTCACCCCTACAAGCTGTACACTCACTACTTTACATTGTAGCAAAGTGTCATGTCTTCAGTGTTGTCACATGAAAAGGTATAATAAAACATTTACAAAAAATGTGAGGGGTGTACTCACTTTTTTGAAATACTGTGTGTGTGTGTGTGTGTGTGTGTGTGTGTGTATATATATATATATATATTACACACACACACACATAAATATATATACATATACACACATACAATGCTGTGAAAAAGTATTTGCCTCCTTTCTGATTTTTTTTTTTTTTTTGAATATTTGTCACACTTAAATGACTCAGATCATAAAGCAAATTTTATTATTACACAAAGATAACGCGAGTAAATAAAAAATGCAGTTTTTAAATGATAGTTTAATTTATTAAGGCAAAAAAAGCTGTCCAAACCTGCCTGACTTTATGTGAAAAAGTAATTGCCCCCTAAACCTAATAACTGGTTGTGCCACCCTTGGCGGGAACAACTGCAATCAAGCATTTGCGATGACTGGCAATAAGTCTTTCACATAGCTGTGGATTTTGGCCCACTCTTCTTTGCAGAATTGTTTTAATTCAGCCACATTGGAGGGTTTTCTAGCATGAACGGCCTGTGTAAGGTCATGATACAGCAACTCAATTGGCTTTATGTTCGGGCTTTGACTAGGTTACTCCAAAACCAAAATTTTGCTTTGTTTGAACCATTTGCAGGTGGACTTGCTGTTGTGTTTCGGATCATTGTCCTGCTGCATAACCCAAGTGCACTTGAGCTTGAGGTCACGAACTGATGGCTGGACATACTCCTTTAGGATTTTCTGGTAGAGCTCAGAATTCATGGTTCCATCAATTCTGGTAAGTCGTCCAGGTCCTGAAGCTGCAAAGCAGCCCCAGACCATAACGCTACCACCACCATGTCTGACTGTTGGTACGATGTTCTTTTCATGAAATGCTGTATTCGTTTTACGCCAGATGTAACGGAACGCGCACCTTCCATAAAGTTTAATTTTTGTATCAGTCTACAGAATATTTGCCTAAAAGTCTTGGGGATTATTCAAGATGTTTTTTGGTAAATGTGAGATGAGCCTTTGTTTTCTTTTTGGTCAGCAGTGGCATTGGCCTGGAATGGATGCTATTTTTGCCCAGTCTCTTTCTTATTGTTGAATCATGAACACTGATCTTACCTGAGGCAAGTGAGGCCTGCAGTTCTTTAGATTATGTTATGGGTTCTTGTATGACCTCCTGGATGAGTTGTCGTCATGGTCGGAGTAATTTTTGTAGGCCGGCCACACCTGGGAAGGTTCACCACTGTTCTGAGTTATCTCCATTTGTGGACAAAAGCTCTCCCTGTGGTTCACTGGAGTTCCAAAGCCTTAGAAATTGCTTTGAAACCCTTCCTAGACCGATACATGTACATTACTTTGTTTCTAATCTGTTCTTGATGTGTGTCTTTTTGTGATCTATTAGCATGCTTTACTTTGTCAGACAGCTTCTATATATGTGATTTCTTGATTCAACAGATCTGGCAGTAATCTGGCTGTGTCAAGTGAAATTTAACTCAACTTTCCAAAATATGGGGTTAATCACATTCACGATTCAGCATGGGAGGGGGCAATTACTTTTTCACATAGGGCCAGGCAGGTTTGAGCAGCTTTTTTCCCTTAATAAAATTAAATAATAATTTAAAAACTGCATCTTGGATTTACTCGGGTTATCTCTGTGTAATATTAAAATTAGTTTAATGACCTGAATCATTTAAGTGTAAGAAATTGTGTGTGTGTGTATATATATATACACACATACATATATATATATATATATATATTTACACACACACACACACACACACACACACACACACACACACAGTGCCTTGCGAAAGTATTCGGCCCCTTGAACTTTTCAACCTTTTGCCACATTTCAGGCTTCAAACATAAAGATATAATAAATTTAATTTTTTGTGAAGAATCACCAACAAGTGGGACACAATTGTGAAGTGGAACGAAATCTATTGGATTGTTGAAACTTTTTTAACTAATAAAAAAATGAAAAGTGGGGCGTGCAAAATTATTCGGCCCCCTTGCGTTAATACTTTGTAGAGCCACCTTTTGCTGCGATTACAGCTGCAAGTCGCTTGGGGTATGTCTCTATCAGTTTTGCACATCGAGAGACTGAAATTCTTGCCCATTCTTCCTTGCAAAACAGCTCGAGCTCAGTGAGGTTGGATGGAGAGCGTTTATGAACAGCAGTTTTCAGCTCTTTCCACAGATTCTCAATTGGATTCAGGTCTGGACTTTGACTTGGCCATTCTAACACCTGGATACGTTTATTTGTGAACCATTCCTTTGTAGATTTTGCTGTATGTTTGGGATCATTGTCTTGTTGGAAGATAAATCTCCGTCCCACTTTCAGGTCTTTTGCAGACTCCAACAGGTTTTCATCCAGAATGGTCCTGTATTTGGCTGCATCCATCTTCCCCTCAATTTTAACCATCTTCCCTGTCCCTGCTGAAGAAAAGCAGGCCCAAACCATGATGCTGCCACCACCATGTTTGACAGTAGGGATGGTGTGTTGAGGGTGATGAGCTGTGTTGCTTTTACGCCAAACATATCGTTTTGCATTGTGGCCAAAAAGTTCGATTTTGGTTTCATCGGACCAGAGCACCTTCTTCCACATGTTTGGTGTGTCTCCCAGGTGGCTTGTGGCAAACTTTAGACGAGACTTTTTATGGATATCTTTGAGAAATGGCTTTCTTCTTGCCACTCTTCCATAAAGGCCAGATTTGTGCAGTGTACGACTGATTGTTGTCCTATGGACAGACTCTCCCACCTCAGCTGTAGTTCTCTGCAGTTGATCCAGAGTGATCATGGGCCTCTTGGCTGCATCTCTGATCAGTCTTCTCCTTGTCTGAGCTGAAAGTTTAGAGGGACAGCCAGGTCTTGGTAGATTTGCAGTGGCCTGATACTCCTTCCATTTCAAAATGATCGCTTGCACAGTGCTCCTTGGGATGTTTAAAGCTTGGGAAATCTTTTTGTATCCAAATCCGGCTTTAAACTTCTCCACAACAGTATTACGGACCTGCCTGGTGTGTTCCTTGGTCTTCATGATGCTTTCTGCGCTTTCAACAGAACCCTGAGACTATCACAGAGCAGGTGCATTTATACAGAGACTTGATTACACACAGGTGGATTCTATTTATCACCATCAGTCATTTAGGACAACATTGGATCATTCAGAGATCTTCGCTGAACTTCTGGAGTGAGTTTGCTGCACTGAAAGTAAAGGGGCCGAATAATTTTGCACGCACCACTTTTCAGTTTTTTTATTTGCTAAAAAAGTTTAAAATATCCAATAGATTTCGTTCCACTTCACAATTGTGTCCCACTTGTTGGTGATTCTTCACAAAAAATTAAAATTTTATATCTTTATGTTTGAAGCCTGAAATGTGGCAAAAGGTTGAAAAGTTCAAGGGGGCCGAATACTTTCGCAAGGCACTGTGTATTTATATTTTATATATATATATATATATATATATATATATATATATATATATATATATATATATATATATATACACACACACACACACACACACACACACACACACACACACAATATAAATGAATTATTATTGATAATTACCTTTTATTTGACATCTGTGTAAACATGAAAAGCTTTTCCGGATGTTGGCGAAAGTCTTTAAACAGTGTTCAAAATTAGCCCTTGCTTTCTCGTTTCATCAACAATGGATGTACTCAATAACACCTTCTCTTACGAGCCTGCAGTCTTAGGAGTGCCATGGCCATCACCATAAATAAGCCTGTAAGTGCAGACATCGTAATTCTTCATGCAGCTGCACACAACAAACAATGGAGACAACCCAGGGAGAATCAGGAAATGAACAAAGGGAAAGTGACCTCAAGAAGCATTGTCCTAATAAAAATAAAAAGAATTCAAAAGAAGATTATACAAAAAAAAAAAATGAGGAAGAAACGCATCGGGAAAGCATCAAAAACACATGTAAAAGCATATGCAGAATCGTATTCGGAACGCAGAAAATGTGGTGTGAACCAGCATTTGAGTTTTTGACGTAGCGCACCACAAATGCATTTCATTTGTGTTGTGGTGCGCTGCAGTAAAGGTGCATTGCAGGATTCTGTATCTGTGAGTTGGGGTGCCATTCTAAGCGATGGTACTGCAGCGCAAAGTACAAAGTAGTGCACTTTGTTAACGTTATGCAAAATGCACATTCACAAAACGATAGTGTGAGGTAAACCTAAAGTAAGAGCATTCTGAGAAAGAGAAAACTGGGTTAGTAGAAAAAGCTTTAGGCTTGCTGTAGACTATTAGATTGTGGTAATGTTAACGAACGGCACTTGTATGTCGTACCTTGTGGTACCACTGATTTAGAATGGCCTCCCCATGCCCAAGTACAGTAGCCTGCTATGTCCCCAGCACTACAATGCATCACAACGCAAACGCTTTGCTGTAACAGATCACTTTTAATAGCTTGCCATTGCTTGCTGAAACTATAGCAGTGATCTGTTGCTGCAGGCAGACACAAGGCAGAGCTGGATCCGCTCTTTTCTAATAAGTACGGTGATCTAGATAAAGACTTGGAGCGTCGCTTGAAGCTTAAGAGAAGTATCATCCCTGGATCCAAAGAAGCGGGGTGCCAGCGTATCAATATATTCATTTAGACTATGCATGGCGGAGACAAGCAGGCTGAGGCTGCCATTTACTGTTATGTTGTACAGGCTGGTCAAGAGAGTGGTGTCTCCTCTATTGATGTTTGAGCATACTCTGAAGTACGGTGATGTCACATTTCCTCTTTAAACACTATGCACTTTAATGTTCTGCCTTAGAGTCTTCTTAGCAAGCACTCTGTAGCAAAACTGCAAGTCTAATAGGTGATCATTCAAAAGGCAGATGACAGTTCCAATCCTGACCGACTCTTTGCAGGACCCACCAGAGTTGTTTTAAAAACTCCACTCTGGGAATTAGACGCTAAAAATACACCTGGCTGGCATTAAATTATAAAATTTCAGGGGACAGGGCTTATTCCTGACGCTGGAAGAAGTTAAGGACCATAATAAAGCCCAGGTCTAGGAACTTAAAGTGATTGCAAACCTTCGATTTAAAAAATAAAAAAAACAAAACATATATGTACTTACCTGCTCTGTGCATGGTTTTGCACAGAGCAGCCCCAAACCCCTTCTGGGATCCCCTGCTGGCGCTCCTGGCTCCTTCTCTTCAACTGGTGCCCCCACAGAAAGCCGCTTTCCATGGGGGCACCTATTCTGTCCCGCTGCTGAATCCATTGTCAAAGACAGTGGGACTCGGCCCCGCCCCCTGTCACAGCTTTTGATTGACAGCAGAGCGCGAGCCTATTTCTCCTGCAGCTATCAATCTGTCCAATGAGGAGAGAGAGAGCGGCTGGAGCTGTTGTGCACATCACTGGATCGGATCGGGCTCAGGTAAGAAAAAAGATGGCGTCTGGGGGGAGCTGCAGCACAAAAGGTTTTTCACCTTCACGCATGAGTGCAAGAAGGTGAAAAACTTTAATGCCGCGTACACACGATCAGACTTTCCGGCGGACAATCCGACGGACTTTGCAGCTGAGGTCCAACGGCCTTTCAAGCGAACGGACTTGGCCACACACGATCACTCCAAAAGTCAAGCGGTTTCGAACGCAGTGACGTAGAATAAGGAAGTTCAAAGCCAGTAGCCAATAGCTGCCCTAGCGTCGGTTTTAGTCCGTCGGACTAGCACACAGACGACCGGATTTTTTCGACCGGACTCGAGTCCGGCGGACAAATTTGAAGGCAGTCTTATTTCTATGTCCACCGGACTTTTGGGAAGAAAAAGTCTGCTGGAGCCCACTCTGGTCCGCCGGAAAGTCAGATAGTGTGTATGCGGCATTAGGCTTTACAACCACTTTAATTGATCGGAAAACAAGTGCTTTGCCAATGATGTTAGCATATACAGTATGATAGACATGACAGGTCCACCATAATTCAGACATACCAAGGTCTTGAAATATCTGCTGAAATACTGGTCTCAGTCAGAAGGGCAGCCAGCCATTATTTGCTCATCAGTCAGTGCCAGTCATGTTGAACAGAGGGGCACTCATTTCATAATCTTAGCCATGTCCAAGGCCTAAAGTGTCTACATAACCTTGGTTAGTCACAGCTCATTATGCCAGCCATATCACATGCACAAAGCTCTTTGTTTTAATTTGGTCACACTATCATGGGTTCACCAATCCAGGTTACCAGGCAAACAGTTGTGGAGTCACAACTTGATATGTCATCCATTAGAAAACGGCATAAAATATCTATCGAATCCACTGTCCGTATGCGTATGTATTTTGCAAATTGCATTAGTCAGTGGATGCTATACATGCTCATTCTAGTTCTTATAAAATCATTGTAATGTCTTAAAAGTGATTGTTTCAAGTTATATACTGTATCCTGTTTATTCGTTTTATTATACAGAACTGTAGAATATGCAGCTACTTAGTAAATACATTTTCATACTAACAGAAAAAGTAAGTGTGTGTCATCCTGTATTAACGTGGACTAGAAAAGAATAGGTTGGTTGTAGGTCCTAGCATCTTTTTTAGCTTGCCTGAAGTGGTTTTCTACTTTTGCAACCAAATTGAGATAACACTTATTTTATATTTGTAATATGACCCCATTCACATAATTTTAAAGAAAATCATAAAAGCAATGCAGCTTAGATGCTCTATTCTGGACCCTCAAGCAAGGAAAATCCTAGTACCGTATATACTCGAGTATAAGCCGAGATTTTCAGCCCTTTTTTTAGGGCTGAAAGTCCCCCCCCCTCGGCTTATACTCGAGTCAGTGCCGTCTGCCTACATGAACAGCTTGTCATGCAGACAGACAGCAGTGTTCAAAAGCCGCGCCGCCTCCTCCCGCCCATCTGTGATAGGCGGACACTAATTTTCCCAGCAGTGAGTCAGTGTGCAGTGTTCCGCCCATCACGGACGTCCTGTCATTCTCATCTCATGGACGAGGATGAGAGGATGTCCGTGATAGGCAGAACACTGCACACTGACTTCTGGGAAAACCGAGTGTTCCTCCTATCACGGACGAGGACGAGGAGGAGGCGCGGATTTTAAATTTGTAATGGCGCCGTACATGCTGATCGCCAGGATCAGCAATGGGGGGACACAGGACAGCGGACATCGGACATCCAGCGATCTGACACAGGTGGCAGATCGGCGGGAGACACATCGATCGGCACAGGTAGGCTGCACTGGGGACACGGGGGTTTGTATAGGACACAGGGGACATGCAGCTGAAAAATGGGCATTTGCTGACCCTCTTTTCCACTTACAGTAGCTGCTCCATTTCCCCCCTCGGCTTATACACGGGTCAATAACTTTTCCCAGTTTTTTTGTGGTAAATCAGGGGCCTCGGCTTATATTCAGGACAGCCTATACTCGAGTATATACAGTAGTTTCTCTTTGTTTATAAGGGGGCTGGGCAGCTTTGTTTGCCATAATTTACCCTGTCTATACTGTGCAGGCAGATCATCATTATCAATTGTAACTAGATTTGAACACTATTGAGCCTAACAAAGTGTTAAAGGTTTAGATGCTGGGCTTCTTGCATTGAACGTTAATGAGGACAGACTTAGGGCATACATGGATCAAAATGTGTCTGGTCCCTGCTGTATTTCTGAAAAGGTTAAAGGTTTAGATGCTGGGCTTCTTGCATTGAACGTTAATAGTCCCTGCTGTATTTCTGAAAAGTCTGTCCTCAGCAACATAAAATGCAAGAAGTCAAGCATCTAAACCTTAATGTATGAGCAGGCTGGTTGTATCGATTGACTTGACAGCCTGTCTGTTTTTTTCCAGAACAATCAGTGCCACCAGCACTGATCAGTGTATTCTGATGGCAGGCAAGTCTCCCCGCTGTCGGAACACAATAGCACAGTGGGAGTGATTCTCCCATCCACCTTAAAGTGGTGCCCCCCCCCCCCCCCCCCAAAAAAGAATAGCTGAAAATTCCTATAAATATTTAAAAAAAAAATTATTGGAAAATAACCTCTAAATGCCTGTTGCTAGGGGGTGCCTCGTAGTCTGCCTCCTTCAGTGCCCGGGCTGGTGACATCACTTCCCCTCGGCGCAGTCAGTCATCTGGGAAACGTGAAAGGTCCCAGATGACTGTGCGGCATATCATGGCGTGCAGCGCCGATCGCGCATGCGCAGTGGGTGCCCGGCTGTGAAGCCACAGCTGGGAGCCCACAGTAAAAATGCCGGCACCGAGAGCGGAGCAGGGAACGGGGGGGGGGGCTTCGTTCCCCCGCATCGCTGGACCCTGGGAAAGGTAAGTGTCCGATTATTAAAAGTCAGCAGCTGCAGTATTTGTAGCTGCTGACTTTTAAAAAAAAAATTTTTAAGGGGCACCCCACTTTAAATGTGTGGATGGGGGAATTAGGTCATCCAGCGGGTTGAACTAAAAAAGAAAATGATTAATGTATGGCCAGCCTTACTTTGACATTGTTCAAAAAACCTTGCGTTCAGCCATAACACCTCCTCCTGAGAAACATCTGAAAAGTCAGAAATATTTTTTCAATATTTCTTAGGCATGCTGTGTGAATGGGAACACAAACATATAGTGGGGTTTTCTCAAATTTGAATGCAAAAAGTAGAAAGACACGTTAATGTGTTAAAGTGTAACTTTAGTCAGAAAAGTCCTGGCAGATCACTTCAGGCTAACCCCTTTTGCCAGTATAACTATGCAAAACATTAAACATTAACATTAAATGCCTATACTGTTCCAGATATACGTTGTTTCACCCGGCTCTGCACATGCTCAGTTGCTCTCTATTTTTAGGCACTGTGCCGAATTTGTAGAAACCAATCTGCCGACAGCCTAAAGATTTACAGCTGTTAGGGAGCTCTGGGATTCACCAAAATGGCAGCCTCCAGCAAGAAGAAACAGGAACAATGCTGGAGGCAATTTACAGCACACACTCATTTTGGTAGCAGAATTATTAATGTGGAATGTATGTTCCTTGGTAAAGAAAATAATTTTTATCAAGTTGTTATGGGTAAAGTTCCACATATAGTTAAACATTAACGTAAAGCAACAATAATGCCGCGTACACACGGTCGGAATTCTCGCCGGAAAAAGCTCTGATGGTTTTCCCGTCGGAATTCTGACGGAATTCCGCTCAAACGGTCTTGCCTTCACACGGTCACACCAAATTCCGACGGTCAATAACACCACGCCTTAAAAAACGCTCGACTGCACTATAAAAGGGAAGTTTAATGCTTCTGAGCATGCGCGTTGAATTGTTCCCGAGAATGCGTCGGAATTTTGCGTGTCGGAATTGCATACACACGATCGGAAAATCCGATAGAAAGGTTTTCCGTCGGAGTTCTCAATCCAAAGTCCGTCGGAAATTCCGACAGAAAAAGACCGATGGGCATACACACGGTCGGAAAATACGATGAAAAGCTCCCATCGGACTGTTTCCATCGTAAATTCCGACCGTGTGTATGCGGCATTACAGTTTTGTAAGCTGAATAAATAGAACGGCTGAAATACCTTTCTTGGAAAAAATGCCTCTACAGGCTGCCTTCGGTGTTGGCCATACTGTAGTTCTGTATTTACACACATGGGGGTTGACTTACTAAAGGCAAATACGTAGTTCACTTGGCAAAGGAATTGTCCCTTAGTTTAGTGAATGTGGTAAAAATTCTCTTTACAAAAAATACCTTTTTTTTTGCATGCATGCATGTGATTGGATGATGGAACTCAGTAGCGTGTCGCCTCATTTACTAAGCTATAGGGAAAATTCCCTTGCAAAGTTTACAGTCATGTTGCATTTCGTAAAAAAACCTCATGATCTCAGTTAAAGGAAGGTTAAACTGGTTGATCTTTCTCTTCAGTAGAGCACATATCCTGCAACCAAGAATCACCATAAAATTTGCAAATGAGTTACCCTGCAAAATTATATATCACAATTTATTATTTCTTCTCATTTAATTTAAATTTGTTTAATAGACATGTATATAGTATATAATAATAATATATAATAATACATTCAGACTGCGCTCAACAGCTGAGAATGGAACCGCTTTAAATGTAAACTAAAGAGTGTAACATGGATTCACAACTTTGTCCTTTGCATGTAGTCAATCAAAAAGGGTTGCCAATGCAATAAACCATCTTAATTACAAGTACTCTTTCAAATGCCTGTTTATGATGTGTGAACTGATAAGTGGGGAGATTCACAATTAAACATTTTTTTAAATAACTGTATATAGTGTAGGTTTTACTGTGGCAGCATTTTAAATAACTCTATTCTTCCAAGACTTTTGCCTTGTTTTTTGTTGGTTTCACTACAAATTACGACATAGAGCACGGGAAGGAAGCCACAAAGACACAACATGGAGGCAGACACAAGCGGGAGGCAGTGACGGCTAAGCAGACAACTCAGACACAGGATGAAATTAGAGGAAAGACCATAGACCTTCACTGGGACTGGAGGGTTTAGCTGAAGGCATGTGAGCTCGCTTTATGCAGTCATCCTGATCTTCATGTAAGTTGCTCAAGGCATTCAATTGGTTTACAATTTCTGTAAACAGAAGCCAGTCAAATCAGCTATAAGGAAAATGATTAGTAGAAAATAGAAGCAGCAAAAAGCATCATGCTCCTGGCCAGAGAAAGAGAGAAAACAGAGGTTAGGTAGCTCATAAATAAATGTTAGAAAGAAGCAGAAAATGCTGAGCATACAAGATCTCCCCGCTAGAGGAAACTTAAGGTCACCAACCCTATACTACAGTGCCTTGAAAAAGTATTCATACCCCTTGACATGTTTCACATTTTATCATGTTACAACCAAAACCGTAAATGTATTTTATTGGGATTTTATGTAATAGACCAACACAAAGTGGCACATAATTGTGAAGTGGAAGGAAAATGATAAATGGTTTTCAATTTTATTTACAAATAAATATGTGAAAATGGTGGAATGCATTTGTATTCAGCCCCCTTTACTCTAATACCCCTAACTAAAATCTAGTGGAACCAATTGCCTGTCACCTAATTCGTAAATAGACTCCACCTGTGTGTAATTTAATCTCAAGCGTATGGCACAACTGCAAATCTACCAAGACATGGCTGTCCACCTAAACTGACAGGCCGGGCAATGAGAGCATTAATCAGAGAAGCAGCCAAGAGGCCCATAGTAACTCTGGAGGAGCTGCAGAGATCCACAGCTTAGGTGGATGTAGAATGCGATACAATATTAATAACTAATATTATATCATCTATGTATAATTTGTCTAGTCCCTATAATTTTGTTAGTCTATTGAAACTCGGAGCGCAAGCTACTGTTAATAGCACAATAATACAAGTTAGCTATGCAACCAAACACACAGTTTAAGATCAATCAAATGTCATTTATTTCCCAAGGAAATAATAAAGCTTATATAAGATATTATTAGAAGTTACAAGATTACATAGCATACAATCACAATACAATACAATCGTATACTTGGCACATCCTAGTAGCTGAGATGGAATAAGAGAGGTGTCCACATGGTTAGGCCTCAAGATGGCCGAATCATCAGGTTGTCAGAGACACAGCCTCATGACATGCTTTCCTCAACAAGCCTAAAGACACAGAGAGAGTGACAGAGAGAGAGAGCTCTCTGCTACAATCCCTTTTAACAAACTCACTCATTCAAAACTCCCCCCATTGCCAGTCCCATTTGCTTTGCATCCAATAGACATCGCAAAGAGGTAATCCTTTACACGTCTGTACATTCTCCAGGAAGCATGCTGTATTGTCCACTAGGGGCAGCGTTTGTCGATAGATTGCAATCCATCCGACTTGGGCCAAACCTTGGGTTCGAGCTCATGCCTCAAGTCTGTCAATTAAGTAGACAGATTAGAATCAGAATTGTAATCCAGAGTATTCTCATAGATGGACTGAAAGCTCATAACCTCATATAACATATGTTGTTTAACTGGCTACATTCCAACCGGGGGAGGGCATCCTGTTCTCCAGAAACCTGTTGAGATTACATGAGTTCCTATTGAATCCAACACTGGGAGGTGCTCTGGTCACATGAGACCAAAATTTAACTTTTTGGCCTAAAAGCAAAACGCTATTGTGTGGCGGAAAACTAACACTGCACATCACCCTGAGCACAATCCCCACCGTGAAACATGGTGGCGGCAGCACGTTGTGGGGATGCTTTTCTGCAGCAAGGACAGGGAAGCTGGTCAGTTGATGGGAAGATGGATGGAGCCAAATACAGGGCAATCTTAGAGGAAAACCTGTTCGAGTCTGCAAAAGACTTGAGACTGAAGCCAAGGTTTACCTTCCAGCAGGACAACGACCCTAAACATACAGCCAAAGCTACAATGGAATAATTTAGATCAAAGCATATTCATGTGTTAGAATGGCCCAGTCAAAGTCCAGACCTAAATCCAACTGAGAATCTGTGGCAAGACTTGAAAATTGCTGTTCACAGATGCTCTCCATACAATCTGACAGAGCTTGAGCTATTTTGCAAAGAAGAATGTGCAAAAATCACTCTCTAGATGTGCAAAGCTGGTAGAGACATCCCCAAAAAGACTTGCAGCGAAAGGTGGTTCTACAAATTATTGACTCGGGGAGCTGAACACAAATGAACGCTACACTTTTCACATATTTGTAAAAAAAAAATTGAAAACCATTTATAATTTTCCTTCCACTTCACAATTATGTGCAACTTTGTGTTGGTCTATCATGTAAAATTCCAAATTAAATACATTAACATTTTTGGTTGTAACATGCCAAAATGTGGAAAATCTCAAGGGGTATGTTAACATTTTTTTAAGGCACTGTACCTCTTAATAGGACTTGGGGCTCCTAAACCTCAGTGGACAGCGATACTGCATTTTAAAAAGCATCATGCTCTGCTGTTGTGTTATTACAGCATCACAAATATCTAGAAAGCTTTATCAAAAGACGCTACATACCCAACTAGGTTACCTTACTTATTGCCTTCATACTGCGGAAGAAGCCATTTTGTTATTTACGATTAAAGCGCAACTGAATGACTTGCTTGGGAAACAATGCAAGCCATGCTTACGAAAACACAAAATGATTACCTCCTACTTATATGACCACTTACCAAGTTAAAATAAACACACAAATTCCACAGCACACATCCATATCCCTTTATTTGTCTTGATAAAGACTTTTCTTGTACACACTCCACACGAATCACAACCCTATTTCAGCCATAGAATGAGAATTTTCGATTTTTTCATTATTATACTGAATTTCATGATAATCAAACATTATAAAAGAGCTTGGGACCTTTTTGACCCACAACCAACTGGAACTCTGCATAATAATGCAGTTATGAGCTTATTAAAAGTTGACCTATTTTTTTAAATGCAACTAGTGTGAGCAAATGAATATGACGGATACAACCTGTCTTTGATCCTCTGTACAGCCGCACCAAGGAGGAGCGCTAGGAACCCAGCTCTGTTGCAGTGAACATAAGCCAAACGTCTACATCTGCCTCTCTCTAATCATTTAGCCCAAAGTAAACCTTGAAATAATTCAGGTATCAGGGAAACCCAGCTAAAATCAGTTCATTTGGTGGTCAGTGAAAAATTGCCCTTTACTTTTGTGGCCATTGGAAGAATGCCCACCCTACAGTGCAGGTCAGAATGCCACAATTAGATAGCTAAAAAGATCATTGGTGATCATTGCACGGCCAAGTGGCACTGGCCCAAGAACTATGCAGGCACAATAAAATGGGAGTTCAATCAGGTACAGCTCAAGAAACCACTACTAACCCCTTGAGGAACCCTACGGTTCAACAAAACCCCGATTGATAATGATTGGTCTACATGCTGACAGGGTATCTCATTACTTGGTGGTAGGAGAGTGGTCTTCACCTCATTGTCTTGCTACATTAGAGATCATCAACCTATATACCATATACAATATATACATATACACACACACACACACACACACACACACACACACACACTATATTATATATATATTATATATATATATATATATATATATATATATATATATATATATATATATATATATACATACATACACACACACACACACACACACACACACACACACACAGTATGAATTATGCATTTTGCTGTTAGTCTTGATTTCAGCTTTAACAGATATTGTGCTTCATTGCTCTTCAAACTATACAAGAGGTGATACTCATCTTGAATTGGAAAGGGCCAAAAAGCCTATGCCTCGTACACATGAGAATAATCGGACAAATGATCGTCCTCCTTTTTATGCATGCTAGTCTCATATCGAAAATGAACAGGTTACGACAATTCTCATAAGACAGAATACAAGTTTGGAAGTGATATGATGTATTGTAATGTATTATTTTGTTTTCGACCATACATTGTCTTGGTCACTCGATTTTTTTGTACAAATACTATACTAATTACACAAAAATCATTCATTCTGGTAATGTACGAGAACATTTTTTGTGCATGTTCCTTTGGATATTTTTGTATGAACTGACGTGATCAGCTCTCAAAAGCTGCTTACTAACAAACAAATTATCGGTTGATCTCGGAATGTGTTTTTTTTTCCTTCCGATATTCTCATGCTGTGTACTAGGTATAGGAAATGTTTATGTACGTTGAACAAATTGCTCTATTTTTAGGCTTTGTCTGGTATAGAAAGCAGTTCAGGATTCACACCTGGCCACATGTACAATGCTTCTTTACATGCTCTCTTATTCAGCATTGAAATTTGGAAGAATTCGGAAGTGCTCATGCTTAGTAAAAAACATTTTACCCAAAGTCCATTCCTAAAGTGTCTAACCCACTGAAATATTTTCTTTAAAACAACCTACTACACAAATAACTTTCTCCTAGTTTTTGAGTGATGGAAGTTTGTGCAGAATAAAATCCCATTTGAAATATATGGAGTAAATCAACTTCATATGAACATTCCAGACACTGGAGAAGCTAGCTGAGGAAAACCTGAGAATTTATGGCACTCTTCACAGCTGCAACCCCTGTTATTTTAGTAGCTAAACCCATAATAACCAGTGTGTCCTATTGTCTTGACATCTGAAAAGGTACAAAAATATCATTAATGCATTAATGGAGTCACCTGAGGTTATGCTATGTGCTGGCTCTGTTAACCGAACATTAATATTAAAATGAGCCAGGAACAAAACATTAAGGCACAGAAACGGTTTCCCCAGCTATACCTGGGAATTTAAGTGGAGGATCCAGCAAGCATTGACTTGCTATATACATAAAGGTGAATTTGTGTAAAAAATCTTAAATTACAAAGACTTATAACAAATGGTGGCGCTGTAATATATATCACACTTCTAAACACACAATATTCCAGTGTAAAAATGTGAATATAATAAACTCGACATATATGTGTATAACACACCAAATACTTGCCCAGTGTTCTATATAACCATAAAATACATATACAAAAATTAATACATATATGTGTAAGATGATTGGCAACAGCCAATCAAAACTCAAGCAAAAAAACTCAAGCAAAAAAAAATTATTTTAAATAAAGTTCAAATAACCGCTGGTGGTTAGTGCAAAAGTTCAAAGATAAATAATTGGAGTGAAATAAATCAATCAAATAAAATCTTCTGTGCTCTTCCACCACACCACAGTGACTTGTGCCTCCTCCCCAAAAGAAACGCACTCACCACAAAAGTATGCCCACACTTTCGTGAAGGGCCACTGCGCATAAAGGTCCCTCCAAGGGGGGTCAATCGAATTCCCACAGATCAAATGATGTGATTGGTTAATTGGTTGGCTGGTTAGGCTCCACACATGAAATAAAAAGGAAGCTCTCCATAGTGTGAATCAGTAAAACAATTTTTAATGCAAAGTTTAAAAAGCACTTCAAAGGTTCCACTCACGTTTATCACATTAAAAACCAGCATAGAAAATGACACACAGCACCGCACTGCACTGCAAATCCAAAACCAATTCCAAACACTGTCTGTTAGGTGGTCACGGCGGACCCAAGGTGTACCAGGCTCAGCCTGTATGTCTCTCACCCCCGTCTCTCTGGCCGGACCTCCAGATTAGACAAAACTCCACTCCTTCCTGGGCTCTCTGCGCTATGGTATCTCTCTTGTTAGTTGCCGCTTAGCCACGCCCCCGACATGTTTCGTCATAGGTTAGACTTAATCATGGGGTTCATGATTAAGTCTAACCTATGACGAAACATGTCGGGGGCGTGGCTAAGCGGCAACTAACAAGAGAGATACCATAGCGCAGAGAGCCCAGGAAGGAGTGGAGTTTTGTCTAATCTGGAGGTCCGGCCAGAGAGACGGGGGTGAGAGACATACAGGCTGAGCCTGGTACACCTTGGGTCCGCCGTGACCACCTAACAGACAGTGTTTGGAATTGGTTTTGGATTTGCAGTGCAGTGCGGTGCTGTGTGTCATTTTCTATGCTGGTTTTTAATGTGATAAACGTGAGTGGAACCTTTGAAGTGCTTTTTAAACTTTGCATTAAAAATTGTTTTACTGATTCACACTATGGAGAGCTTCCTTTTTATTTCATGTGTGGAGCCTAACCAGCCAACCAATTAACCAATCACATCATTTGATCTGTGGGAATTCGATTGACCCCCCTTGGAGGGACCTTTATGCGCAGTGGCCCTTCACGAAAGTGTGGGCATACTTTTGTGGTGAGTGCGTTTCTTTTGGGGAGGAGGCACAAGTCACTGTGGTGTGGTGGAAGAGCACAGAAGATTTTATTTGATTGATTTATTTCACTCCAATTATTTATCTTTGAACTTTTGCACTAACCACCAGCGGTTATTTGAACTTTATTTAAAATAATTTTTTTTGCTTGAGTTTTTTTGCTTGAGTTTTGATTGGCTGTTGCCAATCATCTTACACATATATGTATTAATTTTTGTATATGTATTTTATGGTTATATAGAACACTGGGCAAGTATTTGGTGTGTTATACACATATATGTCGAGTTTATTATATTCACATTTTTACACTGGAATATTGTGTGTTTAGAAGTGTGATATATATTACAGCGCCACCATTTGTTATAAGTCTTTGTAATTTAAGATTTTTTACACAAATTCACCTTTATGATTTATGTTTAAGTGGCAGCTATAGTTTAGGGCCGTTATTACCTGAGCGCGGTGGGAGGTGTCCGAATAGGGGCGGTTGATTTGGATTCCTGTGTTACTTGCTATATACATAAATTGCATATATTATCCTTATGAAACTTTTTTTTTTATTTTTTCAAGTCAAACTCAACTAATGCATGTTTTTTTTAAACCCAAGCAGAAAACTATCTGTTTCATCACAGCGCCGGGCTCCGTTCCCTGCAAGCGTTGTGACGCACGGGGACGGAGAACTGCGCCAAATTTAAAAAGTAAGAAACACAATACATATACAGTACACCATAATCTTACAGATTACATTACTGTATCAATTTATTTCACATCCCTTTTGTCCCTAGTGGTTTGTCCAGTGCCCTGCATGCAGTTATACATTATAAATACTGTTGTTTCTGCCTGGAAACTGGAGATTGTCCATAGCAACCAAAACCGTCCCTTTATATCAAAAGTGGTTTTAGACCAGCTAGAAAACAGCGATAATAAATTAGAATCACTTGCAGAAATGAGCGACAGTGATTTGTGGGGAAATTCATCATCAAACACTGAAAGTAATGACAGCGACAATTCTGCAACTGAGCAAATTTCAGTGTTTTTTATTTGATTACATTATTGAATAATTTTTATTATTATTATATTATATTTATTTTTATTAGATTATAATTTATGATTTTGTTTTTCAAACTTTATCATACCCGGGATGTCTACTAGACTCTGGTTTGGACAGATTTAAGTGAGTTATTCCTAAGAATTACAGGCCTACAATATAAAACGCCAAATTTTCATGCAAAATAATTGTACCGCTTTCAGCATCAAAAATCTGAAATAATCATACCGCCAGGGAGGTCAATTGGCAGGGATTTCCTCTCACTTTCTGTTTTGGCTGTGGGACAGGAAATGAAGGAAAATCTCCACAATGGGACACAGATGGCAACAAAAAATTGACAGGTGTTATAACCCTCCCTTACTCTATCAAAAATGGAAAGAAAAAAAAAAAGTTTTGCCTATAGTTCTACTTTAAATTGCGTCCCATGTAATTCAAATTAGGCCTTCAAAGAACTTCAATTTTATAAAGATTTGAACCCTATTTACCACACAAGACCACTGAATGTAAATTCATCAGGAGTAATGTCGGACTGGCTGTAGAGATTGTTTACACCTTCTTTTTAATCTAATCTTTTTTTTCATTGCATTACAGAGATCTGATGTTTCTTTTACATGGATTATGAAGGGTTATTTTGCTTAGTATAGAATCAGTTAATAATGTTAAGTTTGTAAAATGTAAAAATTTACTAAAAAAAAACCTCCACCCCTATTCAGCATTGAAGACTGGCTCTATAAATATTTCAGACATTAAAGCAAAATAGATAGTGCTTTCTTTGTGGACATTAATAGCATTCTAATGGTATTTCATTCAGCAGGCGGAATGTTAATCCTGCTCTGGACAAATTCCAACCTAGGTCAAGTAATCCTGTCTGCTCATGTCCCACCTGTAAACAAACAGTGAGAATGGCGTTTTTAACCCCCAGAAACGAAATTGTCCAGCAAAAATATTATTGGTTGTATAAACGGTGCTACTGTTTAAGTGTTTGCTGAAGAGAAGAAATTGGGGTTATGCAGAAATAATGACAACAAAGGTAAGTTCTGCTACATCAATCTGCTCGTTTCTTAAAGTGATTGTAAAGGTTCAGGTTTTTTTTTTAAATAACAAACATGTCCTACTTCCCTCCACTGTGCAGTTAGTTTTGCACAGAATGGACCCAAACACTGACTTCTGGGGTTCCTCTGCGACTCCTCCTCTTATCAGATAACCCCCTAGGAGAAGCGCTCTCCCGGGGGGTTACCTTGCGGCCGCTCTCCGAAGTCCAGCATTTGCATCCGTAGACACAAATGCCGGACTTGACCCCACCCCATGGCGCCCACGTCATTGGATTTGATTGACAGCAGCGGAAGCCAATTGCTGTGCAGCTATCAATTTATCCAATCAAGAGCCGAGAACCCGGGAAAAGAAAGAAAAGCGGCTCCGCCAGGTGAAATTCCAGGGCTCAGGTAAGTAAAACGGGGGGGGGGGGGGATCTGGGGGGCCGGTGACTGCCAGGTGTTTTTTCACCTTAATGCATAAGATGCATTAAAGGGAAAAAACACGAGGGTTTACAACCCCTTTAAGGCCACCATACACATATGGAAACCAACTCATAATACAGCAGATCATTAAGTGATCAAGTGTTCCATGTTTGATGGGGATACCTGTCCTACACCTCCTATTAGAGCTGCACGATTCTGGGAAAAATGAGTCGTGATTCTTTTGCTTGGAATAAAGATCACGATTCTCAAAAAATAAATGTATTTTAAAGATTTCCAACTGCAGGGGTAATAGGAGCTGGTGAGTGGGGACCCAAAAGAGGGACAAGAGTCACTAGATTATTTGAGCACTCTGTCACCTTTGGAATATCCTGTATCCACCACAGCATATTGAAAAAAAAAAGAACAAATACTTGTTTGATCGGACTGATTGATTCATTTTTTATACATTTTTTCGATTGTACTGTAATTTTTGATTATTATTGTAGTTTTGGACAAATTTTGTTTGTATATATTTCACTTTCACAGTATCTGTGCTGTTTTTGGGGCTACTTCACGGTAATATTTTGGGTTAACAAGTTTATACCAATCTATTCCTTACATCTGAAGGTAGATGTCAAGTCACTGTGTTTTTTGCACATAATTATTTTACCATATGTCACATTATAGGATGGTTTATGCCTTTAAGCACTTTAGTCTAATTAGTGGAGTTTAGCATCTGCTGACTGTTGCACTTTACACCTATCCACCGTTATATACAAAACAATCACCCCTTAGCCTAAGGTAGCCCCACCACACCCCATATTCCTTAAAATATGTCATTGCTTCGTATTACCTAAAGCCTGCTTCTGTGAAGTGTGACAGAGTGTGCACACTGCGCGGTCACTGCAGTGTTTCCCGGCGACAGCGTGGTTCCACCCACACACAGGCATCCACCGCGGTGCATCGCTCTCTGTTCTGCTGACGACTGACGTCAGTTCCGATATCTGCACCATCAGCGCCAATTGCGTTCCACGCTGGTTTCCGCCGGCTTCTCCTCCGGTCCAGGTTACATCCCAAAAAAATCGAGGTAATCCAGGCTGGAGATAGCGGGGGCCGGTGAATCGAGATCGCAATTCTATGTACAATTAATCGTGCAGCTCTACCTCCTATGATGGTGAATGGTATTTTGCAAAGAGGCTAGTCCAATGAGAATACATCTGACAATTGGGGTTTGTTCACACCATGTCCGATGAGCTGCATTTATTCACACAAGTATGGTGTGGACAGGGTACATAGAAAACAACAGTTTTCTATTTGGCCTGGGCACACTATACTTCTGCGATGGTGTGTAGAAAAATACAGATTAACGGACATGGTGTGAACACAGGCCGGGCATACATGGGTCCCATTGTATGAAGGATATCCTTTAAGAGCTAATTCGCAACCAGTCACAACGCTGGTGTGCAGTGCACTAAAAAAACACAAATAAAAGAGGGCGCACCAACCTAATCTATTATCCCATGCAAAATTTATAAATAATCCACAAATAAATATATTCATAAACCATTTATAATGTCTGCTTCCAAGTTGCTCAATTTACTCAGCGTACTCTGGAACTTGAAAGGACACCACCAGGGTCCCAGCTGTTCACAGCTCAGCAGTTCATATACATCTGGTCATAGCATGGGAACCATTTGCTCCTCCCATCATGAGGATGGGTCAGGATGGTGGCCTATACCAATGAAGGGAGGAGCAAATGGTTTTCAAGCCATGACCAGATGTGCAGTGCATCCAGAAAGTATTCACAACGCTTCACTCTTTCCACATTTTGTTATGCTACAGCCTTATTCCAAAAATGGATTAAATTGATGGATTTCCTCAAAATTCTACAAACAATACCCCATAATGACAACGTGAAAGAAATCTGTTTGAAATCTTTGTAAATTTACTAAAAATAGAAAACAACTTGGTAAAGTGCCTATTTTGAAAGTAGTAGGTAAGCAGACTAAGATTAATGCATGCATCTGCCTATGTCCTTCATTATAACACCAGATATTATTAATGCATTAACTAAGATTAATGCATGCATCTGCCTATGTCCTTCATTATAACACCAGATATTATAGGTTCCCACACCATCAAACGCTACTTAAAGCCAAAAATGGAACTTGCACTTTTCCGGTCCCCCCTCCGGTGTCACATTTGGCACCTTTCAGGGGGGAGGGGGGAGCATATACTTGTCTAATTCAGGTATTTTTTTCCCACTTCCGGGCATAGATACCCAAGCCACCCGTTGGTATCTACGCCACCTCTGGTGCCTTCTCCACACCCCCCCCCCCCCCGCTGTCTTCTGGGAGACACACAGGTCCCAGGAGACAGCAGGGACCAGTGGGATAGCGCAGCGCGTGTCGCGCATGCGCAGTACGGAACCAGGAAGTGAAACCACAAGGCTTCACTTCCTAACTCCCTTACCGAAGATGACGGCGGCAGCACCCAACAGCCGAGGGATAGATCAGCTTCGGGTGCCGACATCGCTGGCACCCTGGACAGGTAAGTCAGCAACTGCGGTATTTGTAGCTGCTGACTTTAAAAAAAAAATTTAAAATGGCGGAACTCCACTTTAAGCCCTTCCAGTCTCTCTATAGACTATTTCACTAATTTGAATAGAGCTACAAGTTAAAAATATACATTGTATTAGCTCTGATAGCCTGTAGATATACCATCCAAACAAAGACACCCCTGGCTGAAAAATGCTATATCTAATAGAAACCGTGTTAATAATAGTGAAGAAATATGGAGGGGGGGGGGGGTGTGCAACACCGTTTATTAGGTTACTATGTTACCTATACATTGATTTATCCACTTACTGTACTAACTTTCCTTGCAGGGGTATGAGCCCCATTTGGCATCTAAGTATACTGTTAAGATTTTATGGTTAACGCCTATGTTTATCTTTGAAAACTTAATAAAGTACTTGGGGGGGGGGGGGGGGGGGGGACTGAAAAAAAAAAATCATATGTACATATGTATACACAGCCTTTGCCATAACACTCACAATTGAGCTCAGGTGCATCCTGTCTCCACTGATCATCCTTGAGATGTTTTCCATAACTTGATTGGAGTCCATCTGTGGCAAATTCAGATGATTGGACATGCTTTGGAAAGGCACACACACCTGTCTATATAAGGTCCCTCAGTTGCATGTCAGAGCACAAACCAAGCCATGAAGTCCAAGGAATTGTCTGTAGACCTCCGAGACAGGATTTAGATCTGGGGAAGGGTACAGAAAATCATCTGCAGCCTTGAAGAGCCCAATGAGCACAGTGGCCTCCATCATCTGTAAATGGAAGAAGTTTGGAACCACCAGGACTCTTCCTAGAGAGGGCTGCCTGGCCAAACTGAGTGATCTAGGGAGAAGGGTCTTAGTCAGGGAGGTGACCAAGAACACGATGGTTACTCTGACAGAGCTCCAGCGTTTCTCTGTGGAAAGAGGAGAACCTTCCATAAGAACAACCATCTCTGCAACACTTCACCAATCAGGCCTGTATGGTAAAGTGGCCAGACGGAAGCCACTCCTCAGTAAAAGGCACAACAGACCACCTGGAATTTTCCAAAAGGCACCTGAAGGACTCTCAGACCATGAGAAACAAAAATTCTCTGGTCTGATGAAAAAAAGATTGAACTCTTTGGTGTGAATGACAAGTGTCATGTCCGGAGGAAACCAGACACCGCTCATCACATAGCCAATACCATCCCTACAGTGAAGCATACAGTGATGCATGGTGGTGGCAGATACTAGTCAGGATCGAGGGAGAGATGAAAATGCAGCAGTGTAGAGACATCCTTGATGATAAACTTGCTCCAGAGACTCTGGACCTCAGAGTGGGGGGAAGGGTCAACTTCCAGCAGGACAAAGACCCTAAACACACAGCTAAGATAAGGAATGGCTATGGGACAACTCTGTGAATGTCCTTGAGTGGCCCAGCTAGAGTCCAGACTTAAACCCAATTGAAGATCTCTGGGGAGATCTGAAAATGGCCATGTACCGACGTTCCCCATCCAACCTGATGGCGCTTGAGAGGTCCTTCAAAGAAGAATGGGAGAAACTGCCCAAAAATAGTAGTGCCAAGCTTGTAGCACCATACTCAAAAAGACTCTAGGCTGTAATCGGTGCCCAAGGTACTTCAACAATGTACCTTGCAAAGGCTGTGAATAATTATGTATGTGATTTTTTTCGTTTTTTATTTTTAATACATTTGCAAAGATTTCAAACTTTTTTGCACGTTGTCATTATGGGGTATTGTTTCTAGAATTTTGAGGAAAATAATGAATTTAATCAATTTTGGAATAAGACTGTAACACAACCAAATGTGGAAAGAGTGAAGCGCTGTGAATACTTTCCAGATGCACTGTATATAAATTGCTGAGCTAAGAGGGTCTTGATGGTTTGGCTCTGAGGAAGAGGGTATTACACTTGACCCTGGTGGTGTCCCCAGTGTGTTACCAGGGCTTGCCCAAGAGAGCAGCAAGGAGTGGTGTGTCCCAGATCTGTGCTGAGAAGCAGATGTGCATGAAAAACTGGTACCAGACTGTCACCCTCATGCGCAGGAGGCATTTTGTTTCGATATGGTGTGCACTGCAGTCTGGCAGTATGGCTCTGGTGCATCGCATCGTTTACTTTTTTTAAGTTAAACTTTATTGAAATGTTACACAGACATTTCATTAAAGCGACATTAAAGATTAATTAAAAAAAATAAAATAAAAAATAAAAACAACAAACATGTCATACTTACCTGCTCTGAGTAGTTTTGTACAGAGCATCCCCAATTCTCTTCTTTTCGGATCCCCATTGCTCCTGGCTCCTCCTCTTCAGCCAGGGCACCCAATAGCAAGCAGTCTGCTCTGGGGGCACTGGTGCATGTTTGCTCCCAAAGCCCACTCTATGCGTCCATAAGACCTTGAGCCTTTAAAAACCCATAGTGCCAGAAGATCAGCGCTGTGCAGAGGACCTAGCGACAGTGGGGAGAAAAATTCTACATGCAGCAGAGGTAAATTATGTCCCTGATGTTGTATAGTATGGTAAAAATAATTATAATTTAATTGAAACTCAGATGTAAGACCCTGAACATTTTCCTTTGTTAGAGTACTACCGTGCCCTGTACCATCCAACAACATATTTTTGCCAGTGAATGGTTAAAATGGCTGCCCACAAATCAAAGCAAGGGAATAAATGGGCTTCATGTATTGCCAAATTAAAGAGAAACCATCCTAAACAGGTTCTTGGTGAAGGAGGTAAGAGCTGAATACCAGTCTTCTCTTCCATGGCAGACCTCCATCTTAAATGAGCTAACCCTATATTCCAATCGCAAGTCCACGAGACTGAGTACTCCTGTTATCTTGTGGATTCTCCATAAACCTGTGAGAGGGGGCACAAGGCTATTTAGCCAATACACCTATACCGCTGTTTCAGCTTATTAGGAGGACAGACCTGTAATTTTAGCAGTCTTCTCCTCCTGGTTAACTCTGTTCTCTTCATCATCTTCATTGTCTTCTTCAAAATCATCCAGGTTTCCTATGTCCGCTTGCTTCATGCTCATCAAACTGGCGAGGCTTTGCATATCTTCATCACTAAACACATGCAAGAATAAGTACAAATCATTCAGTACTCCTTTACATAATGTACAGTATTTTACATAGAATAACTACAGAACATTCAAGCAAATGGAGCACAAAAAACAGGCGACTGATGGCAGAAGAGTGTTTAACCCACATTTAAATATGATCCAACTTTCCCATCACGCTTTAAAAATGTGCATGCTCATTGAATGGCGACAAACTAGGATACTTAAAAATCTCCATAGGCGACACGTTTACATTTTTTACAGCTGGTATGTTTAGAGTTGCAGAGGTCTGGCACTAGAATTATTGCTCTAGCTATAACATTTGCAGCAATACTGCACATGTGTGGTGTGAAAAATCATTTACACATGCATGTGCGATTTACATATCCGTTCGATTCTGCGCATGAGCATGGAGGGATGGGGGAGCATACATTTTTTTTTTTAATTTTACACTGTCCCTTTATTTTTTTTAAATCACTTTTATTCCAAAATTACAAGGAATGTAAACATCCCTTGCAATAATAATAAGAGATGACAGATGCCCTTTATGGAGAAATCTGGGATCTACAAGACCCAAAATCTCTCCTCTACCTTTGAAAACAAATTATTAAAAAAAAAAAAAAAATTGATCTTTTCCATAAAAAAAAAAAAAAGAAGTATACTTTACTTCCGGCATAGACTGGAAGTGATGTCATCCCACCTCTCAGGTCCTCCTAGTTCATTGAGGTGATCAGAGACGATCTGGCCTCTGTTCTGACCAGCTGCAGGAACTGTCAGATTGTTTCGCCAGAGAAACACCAGCGAGCTGCGGGAGGGGCAACGACCCCCCCCCCGCTGCTTCTAAAAGCGATCCAGCCGCTAATCAGACACTAGGATTACTTTTATGAGAAACAAATTCGCTGGCTGAAAAAAAAAAAAAAATACTGGGGTTATGGCTTACAGCTTCAAACCACTTGAAAGCAACCACATATACATACGTATTGCATTCAGCAAGTGGTAAGGATGAAACCTTAAAATTGAGGGGTAAGACACCGCTCATAACCGACCCAGTGCTTCAGATCTGGATATGGCTGTGTGTGGCCTCAGCCAGTGCTGCTCCAGCCTCGCCCCGGACATGTTTCGCCCCGCCTACCGGGGGCTTGGTCACAGAGGTCTGTGCCCAGCCTGTGCAGAGATCAGAACTGTGAGAGGGACCAAGCAGATCCTACCTAGTACAGAAAACTACAGGAGGGGTGGAGAGAGAGTAGCAGTGACCGGTCTTTATTACAGGAATCTCATGCACAGAGGTAAAGTTTCACCCTGGATTAATGCACAGATCTTGTAGAAATACACAAAGCACACCAAGATCCATCTAAGAATACACAGGAGTCTTCTACTTAGACAAGTATTGTTTATCACAGAATTCAGCTTAAGTTTCAGCTGAACTCCACGCTAAACATATATTCTAGTCTTAATACAAGAGTCGTGGGTATTTTTGATTCTTTGCATCCCTTTGTGTGTTTCTTTCATATCTAGACAGTAATCCAGCATAAAACCATCTCTTCCACTTTGCCCCTGTGCTAGAATCTCCTGTAATAAAAGACCAGTCACTGCTCTCTCCCTCTTGTTTAGGGTAACTGGTCTAGTCTCCTCCCCTTCCTGTCATTTACTGCAGGCATCCTGTAGTGGGGTTGAGCATGCTGGGTCCCTTCCATAGCTCTGCTCTCTGCATGGGCTATGTGCAACACTGAGATGATGCCACTGCTAAAGACATCTGGTTCACGCAAAGTGGATTGTTATCATTCGTGGCTACTGGGAAATATATTTTAATGAAGGGATGGGTGCCTGGTGTCCAACTTTAAAGAAACTAACATATGGGCATGAAAACAGCCGATATATTATAGTTACACTGGACATACCTGTTGCCTGTAAATACTTTGACCATAATAAAATGCTCTTTCTTTATGTCTCTGGCATCAGGATGGAAGACAAGAGTCCCACGAGATGGCTCCCCCACCATTCACGGGTGCCATTAGTATCTTAAGCATAGAATGTACTTCAACACCGACTCTCTGAAAAGTCGATATTTGCATACAGATTCACAGGAGAGCTTAGCCGCACTACATATGAAGCTAAAAGGCTAGATCCAGGCACCCGGTGGGGACTACTTTCAGACTCTGAGGTTAGTCACACTGGTTGACTTTCAAGGGATAAGGGTCTCTAGCAAACCATTCTATTCCCAATGCTTGATCAAACCTATACTTTCCCAGAAACGCATATTCTATTAGCTACAGAAAAGCCCAAGCACACTCATACCATACAATATGCAAGAATAAAACATTATTACACAGCAGGGTACAGCATCAGCTATTTGAGAAAATATCTGTTACTTAGTAGAACAAGGTGAGAAAGGTTTTTTTTTATTTTTTATTAAGAAGAATGCTCTATTTCAGACACAGTACAAATAATAGCCTATCTACATTTTGATGGCTTGCTTGCAATTTAATGATACATTTCTGTAATTGGCATTCTGTACAATTCACGCTCACTGTGTACGATGGAGTTGCGGATTAACACTGGACATTGAAATAGACTTTCTATGCCTCCCAAGGAATCCGCACATGTTAATACCCGCAGAGATGATTGCAGGATAGAACACAATTAAATGTTGTCAGGCAACAAAACTGAACTTTCATAATGTAGTAAAGAATATGAGAGATAAAAGAAAGAGGGAGGGAGGAGGGGGGCTAAAAGATTAGAAAAAAAGAAGAAAAGCAAAATATTTGCATAAATCCACAAATTAAATTGCGCTGGGAAGAAGTGAGAATGTATGTCCACAGTTATGCCTTTCTTCTACTCTCATTATTCAGGAACAATATAAACTGTAATAAATTAAAGCTCAAAACACTGGAAAAAATGGCTTAAAGCATCATTGTTGTACAATAACCTTTTCACTAAACGTGACAACAGCTGGTTCTCCAGAGCATCGACAGGCGTCAGCCACATCCATTAAATAGCCTTATTTAACACAGCAAGTTTAACTGAATTGTAAGCAGACCCCATTCTTAAAGCCAAATTCAATTCAGTCACTTTCTAAAATGTTCTGGATTACTTTAGGTTAAGTCCAACAAAGTGCATGCCACCATTTGGACTTAATACTTTAATTTACAGTTTTTATTTGTACTGAGTGCCAGGAGTACAGCTATCGCTATACTTGGCGCTCGGACTCTGAACCTTCTGGTCTCAACTCCTGAAGCTGCAGTCATATGCAGCCTCTCTGTCTGTCACTCCCCTCCTCCTGCCCAATCAGAGAGAACTTTGTACTACATGAACCCATTCACAAAATACAAAGCCTTCAGTGAATGGGCAGCAGCAGGGAGGGGAGGAGCAGGAAGAAGTCCTGCTGTACATAAAAGCAGCATCTCTCCTGTTAGAGCACTGGGAGTATAGTGATAGCTGTACTCCCAGTGCTCAGTAGGGTAATTGTTAGTTATAAAAAAATAAAAATAAAAAAAAGAAGTTTGCAAGGTGGCATGCATCTTGTTGGACTTAACCCATAGTATGCCTGTAGGTTTAGACAGTGGCTGAATTCCTGAAATACGGCTTCAAGGAGATACAAACATGTATTTTTATTTTTAACGTGCCATTCACATTTTCACTTGCACTTTGTACCATATTCTCACAATGGCATTTTATATACAGATTTCTAGACTTTCACTTTAAAAGCTAGGTGTAAAATAAATAGTGACCATGCATGTTAACCACTTGCCGACCAGCCGCCATCATTATACTGCGGCAGGTCAGCACTATCGCACGAGCAGTCTTAGCTATACGTTGGCTCCTTTAAGTGCCCGCTGCACTGCGGGGGTGCCGATGCTCGTGGCCGATGGTCAGGATGACCGCCAGCCACAAGAGATTGTGGGCACGAGAGGCAGAACAGGGACGTGTGTGTAAACACACAAATCCCTGTTCTGTTCTGTGAGGAGGGACAGATTGTGGGCACGAGAGGCAGAACCCATACACACGGTCGGACTTTTTGACAACCAACATGCAAATTAGGTGGTTTGGACCAACATCCGACCGTGTGTACGCTCCATCGGACCAACTTTTTCCAGGTTGCATCGGACTTTTGTTGGCTGTGCGAACGGACCAACTTTCTGCCAACAAAAGTCCGAAGGACGAAAGTCCGAACGTGTGTATGCAGTACCAACTGACTTTTGTCCACAGTACAAACACGCATGCTCAGAACCAATAGATCAGACAACAATATAGAAGTTGACCAAAGGTGGCGCTGGAGTATTCGAACGTCCTCTTTTGAAGTGTCGTCAGTACGTTGAAACGTCACTACGTTCGTGTTGGTTGTCTCAAAAGTCCGACCGTGTGTATGCAGTACCAACTTGAGGGCCAACGCCCTTTGGACAAAAGTCCAAGGGAAAGTTGGTCCACGGTCCGACCGTGTGTATGGGGCTTTAGAAACACACACAGGGAACACAAGTACCCCCTTGATCACCCCTAGTGTTATCCCCTTCCTGCCAGTGTCATTTTTACAGTAATCAGTGCATTTTTATAGCACTGATCGCTGTATAAATGCCAATGGTCCCAAAAATGTGCCAAAAGTGTCCGATGTGTCCGCCATAAAGTCACAGTCCCGATAAAAATCGCAGATCGCCATTACTAGTAAAAAAAAAATAATAATAAAAATAATGCTATAAATGATCCCCTATTTTGTAGACACTAACTTTTGCACAAACCAATCAATATATACGCTTATTGTGATTTTTTTTATTTTTACCAAAAATATGTAGAAGAATACATATGGGCATAAACTGAGAAAAAAATTATCTTTTTTTAAAAAAAAAAAAAAAGAAATGGGGATATTTATTATAGCAAAACGTACAAACTATTGTTTTTTTCAAAATTGTTGCTCTTTTTTTGTTTATAGCGCAAAAAATTAAAACCGCAGACGTGATCAAATACCCCCAAAAGAAAGCTCTATTTGTGGGAAAAAAAAGAACGTCAATTTTGTTTGGATGCAGCACCGCACGCCTGCGCAATTTTCAGTTAAAGCAACGCAGTGCCGAGTCGCAAAAAATTGCCTGGTCATTCAGCATCTTCCGGGGTTGAAGTGGTTAAACAACTTCTGAGATCAAATAAATTCTAGGGTAAACTACTCAGAAAGTGTATAGCTTTCAATGACTCATTGTGGGTCAGAGCTAACCCACAGACATGCACAGCGATAACAGCAGCAGCTAAATGCTCTTTATACCAAGCAAGAAGCACAGCTTGTTTCGGCAAAGAGAAAAAGCGTCTCACCATGTGCATTGTGGAAGAATCACGGAGGGTTTGCACATATGCAGAATGCAGGACTCCAGAATGTCAGTTCTGAGCAGAGAAATATGTTTATTTTGTAATTCCTGAATCAGGGTCTGGAGCTCTGAGACATTTGAAGTAAGTCAGGAGGGAAGGAGTCTCCAATCCTGTGTCCGGGTCTTACCATAAACCAGCAGACAGGAGGCCTCTGCATAGGGTAAGATGTGAGTGGAAATCTGAAACTAGGGGAAGCTCTGCTGATTTTATCATCCAATCATGTGCAAGCTAAAATGCTGTTTTTTATTTTCCTTGCATGTCCCCCTCAGATCTACAGCGACTTTACTTCCAAGTGCACTTGTAGTGCAAACTGGATTTGCCTTTAATAAATAACCCCCACTGTATTTGGGCAGTGGTCATTCAAACACAATTTTTTGGGAAAAAATAAAAAAACACTTTAATGAATAAAAAAAAACAAAAAACTAAGCAGTAAAGTTAACCCACTTTTTTTGTATAATTTGAAAGATGTTACGCCGCGAAAATCGTGATCTTTATTCTAAGCAAAAAAATAGTGATTCTCATTTTAGCCAGAATCGTGCAGCTGTACATCAAAGTTGTGTAACTCATACCATCTTAGGATGACAAAGTGGGGTATTTTGCTGCACTTTGTTTTGTACTTTACACATACACATAGATTGAAGGCCACATTTTCCAAAGAGCATTCTTGTAGCTGTATGCGTAATTTAGGATGTGTTCACAGGGCATAAAATTGAGATCCTACGCCTAAAGTTCAGCTCTATTACAGTTCTGATAAAGAAAATAGAGTACTGTCCGTGATACTTTTTTTATTTGCACTAACGTATCATTTTTCATGGACGAGCTTTCGGGGTGTGTCCCCTTAAAAGTTCCTAAAAGGGGACACACCCTGAAAGCTCGTCAATGAAAAATGATACGTTAGTGCAAATAAAAAAAGTATCACGGACAGTACTCTATTTTCTCTGTCACAATTGCACTAATACGGCTACAATCACTTCAAGTTCTGATAAACAAACAAGGCAGTAGTAGAGTAGAACCAAACCCATTAAAAATGAAAAAAACTTACGTAGCTTTGCCTTCTCTTAGAAAAATACAAGAGAGTGAGAACTGCAGAGTGGCTGACACAACTTTTTTTGACAGGGGTTTGAATTTCAGCTTGACATCCGTTTGGGTTGGCATGGGGCTTGCGTATTGCTTCATGTTAATGTTGCTGGTAGCGAGGGCTTTTCGACGACCAGAAGTGGATTCCTAAAATAAAAAAAATAAAAAAATATGTAAAATCATATATTCATTAACACAATGGGGGTTATTTACTAAAGGAAAATCCACTTTGCACTGCAAGTGCACTTGAAAGTAAAATCGCTGTAGATCTGAGGGGGACATGCAAGGAAAATAAAAAACAGCATTTTAGCTTGCACATGATTGGATGATAAAATCAGCAGAGCTTCCACTCATTTCAGATCTACCCCTTAGATTTAGTGCAACTGCACTTTCAAGTGCACTTGCAGTGCAAAATGTATTTGCCTTTCGTAAATAACCCCCATTGTATTTCAGTCATTTCTTGACTACTCCTATTAATCTGAATAACCCTGAAGTTTAAATCATACTTTTTGAAGAATTCCACACATTTACTTTCTAGAATTGTGACACACGGGTTGATTTACTAAAACTGGAGAGTGAAAAATCTGGTGCATCTCTACATAGAAACCAATAAATTTCCTTTTTTTTTTTTTTGTCAAAGCTTAATTGAACAAGTTAGATGCCAATTGGCTACCATGCACAGCAGCACCAGATTTTGCAATCTCCAGTTTTAGTAAGTCAACCCCATATTGACTATGCTCTATGCATATGAACGGCTGTGTTGCCCATTTCACAGAACCCGCCGTCTGGATTACAAAGGAGGTGAGAAGAGGAGTTTCAGGAGGTGGAGTCAGTATAGGAAACATACCACATGTGACATCATCACTGCTTGCAGGAAGCAAGATGCCATGGGATATGTGGTCTTTTGATATTGAAAGCAAACCAAAGGAATTAGCAGAGGACAAACTGCAAATCATGTAGGAAAACCTGAAAAGGCATATGCTGGATTGTCAAAAAAAACTATGGTCTGTATTACCATTACAATGTCGATGTTCTAAAATGAAAGTTTATGCTGTAACTAAAGATTTCCTTCAAGGACCAACCTCTTTCATAGGTTTATTGCTATGTCCCCACTGAGGAGATCTCACCACCTTCAGTTGTGACTGGGCATCACCACACAGGAATCAAGGGGAGATCTCCCAGACAATGGGTTATAACTTTTACATTCAATCCAATATCTGAATATGTATTTGGTAGATTTGTGATTTATTAACTTATAGAAAAAGGTACGTTCCCTGACTTATATTCAATGTATCCATTATCTTCAGTTACATATGTCATGTCCAGTATAATTACTCAGGATAAAAAGGTTCTGCAAAGTGAACACTTAAACTAATAATAATAATGGTGCAACCCAACATATAACAATTCAAAAACTGTACAAAAAAGGAACCATATCTCTATGCTCCAATAACCAGTGTGCTAAATCAATGTGCTCCTATTCCTGAATATCCCCATGCATGCACCACAACCCATGTAAAAATGGACGCTCGCCTCCTTATATGACCTCTCAGTAAGAATGAGGTCTAAAAGCGATTAAGGCTGGGTTCTCAGAGCGCATTCGTTGGACGGACTCTGCTAGCTCCGCGGAGGATCGCTCCATTGATAACCGATGAGCAGGCAGATAACAGGTCCGTCTCTGCTCACTGTGCAGGGACAGACCTGTCAGAGGCCCTGTGTTCTCTATGGAGAGAGCGGATGGAAATGGACAGCCTGTCCGTTTTCATCCGATCTGCTGGACGGATGGCGAACATATCGCCATCTGTCTGTTTTGAGCGGATCTTGTCGGATAGCAGGCAGGTGTCAGAGGACACATCTCCGCTGACATCCGCCTGCCCATAAAAATCAATGCGTAGCCCGCTCAGATCCACCTGAAAAATGGACAGACGGATCTGAGCGGACTGATCGTGTGAAAGGGGCCTTAAGGTGTCTCCTGCTGTGGTTTAGGACCCTCAATGATTCTGAATGGTATGGTATGAATGGTATGTGGATGCTTAATGGTGAATATCTGGTGGCTCTCTCCTCAAGATGTGATAGTGGCATATGTAAAGCATAAAATAGAGGACAAATACTGCTCTTTGTATATACTCAATTTTAATACATAAAAGGAGTAGCATAAACACACTCACAAATACATGTTCAAACAGCCCATTAAGAAACCACAAAGGTATGGAAACATCCCCATTCAATCAGGTATAGCATCATGTACATGGCTTTGTCCTACACGAGTGTTTATATGCTATTTCTTTTATATATGAAAACTGAGTATTTACAGAGAGCGCCATTTGTCCTCGATTTTATGCTTTACATATGCCACTATTGCATCTTAAGCAGAGAGCCACAAGATATTCATCATTAGCGCTTTAAGGTGTCACTTGCTGGGGCTCAGGACCCTCAATGACTCGTGGTTTGTGGACACATTCACACCTGAGCGTTTTATAGCTTGAAGTTACAAAATGCTGGAGGGGACAAAATCAATTATTCTCTATGGAGATGTTTCACATCTCCACTCCAAAACACTTGAAGCCAGAAGCTCCAAAATGCCCGAAGCTCAAACAAGTTCTGGAACTTTTTTTTTTTAGGCAGATTACAGGCGGTTTTCTGCTTTTTTACATTGGTGACCTTTTGACTTGTAGAAAATCGCAGCCAAAACGTGCCAAAATCCACGGCAAAAAACCTCATTCACACCTGAGTGCAGCATTTTCAGGCAGAAAGTCGCACCATTTGCCACGATTTTTGCCTTGATTTTGATACGTTTTTGCCGCGATTTTGTACAGGTCAAAAGGTCGCCAATGTAAAAAGCAGAAAAACACCTGTAACCTGCCTAAAAAAAAAGTTCCAGAACTTGTTTGAGCTTCAGGCATTTTGGAACTTCTGGCTTCAAGTGTTTTGGAGTGGAGATGTGAACCATCTCCATAGAGAATAATAGATTTTTTTCCCCCTCCAGCGTTTTGTAGCTTCAGGCTTCAAGCTACAAAACGCTCAGGTGTGAATGGGGCCTTAGTGTCCACATACCACGAGTCATTGAGGGTCCTGAACTTCAGCAGGGGACACCTTAAAGCGCTAAAATTAGACCAAATTTTTATGGAGCAATCATACAATGAGGCAAGAGTACATTTTTACATGTGGTATGGTGCATGCATGGGGATATTGAGGAGCACACTGATTTAGAACACTGGTTATGTTTGGGAAAAACATAGAACTATACTCTGACAGAAAAGTTCCGTAAGAAAAAATAAAATGGGCAGTTTTGATGAATTACCCAGTCTTTTTCTGCCGTTACTTTTCAGTGTCATTGTTATTGGAGCATAGAGAGATGTATACGTTAAGAGCCGGTTCACACCAGGGCGACTCAGGATCCGACTTCAGGTCGCCCCGAGACGCCCCAAGTCGCGCTGTAATGTTAATCTATGGAGCCGTCTCAATGTACACTACTGAAGTCGCTCCGACTTCAAAAAAGGTTCCTGTACTACTTCAATCCGACTTCTAGGTGACTTGTACCCATTGATTTCAATGGAAGCTGCCTCCAAGTTGGATCTCCATCTATTTTAAAGCGACTTTACAGGAAAAGAAATTTGTTTACTCAGGCAAAACCCACCCTCCCAGAGAGCTGATCATTCTGTAATTGGCCACAGCCAAAGTCGCCTGGCCTGGGGGCGACTTGAAGTTGTGTTGTAAATAACTCAGTCACGTTGAAGTTGCTTCCAAGTTGCTTCCAAGTCACTTTGAAGTTGCTTCCAAGTTGCCTTGCTAAGTCGCGCTGTAAGTTGTGTTGCCCCAGTGTGAACCGGCACTTATGGACAATTTTTGAATTGTTACATGTTGCGCTGCACCATTATTATTATTTGTTTATTGATGTGAGGTAAAATCCCTGTTTAGGTGTCACAGCAAGCAACTGTTTTTTGGGATCATTTTTATTATTATTTTCAATTATTTTCCACTTGGTATGCACAGTGATTGTGCAGATTGTTTTCACTTATATATAGAATCGCAAACCAGTCTCACAGGTCTGTCATTCTTTAAAAATGTAATGCAGGGTGAAAAGTTTAGTCTGTATGTGGATGAGAACAGTTTTCCACTATGACACTCATCTTAGATGATCTAGGTCACATATGGCACACCTACCACTGAAAACACTCACCTCAGATGATCAAGGTTACACATGAACCACCTTCTGCCGCAGACTCTCATCTAAGATGATCTACTGCTCACCTACTGCCAGGAACACTCATTTTAGATAATCTAAGGTCACACATGGCCAACCTACCACTGGAGACCCTCGTTCTACATGATCCAGGTTATGCATGCATGCCTCTAAAGTCCATTATTCGTTTCTTTAGCAATTTCTAGGTTATGCATGACCAACTTGCTACCAAAGAATTACAAGTTTCAGTCTACCCTCTCAACAGGTGCCGCAAGCAGAGGCACTTGGTCTGGCCCTGAATAGTCTTAATCTGTGATCTCCAAACTGCAGCCCTTTGCTTACTTTTAATCGAGGAACAGTGGGGCATATTTCTTTCCACTGACAATGGGGTACTAGTCCTTTCATTGACACCAATGATGGGGCACTATTCTTTTGGTTGATATCAACGATGGGGCACTATTCCTCCTATTGATACCAATGACAGGGCACTTTTCTTCCTATTGATACCTATGACGGGGCACTAATCCTCCCATTGACACCAATGATGGGGCACTAATCCTTCCGTTAATACCAACAATGGGACACTATACCTTCCACTGAGACCAATGATGGAGCATTTTTATTCCCACTGACACCAATGATGGGGCACGATTATTCCCATTAATATCAATGATGGGGCATTGTTGACTCTCACTGATGCTAGGCTATTATCTTCTCACACTGGCCACAGTCTGGCCCCCCTAAAGTTTGAAGAACTGCAACTGGCCATTTGTTTAGAACGTTTAGAGACCCCTGGTTTGGATGGAAATAAGACCTAGCCAACAGGATACTTTAATTAGGAAGGAGTATAAACCAAACCTGTTCTTTGCCTATGAATGCAACAGGTTTGTTTTAATGCCCACCATCCTCGGCGTCACATATATACACATTTTCTGCATTATGCCGCTGTCCCATTCAGCACCCAGAAGTGAAGAAAATACGCTGTACTTCCTGGTATGGTGAAGAATATAATTGACGGTCGTCCTCTCATGTGACAATACTGGTACTTCACAATTGGTTGAGCAGTATCATGTGAGGCCAGGGAAAGGGGTCCTCAGTTCTGGCTAGAGTGACTTGGAACTTTACAGTTTAATTTCCCTACTGCTGGCAGCTGAATAGAGCAGAGAGGGAGCAGAGCAAAGCAAAGGCGAGTATATGCTGCTGAAAGCAGGGAGCAATGAATGAAACGGTTGATTTACCCTGCTTGGGCAAAGAGCAGGTTTGCTCTAAGGCCCCATTCACACCTGAGCATTTTGTAGCTTGTAAGCCTGAAGCTACAAAACGCTGGCAGGGGAAAAAAAAATCAATTATTCTCTATGGAGATGGTTCACATCTCCACTCCAAAACGCTTGAAGCTAGAAGCTCCAAAAAGCCTCAAACAAGTTCTGGAACTCTTTTTAGGCAGATTACAGGCGGTTTTTCTGCTTTTTACATTGGTGACCTTTTGACCTGTACAAAATCATGTTAAAAGAGGGGCAAAAAAGGAGGGGCAAAAAAGGAGGGGCATGAAAGGAGGGTCAAAAAAGGAGGGGCATGAAAGGAGGGGCAAAAAAGACACAACTTCCTGCCTGAAAACGATAAGCTCAGGTGTGAATGGGGACTAAGGTCAGATAAGGTGCAACGAAACTAGTTGCACAATAGAATCACAAAATATCAAGAAGAAAAAAATAAACACTGGTTGTTTTGTACATTATTTTACATCGTTTCACAGCTCAGAGTGTTCAATTTTCCAGTTCTCCAAACATGAGCTATGTAGAAATGTATACTATACACACCACACCTTAATCAGTCAAATCTAAATGCCAGGAAAGTGTTACACCCAAGATGTTAATTTAGGAAAAAAAAGTTTACCAACGAATGGAGACGTAATATACTCAGTAGTTTATAATTAAATTACTTTATAAAATAAGATCGTAATGTAGATAGATCAAGTCAGACAGCTGAATACACAAGTGAAACACAAACAGAGGGAGACTCTTGCTGGCCATAATTTATGGTAATGTACATAGTTATGGGGTTCACTTATTACTGCTGCACTACATGGCTACACCGTGACAACCCTTTTCAGCACTTGCAGTTGTGCACCCTGTCTGTGTGAACATCAATTTGGCAGTGCCTTTCCAAGAGAACGGTCAACATAATTTGTAATGGATGATTGCAGGTGGTGCCTTCCCTATGAATGATATAGGTAGACTTCTGGTGTCCACATGACATCAACATGCAGAATTCACAACAACATACATGTAGCAGCAAACTAGCCTAGGTTATAACAGGCTTCGAGATCTGTGTGATTGGGTCAATTACAGCTGTCTTGGCTTCCTTTGATTCCAGCTTTCTAGAAGCAGGGCTTTGATCTCTAGACACTGGAGATCAACAATTCTGCACATTAGGAAGTAGGTTGCTGAATTCAACACACATTTTGAGGCTGGTGGAACTAACTACCAATCTACGGGACAGACACTCGAATTTCATGGATATATGAAGCACTTGGAGAAGCTACTCTACCTACTCACTCCTTTAGATCTATTTATTTTTATTTCATTTTTCTAGCTACAGCACCAATGTTACTGAGCTCATCCCTGACTGGTCACCCTCCCTTTTTCCTTTTTAATGGCAATGGCAGTTACCCTTATCAAGTACTAGGCCAGCAGGACCCACTTATCTACACACGTGAACCTATGTTATTTAAGGACTGGTTGTAAATGGTAGATCACATTGTATGGACTGCCCCTATATACACTACATTGTCAAAAGCATTGGGACACCTGTCTTTACACGCACATGAACTTTAATGGCATCCCAGTCTTAGTCCGTACGGTTCAATATTGAGTTGGCCCACCCTTTGCAGCTATAACAGCTTCAACATTCTAGGAAGGCTGTCCACAAGGGTTAGGAGTGGGTCTATGGAAATGTTTGACCATTCTTCTAGAAGCGCATTTGTGAGGTCAGGCATGTGTGTTGGAGGTTGTGCCCCAGGAAGATGTCACGTGTGACAAAACATGTCAGGCAGAGCTACAGGCTGACGCCATCACGCCCCACGTGAACCCATGCGGGCGATTGCTTTCCCTTTGCCGGAAAATTATTTTATTCTATGTGCGCTCAGATTTTATACATTGTAAGTAGCCATTTGGCTTTCTTTTAAAAAATACCACCTTAATAGTATTACACTATCGGAGCTTCTTTCCTTGTTTCGTTCATCTCTTTTTCTTGGATGATTGGGACGTCTCATTGTAAGGGGAGATTACGGTGAAGGATTCATCTACCATCCCAGTGCCTTAGTGGCTCGGTTCTTCACTACCCCACAGAGGTTATTCTGCCTGCATGTTTGACCATTCTAAGGATAGGTAGGCCCGGCTATCTGGTAAGAGTCCTTGACTACAGTGTGTGGGTTGCCACAGAAAATTGCATCAAGTCACTTGGTGGTGGAACTCAATTTTATCCTTGGACTTTTCACATCAACTACTAGGACTCACTTATATACAGAAGTGTATTTTTTGTTTGTTCTTTTTGCACTTTAAGATGTTTTCACATATATCTAATGTGTCACAGTATGTTTATCATTTATGACTAGCACGATTTTATTTAGTTTACAGATGTTGGACGAGAAGCACTAGCTCGCAGTCTCCAATCGAACTCATCCCAAAGGTGTTCTATCGGGTTGAGGTCAAGACTTTGTGCAGGCCATTCAAGTTCCTCCACCCCAGACTTGCTTATCTATGTCTTTATGGACCTTGCTTTGTGCACTGGTGTGCAGTCATGTTGGAACCGGAAGGGGCCACCCCTGGACTGTTCCCACAAAGTTGAAATGTCCAAAATGTCTTGGTATGCTGATGCCTTAAGAGTTCCCTTCACTGGAACTAAGGGGCCAAGCCCAACCTCTGAAAAACAAGACCACTCCCAACCCCCCCTCCACCAAATGATTTAGACCAGTGAACAAAGCAAGGTCCATAAAGACATAGATGAGCGAGCTTGGGTTGTGGGGGGGTTGTAAGAATTTGTCAGATTTACATTTTTTGTGCTGTCTGTGTCCTGACTTTGGAGATATCGCCCCATTTTCTGTCCCTATGGCCATATAGGAAGAGAGGCAGAAATGTAAAGAAAAAATAAAAGGACTACCCTTCTTCCACTGAATCTGAAAAAATATGTTTTGGATGGAGGCTTAGGGCAGTAACAGACTCAGGCAACCTTATAATTTAGACAGTGTAAGGCAAGTCCATTGTGAATTATATGGCACTTGTAGTAGGCATGATGCAGCTGCTCTTGCACCTAGGCCCATTTCTTCAGTCTTTCCACAGCGCTGTGTGACTGCAAGATGGCTACCAGAACAGTGGAAGGACAAGATATTACTCTTCAGCTGTTCCTGTTCCTAGATCCAAACCCACTGGTGATGCCATCAATGTAACAATACAATCAGAGTGGACAGACTATGCTTAGGATGTAGAACTCCTGGCTTGTGTGAGGCTAGAAAAACAGTGTGCCAAAGCACTGACAGTTGTGTGGAAGTGCTTTGCTGCTTCTAATCAGGAATTATAAGCTCAAGGTACATATTTTACTGGGTGCTTTGTCACATTAATCTGCTCTAATGAACCCTCACTAAAGAGCCAACCTTTATAAGTATAGGTCTGCTTTAAGAAAAGTTATGGTTCAGATCTGAAATTAAGTCATTTGAAAAAAGCAATTAACATAAACAATAGGTTACACAAGGCTGCCAGTTCACAGACTCACTTGAAATATCGGAGAGAGGCGTTAATCAACACTCTTAGATGACAGCTCAATTATCTTTGAAGAAGACATGTCATAACCCGCAGTACCTTATGTCTGAGGTGATGCTTGCAATCAGTGTCTTGCAGGCAGGTTTAAGGAAGAACATGTGCAACTAACTTATGTCACAGGAAACCTCCAATTAAACAACAAAATGTCCTTGAAAGCTCGACCAGTCTCCTGGACTAATATAGCCACATGGTTTACACAACCTGAAGGAGTCTGCCACTGGTGCATTGATTCTCAAATGTGGTCATTGGCGTCCACCAGCAGATAGATAGATACATATGAAAATAATAAATGTGATTTTTACTTTTTTGTTTGTATTTTACAAACCATTTCCCCCCAAAAAAATAAAAGGTTTGCTAAAGCTGGCCATATGCGGTTAGAAAATCGTTCCAAAAAGCATTTGAAACGCTCGATCGTTCAACTTTCAAAACGTTAGTGGGCTAATTTGGATTCTGGAAATGCTAATTTTTATGCCAAAAAAAGAACCAACATGTCAGATTTTTTGCACCAAATCGAAGGATTTTCGAAACATGAGTAGTGGAATCAATCGAAACCAGTTCAAACAAATCTATAGCATGCCAAGTAACCCTGGATCGTGTAATTGAGCGATGAAAATTCTACCGTGTATGTGGTTATCAATTGATAATATGTTGATAATTGGGTGACATCTATTGATACAATGATGGCATTATGACATGCATGATCGACAGATCTTCAGAAATCCAACCATTTTTTTCAAATGATTTTCTAACCATGTACAGTGCCTTGCGAAAGTATTCGGCCCCCTTGAACTTTTCAACCTTTTGCCACATTTCAGGCTTCAAACATAAAGATATAAATTTTAATTTTTTGTGAAGAATCACCAACAAGTGGGACACAATTGTGAAGTGGAACGAAATCTATTAGATATTTTAAACTTTTTTAGCAAATAAAAAACTGAAAAGTGGTGCGTGCAAAATTATTCGGCCCCTTTACTTTCAGTGCAGCAAACTCACTCCAGAAGTTCAGCCAGGATCTCTGAATGATCCAATGTTGTCCTAAATGACTGATGGTGATAAATAGAATCCACCTGTGTGTAATCAAGTCTCTGTATAAATGCACCTGCTCTGTCATAGTCTCAGGGTTCTGTTGAAAGCGCAGAGAGCATCATGAAGACCAAGGAACACACCAGGCAGGTCCGTAATACTGTTGTGGAGAAGTTTAAAGCCGGATTTGGATACAAAAAGATTTCCCAAGCTTTAAACATCCCAAGGAGCACTGTGCAAGCGATCATTTTGAAATGGAAGGAGTATCAGACCACTGCAAATCTACCAAGACCTGGCTGTCCCTCTAAACTTTCAGCTCAGACAAGGAGAAGACTGATCAGAGATGCAGCCAAGAGGCCCATGATCACTCTGGATGAACTGCAGAGAACTACAGCTGAGGTGGGAAAGTCTGTCCATAGGACAACAATCAGTCGTACACTGCACAAATCTGGCCTTTATGGAAGAGTGGCAAGAAGAAAGCCATTTCTCAAAGATATCCATAAAAAGTCTTGTCTAAAGTTTGCCACAAGCCACCTGGGAGACACACCAAACATGTGGAAGAAGGTGCTCTGGTCCGATGAAACCAAAATCGAACTTTTTGGCCACAATGCAAAACGATATGTTTGGCGTAAAAGCAACACAGCTCATCACCCTCAACACACCATCCCCACTGTCAAACATGGTGGTGGCAGCATCATGGTTTGGGCCTGCTTTTCTTCAGCAGGGACAGGGAAGATGGTTAAAATTGAGGGGAAGATGGATGCAACCAAATACAGGACCATTCTGGATGAAAACCTGTTGGAGTCTGCAAAAGACCTGAAAGTGGGACGGAGATTTATCTTCCAACAAGACAATGATCCCAAACATACAGCAAAATCTACAAAGGAATGGTTCACAAATAAACATATCCAGGTGTTAGAATGGCCAAGTCAAAGTCCAGACCTGAATCCAATCGAGAATCTGTGGAAAGAGCTGAAAACTGCTGTTCACAAACGCTCCCCATCCAACCTCACTGAGCTCGAGCTGTTTTGCAAGGAAGAATGGTCAAGAATTTCAGTCTCTCGATATGCAAAACTGATAGAGACATACCCCAAGCGACTTGCAGCTGTAATCGCAGCAAAAGGTGGCTCTACAAAGTATTAACGCAAGGGGGCCGAATAATTTTGCACGCCCCACTTTTCATTTTTTTATTAGTCAAAAAAGTTTCAACAATCCAATAGATTTCGTTCCACTTCACAATTGTGTCCCACTTGTTGGTGTTTCTTCACAAAAAATTAAAATTTTATATCTTTATATTTGAAGCCTGAAATGTGGCAAAAGGTTGAAAAGTTCAAGGGGGCCGAATACTTTCGCAAGGCACTGTATATAGCCAGCTTTAGAAAGGTCAAAGTTCTATTAGATGCTTAAATAGCAGATGCCACACTAAATTGATTGAAAAAATGATAAAATTAACAACAATATAAAACTGTAATAAGCACAGAGCTTGATGATCTGTCATGACATACCTTTCCATAGTCAAGGTTAACAACAAATCTATTGTCAAAAAAGCTAAAATTCAGTCATGGTAGCCAGTAAGGCCTTAGTTATAGCTGTGACATAGGCCAAACTGGGCAAAATGCATTAAAGTTTTTGCCATGTAATGTTGTAGGCCTAAAACAGGACATTTCGAAATCATGGGTTCACTCCAATCTACTGTACTTTGGAGTCTTCCTTAACCCTTGTAGGAGTCCTTCTACCAAGCAAACTACCCAAAACTTTTCAGTCCTAAATATTCCTTGCTAATGTCCTGGGAGAAACATAATATATATTGAGGCTTTAGAGGGTTGCGGCTGTCAAGATGTCCGCTTGCCTAAGTTCTTATATTACTCCAGAGTCTTACTGGTCGCTATTGCTGCCTTCGTGCTTTGGGCTCTCCAAACACAAATGCTTCACTTTGTCTGGAGGGGTACCAATCCATGGGAATAGAGATCAGTATTATACAGAAGAAAATCATAAGTAGAAGTTTTTTTTTTTTTTTGAACCTCATAGTGTGTACCAGGCTTTAGGCTTCAAACACTTCCAGAAATACTACAGTTAATGTAGTCCAAGTGGACCCAGGGCAATCTGATAGAGGAATTCCTTTGTTGGTTTCCCTGGAAGCCCATCACTGAAATCCCATTGCCATCAAAAACATCTTATGGGTGTCTCCTGAATATCACACCCATAAGAGGTTTCACCCTTGTCTGCGTGCCTTCTTGGGTCTTTCTCTCTTTTTACCAGTACAGAAAATGAAAGCAAATCTAAAATATTTTACAAGATGAGGGGAAATCTTTTATTGTGAATACCTGCCCCTAACCCCTCCCCCCCCCCCCCCCCCCCCCCCCCCCCCCCCCCCCCCCCCCCCCCCCCCCCCCCCCCCCCCCCCCCCCCCCCCCCCCCCCCACCCCCCCCCCCCCCCCCCCCCCCCCCCCCCCCCCCCCCCCCCCCCCCCCCCCCCCCCTCCCCCCCCCCCCCCCCCCCCCCCCCCCCCCCCCCCCCCCCCCCCCCCCCCCCCCCCCCCCCCCCCCCCCCCCCCCCCCCCCCCCCCCCCCCCCCCCCCCCCCCCCCCCCCCCCCCCCCCCCCCCCCCCCCCCCCCCCCCCCCCCCCCCCCCCCCCCCCCCCCCCCCCCCCCCCCCCCCCCCCCCCCCCCCCCCCCCCCCCCCCCCCCCCCCCCCCCCCCCCCCCCCCCCCCCCCCCCCCCCCCCCCCCCCCCCCCCCCCCCCCCCCCCCCACCCCCCCCCCCCCCCCCCCCCCCCCCCCCCCCCCCCCCCCCCCCCCCCCCCCCCCCCCCCCCCCCCCCCCCCCCCCCCCCCCCCCCCCCCCCCTCCCCCCCCCCCCCACCCCCCCCCCCCCCCCCCCCCCCCCCCCCCCCCCCCCCCCCCCCCCCCCCCCCCCCCCCCCCCCCCCCCCCCCCCCCCCCCCCCCCCCCCCCCCCCCCCCCCCCCCCCCCCCCCCCCCCCCCCCCCCCCCCCCCCCCCCCCCCCCCCCCCCCCCCCCCCCCCCCCCCCCCCCCCCCCCCCCCCCCCCCCCCCCCCCCCCCCCCCCCCCCCCCCCCCCCCCCCCCCCCCCCCCCCCCCCCCCCCCCCCCCCCCCCCCCCCCCCCCCCCCCCCCCCCCCCCCCCCCCCCCCCCCCCCCCCCCCCCCCCCCCCCCCCCCCCCCCCCCCCCCCCACCCCCCCCCCCCCCCCACAAACCCCCCCCCCCCCCCCCCCCCACACACACCCCCCCCCCCCCAACCCCCCCCCCCCCCCCCCCCCCCCCCCCCCCCCCCCCCCCCCCCTATAAAACCCCCCCCCCCCCCCCCCCCCCCCCCCACAATTTTTTCATGATTTTGGGGAACTTTTCTCTTACTTTATGTTACGTCTGTGGAATAGGAAGAAACCCCAATGAATTGAACCATTCTAGACAAGAAAAGATATTTAATTCCAAAATTTCACCATGACAGCCAACAGTCACCTTATACATATTGTTTTCAATCATTGTTTCATGGAGCCCTACATTTCTATTGGTGTCAGAATCTGTTAAAGGTCTGGAACTTCATCTTGTGAAAATTAAGACCAACTGTGGTCTATAGCTGAAGCACTGTCCTCTTAGTGCAGCCCTACCTCCACGCACAGGAAGTGGGGCAGTGTACACAAGGCAAAATATGTGTGAAGAGACTGCAGTCCTACTCATGGACTATGTAACAAATATAATTAATCTGGATTTCGCAAATGTTGGTTAAGGCGTATGGTATGGTATTTGGAACTTAAAATAACTGCAAAATAAATGCTAACTAAGCTAACACATGCAGTACATTTCCCTTGTAGGCATTTTAAGAATTTGTAATGAATACAAGTCACTTTACAGATCACAAAACTGTTTCTGGAGATCAAAAGGTATGCGACATGTCAAAGCCAGGCTTGCGCATATAGGCCACCATCTATTTTATTGTGTGAAGCCCACGACCTGCATTATAGCAATTGTACTCTGGCAATACAGCCTGGGTGTCCTGTGTTTCACCACTGCATTAAGACAGACACCCTACAGACATCAAAGCATCATCCAGAAAGATTATAAATCACTTTTACTTGTAATGATAGGAAAGTGACAATATGGGAATCCAATTTTCTTCAACAGCCTTTGAATGTTCCCACAATGCGTGATCTTTGTGAAGAGATGGAACATAAACAAAGGGCTTCCCACCTCTAACCCATTAAAGAAAGCCAGAGTGTGAATGGTGCAAAATAATACACCAGACATCTCCCTCACTTACTTCTACACAACCAATTCAAGCTCACAGAAAGCCTTCAAGGGGGCACTTGGGAGGTTTAGAAGAGTGTTTGCATTATTAGTTCAGTTACTCATTTCCTTTGGGATGAATTCATCGGGAGTGGTGCCATGCTGGAAGGAGGTAGAAGCTCTTCAATGAGTACACAGAAAGACAGGTTGGATACACAGGATTCATGTAAAGAGATGAGAGAGCAATCTACTGAAGTCCTCATTACTATTCTATACATCATACCTCAATATCCAACTTTCTCACCAGACTGAATAACAGAGGCTTCATTCAGTCAACCCAAAACGATATCTAATTTTTGGCAGATGCTGGAGAATTAAATCATCTGATAGTTTATTATGCCTCTTGGGCATTAGTGAGATTTCTGTACTTGCTCCTGGGTCTCCCAACCAAATGCGCCCATCATGGCTGCATCTGGTTTGAAGAATGCAACGGGAGGCATTCTTGTCTATATTCCCGTCGTACACATTCCTGGATCACTAGGCTCATCTGTAGTGGGTGCTGTAGCGACTCCGTGCCCGATGAAGAGGTCCAGCGCGGCTCCGAAACGTTGCACTTGTTCGTTTGTGATGTGAACTTTCTGCAATAAAAGCTCAGGACTGCATTTGAAGATCCATGGTGTGCAGGTGAGTATGTGCATTGATCTGTAATGGGAAGCACTGCAACATACTCAAGTGCAGTAAGTAGCAAGACACTCAAAGTTTCCAGGTGCACAGGTCCCAGTTATATTTATTTTATATTATAAAGACGTGTAACAGGAGGTGTTTGTAACATGCAAAGGTAGCAAGGACACCCAAAGCTCCCAGGTGCAAACAGAGTTGGGAATTACATCTCGCTGTTTGAGAATCAAAAATAGGCAAGGGCTGATTCAGCTCACCAGGCGCAACTCCACCCACGTTTGGTTGGAGTTACTCTTTAATGCAATATTGGCATGAGAGTAAACCCTTGCTGATAATTTTCAGTTGCAACATATTGATTTCAACTTACAGTATCTCACAAAAGTGAGTACACCCCTCACATTTTTGTAAATATTTTATTATATATTTTGTGTGACAGCACTGAAGAAATGACACTTTGCTACAATGTAAAGTAGTGAGTGTACAGTTTGTATAACAGTGTAAATTTCTGTCCCCTCAAAATAACTCAACACACAGCCATTCATGTCTAAACCGCTGGCAACTAAAGTGAAGCCCCTAAGTGAAAGTGAGTACACCCCTAAGTATTTGGTTCAGATGGTGTCTAGCGTGTGTGGTGGCAACAAGGTGAGGAGTACAAAGACAAGTGTGTCTTGCCTGCAGTCAAGCATGGTGGTGGGAGTGTCATGGTCTGGGGCTGCATGAGTGCTGCTGGCACTGGGGAGCTACAGTTCACTGAGGGAACCATGAATGCCAACATGTACTGTGACATACTGAAGCAGAGCATGATCCCCTCCCTTAGAAGACTGAGCCGCAGGGCAGTATTCCAACATAACAACCCCAAACACACCTCCAAGATGACCACTGCCTTGCTGTTCCAACATGACTGCACTCAGTGTACAAAGCAAGGTCCATAAAGACATGGATGAGCGAGTTTGGGGTGGAGGAAGTTGACTGGCCTGCACAGAGTTCTGACCTTAACACGACAGAACACCTTTGGGATGAATTAGATTGGTGACTGTGAGCCAGGCCTTCTTGTTTAACATCAGTGCCTGACCTCACAAATGCGCTTCTAAAAGAATGGTCAAACATTCCCATAGACACACTCCTAAATCTTGTGGACTGCTTCCCAGAAGTGTTGAAGCTGTTATAGCTGCAAAGGGTGGGTCAACTAAATATTGAACCTTACGGACTAAGGCTGGGATGCCATTAAATTTCATGTGCGTGCAAAGACATGTCCCAATACTTTTGACTATACTGTGTATCTTACTAGTAGAAGCCACAAAACTCATACCCTTCTACATTTACACAAAAGTGCAAGAGGGAACCAGACAAAAACTTCTAACTGAGTCAGCTGCAGATCCATTTGACATGATGTCGCAATAGGTTTGTCAAAAATGCATGTGTCAGAACAGTTGAGCGCTGGGAGGCATAATAGGTGTAAAAGTCTGATAACGACCATCACATACAAAAGTCAAAAGGACATTGTTTTATTGAACTAAAGTGGCAGACCCTTTAAACAGACAGACCAGAAGCATCCAGTTCAACATCATAATAATAATAATATAATGTAATATATAACGTACTGCAAGTAGTTTTTAGTGCAATATTTAAAGCGTACATAAACCCCAACAATGAACGTCTGTTATTTGCCATCTTTGGTCCATTAACCACTTCAATACTGGGCGCTTTCACCCCCTTCCTGCCCAGGCCAATTTTCAGCTTTCAGTGCTGTGACACTTTAAATGACAATTGTGCGGTCATGCAACACTGTACCCAAATTACATTTTTATATATTTTTTGAGACAAATAGTTTTCTTTTGGTGGTATTTAATCACCACTGGGTTTTTTTATTTTTTGCTAAACAAACTAAAAAAGTCTGAAAATTTGGAAAAAACACACCTTTTCTTCATTTCCGTTATACAATTATGCAAATAAGCAATTTTCTTCTTCACTGATGGGTACTGATAGGCACTGATGAACACTAATGGGGCGGCACTGATTATCAGTGTAACTGTTCCTTGTAACTGGAAAGCAAGTTATCAGCTTTCCTTTCCTCAGGCACTGACATCGCTGAGGAAAGGAAATGCCGATAATCGACTTTTGTTTACATGTGATCAGCTGTGATTGGACACAGCTGATCACATGGTAAAGAGCCTACGTCATCGGCTCTATATCCTGATCGGTTTTGCTCTGTGTCTGAAGGACACGGCCCACCACCGATATGGGCACGCATGTGTGGCGCGATGTGAAGGACGTCATATGAAGTCCAGTCAGAACAGCAAAGCCCCTGCCCGGCCATCAATCTGCTATAGGCCGGGTCGGGAAGGTGTTAAATATACCACAGATTATATATCTTTTGTTATATCCGTTTCAGAAATTTAAAAAAATCACCTGTTGAATTTGCCAGAAACCTTGTGAGCTGATGGATGACCTCCTGTGATCACTACTGGTGCGGACTCATTTACATTTTTCCTTGAGGACTAGCCAACTATGTCCTATGTTATGGACAATAGGGGAGGGGTAGTATTCTATAGTCCTATCTTGTTTTTTGGTATTTGCAAAAGGGGGCCAAGTGAGTCCTAATCCTACTGGCCATAGATGGATCGAATTTCGGCAGGTTCTGCAGTACAACCAGCATGTCGGATTTTTTGCTATAGCCACTAGCAGTGATCATTGTGTTCTGCTGGCAGGGACAGCTCCCCATGCCCCCCACCAGCAGAACACAATAGTAATGTAGAAGGGATTTCCCCATCAATACTGTGTTGATGGGGGAATCTAGAGAGATTTTCTTCCCTGCAACCTGTGGTTAAAGAAAAGAAAATTGCATCATCTATAGTTTGCCTTACTGGCAAAATTACCTGGTAAAAATAAAATGCAAAAATAGCTTGGGGGGAAGAAAAACTGCAACCACCACTGGTAAGCTGCATCACATTACATTTGCTTTTGAGTTTAAATATGCTTTGAAGCAGCGGTCCCCAATATCCCCGCGACCAGGGACCAGCTGCACGAAAGTCAACCCACCCGCAGGCCAGTGGGAGATAGGGGCAGCAGTATAGTGTAGTAGTGGGAGCTGCCGCAGACTTTCCTCTTGTAGCACCACGAAGAAGAACTATCAGGAGTGTCCTCTGGTGGTCAGAGGGTGGCAGTTTAACATGTGCTCGCCCGCTCTGCCTGCTGCCAACCCCTGCCACGTGTCCTGACTCTCAGCAAACTAAGAACCGCCAGAAGTCCATGGCCCGGGGGTTGGGGAACCCTACTTTATCCACTTCTGGACCGAGCCTCTTTTTGAGATTTAATATATACAGTGGTGTGAAAAAGTGTTTGCCCCCTTCCTCATTTCCTGTTCCTTTGCATGTTTGTCACACTTAAGTGTTTCGGAACATCAAACCAATTTAAACAAATAGTCAAGGACAACACAAGTAAACACAAAATGCAATTTGTAAATGAAGGTGTTTATTATTAAAGGTGAAAAAAAAATCCAAACCATCATGGCCCTGTGTGAAAAAAGTGATTGCCCCCCTTGTTAAAACATACTATAACTGTGGTTGTCCACACCTGAGTTCAATTTCTCTAGCCACACCCAGGCCTGATTATTGCCACACCTGTTCACAATCAAGGCATCACTTAAATAGGAGCTGCTTGACACAGTAAGGTCCACCAGAAGATCCTTAAAAGCTACACATCATGCCGAGACCCAAAGAAATTCAGGAACAATTGAGAAAGAAAGTAATTGAGATCTATCAGTCTGGAAAGGGTTATAAAGCCATTTCCAAAGCTTTGGGAATCCAGCGAGCCACAGTGAGAGCCATTATCCACAAATGGCGAAGACATGTAACAGTGGTGAACCTTCCCAGGGGTGGCCGGCCGCCCAAAATTACCCCAAGAGCGCAGCGACGACTCATCCAAGAGGTCACAAAAGACCCCACAACAACGTCCAAGGAACTGCAGGCCTCACTTGCCTCAGTTAAGGTCAGCGTTCATGCCTCCACCATCAGGAAAAGACTGGGCAAAAATGGCCTGCATGGCAGAGTTCCAAGGAGAAAACCACTGCTGAGCAAAAAGAACATCAAAGCTCGTCTCAATTTCTCCACAACACATCTTGATGATCCCCAAGACTTTTGGGACAACATTCTGTGGACCGATGAGACAAAAGTGGAACTCTTTGGAAGGTGTGTGTCCAAGTATATCTGGCGTAGAAGGAACACTGCATTTCAGAAAAAGAACATTATACCAACAGTAAAATATGGTGGTGGTAGTGTGATGGTCTGGGGCTGTTTTGCTGCTTCAGGACCTGGAAGACTTGCCGTGATAAAAGGAACTATGAATTCTGCTGTCTACCAAGAGATCCTGAAGGAGAATGTCCGACCATCTGTTCGTGTACTCAAGCTGAAACAAACTTGGGTTCTGCAGCAAGACAATGATCCTAAACACACCAGCAAGTCCACCACCGAATGGCTGAAGAAAAACAAAATGCAGACTTTGGAGTGGCCTAGCCAAAGTCCTGACCTGAATCCTATTGAGATGTTGTGGTATGACCTTAAAAAGGCCGTTCATGCTCGAAAACCCTCTAATGTAACTGAATTAGGACAATTCTGCAAAGATGAGTGGGCCAAAATTCCTCCAGGACGCTGTAAAAGCCTCATTGCACGTTATCGCAAACGCTTGGTTGCAGTTGTTGCTGCTAAGGGTGGCCCAACCAGTTATTAGGTTTTGGGGGCAATCACTTTTTCACACAGGGC
>CM053028.1:95493631-95607425 GCA_028564925.1 Lithobates sylvaticus
CTGCGGCGGCTGGTCGGCAAGTGGTTAAAAAAAGGAAAACTATTTCAAGGGTTAGTTTTCCTAGGTGTAGGAGTTAGGTGTCAAGTTATTAGATTTCCTTCTATTGGGGAGATTTCTCTTAATTTCCTGCCTTGGGAGGCGCAATAAGAAGTAATAGGATATTTTCCCAAAATAATGGAAATTCCCTTAAGGCCTGGTTCACACCTATGCATTTTTTAGTACATTTTAAGTTTTGCAGAAACACACTACAGTCCATTTAAAGTGGTTGTAAACCCGAAAAAAAAAAATCCCTGTAAGACAAATGCATAATGAGCTATCCATCGCATAGCATAACTTAAAAAATACAACGTTGTATTTAAAGGTTGAGTCAGAGACCCTCTCACCGGATCCCTCTCTAGGAGGTCCTCTGGAGGCAGCAAGTGCTCTGTATGGTGGGGGCCCCCTTATTCAGTGATACTGCAATGGCAGCCGATGCGATGATAGACATGTGCAGAATGAAAAAACTTGTTTAGTTTCGGATAGAGTCGTTATGTTACTAATTTAGTTTTGTTGATTCGTTCATTTAGGTTCGTTTTAACTCTTTTTATTTTTGTGATTTTATAACCAATTCGACATTTTCAGAACAATTCGAATTTGGATAGGTCAAAAAATGGTCGATGTCACAAGGAGGCAGGGTCACCCTTTCACATGATCGGGTAACTCCGCCGCTATTTAAGAAATGTCAGACAGAGGAGCAGGCAGTCATCGGGGAGCCTTCGTCAAGGCCAGAGGTTTTTTCTTTTTTCTGCGGTGTGGTAGGAGGCGTGATTTACAGTGGATCTACATCGAGGGACATTGTTTTTTGATTTTTTTAATAAAGGAATTGTCAAAAACTCGTGTAGTGTCTTTATTACCTTTCTACACTTTTTTGTTGAATGGGTGGGGGTACTATGTACCCCATACTCATTCACATGGGGGACGGGATCTGGGGGCCCCCCCGCCCAAAAGCACCCCCCATTTATGACCCCCCATAATGCTCGTATAAGGGTCTGGTGTGGATCTTGGGGAGGACCCCCACTGCATTTTTTTTTGTAAAAATTTGGGCGTGGGGTTCCCCTTAACCACTTGCCGACCAGCCACAGTATATATACTGCGGCAGGTCGGCTCTCCTGCGTACCCGGTCAATGCATGTTAAACTGCACGCACACAGGTCCCGCGGACCCGACCCGTGATCGCGGTGAGGAGAGGCAGAACAGGGATCTCTCAGTGGAAACAAGGCGGATTCCCTTACTGTCAGTGGGGTAATTCTAAGATCTTCTGTTCCTAGTGATCAGGAACAGCGATCTCTTTGTTGTCCCAGGCAGCCCAGCCCCCGCACAGTTAGAACACACCGAGGGAACACAGTTAACTCCTTGATCGCCCCCTAGTGTTAACCCCTTCCCTGCCAGTGTAATTTTTACATTGATCAGTGCATTTTTATAGCACTGATCAATGTAATAATTTCACTGTCCTCAAAAAGTTTCACTTGTGGTCAGATTTGTCCACCGCAATGTCGCTGTCCCGCAAAAAATCACAGATTGCTGCCATTGCTCCAACGAGCAGGGCCCTCTGATCCTTCCTGTATTGATTTGTATTGTAATTGTACTGTCTGCCCTCATGTTGTAAAGCGCTGCGCAAACTGTTGGCGCTATATAAATCCTGTATAATAATTACCAGTAAAATAAGTCCATAGAGAATAAAGCAGATAAAGAAGAATCAAGGTCAAGCAACCCGGGTTCAGGAGTGGTGAGAATCAGAGTAGTCAGGAAGCCGGGTCACAATCAGATCAAAGGTAGGCACAGGATCCAGGGGAAAGCTGCAGATCAGACAGCAAGGATCTAGTGTAACTGCCATTCTTATAGATGTCATTTTGGCGCCAGTGCTAATGTGCGCACACCCCCGTACTCGCGTGCACACGTTCACGCATGCGCATAGGCATTCATGCAATTTTTTATTATGTTTTAAGTGACAATACTGAAGAAATTACACTTTTCTACAATGTAAAGTAGTGAGTGTACAGCTTGTATAACAATGTACATTTGCTGTCCCCTGAAAATAACAGCCATTAACCACTTCCCACCCGGCCAATGTAGATATACGGCCGGGTGGGAGCCGTCTACTTCTGATAGGACGTTCAGGAACGTCCTTCAGAAGTAGAGGGATCGCGCGCGCGCGTGCCCGCGCAGCGGCGCGATCCCGATGCGGCCGTGTCACCCGGACACGGCGCATCTCGAATCGGCAGGAGGGCACGGTGATTGGCCCTCCTGATCACATGACGGCCGTGACGAATCACGGCTGTCATGTGATGTAAACAAACAGCCGGTTGCTAGGCAATCGGCCCTCCTCTCCTCACACGGAAGTCGTCGGTGAGGAGAGGAGAGCGGATCGCTGCAGCCGGCTGGTGATCAGTGAGTATGAGATGTTTTTTTACTCACTGATCACCAGTCTAGGGTCCCCCATAGTAAAACACACGTCCCCACAGTAAAACACACATGTCCCCACAGTAAAACACACATGTCCCCAAAACACACATGTCCCCAAAACACACATGTCCCTAAATAATAAAAACACCTGTCCCTCACATATGTCCCACTAAAATCACATGTGCCAATGATTATCTGCACACATATGTCCGTGATCACCTGCACACCCCTTTTACATGATCATTTGCGTACATATGTCCGTGATCACGCGAACCAATTATTATACACTTAACGGAATTTTTTTTACAAAAAACATGTAGCAGAATACATTTTGGCTTAAACTTATGACAAAATTTGATTTTATTGGATTTCTTTTAAAAAAGAAAGGAGAAAATATTGTTTTTTTTCAAAATTTCCGCTATGTTTTCGCTTATATCGCAAAAAATAAAAAACGGAGTCGCGAATAAATACCACCAAACTAAAGCTCTATTTGTGCGAACAAAATGATAAAAAATTCATTTGGTTACAGCATTGCATGACCGCGCAATTGTCACTGAAAGTGCGCGAGCGCTGAAAGCTGAAAATTGGTCTGGGCAGGAAGGGTGTTTAAGTGCACAGTAGGCAAGTGGTTAATGTCTGAACCACTGGCAACAAAAGTGAGTACATCCCTAGGTGAAAATGTCCAAATTGGGCCAAAAGTGTCAATATTTGGTGTGGCCACCATCATTCTCCAGCACTGCTTTAACCCTCTTGGGCATGGAGTTCACCAAAGCTTCACAGGTTGCCAATAGAGTCCTCTTCCACTCCTCCATGACGACATCACAGAGCTGGTGGATGTTAGAGACCTTGCACTCCTCCACCTTCCGTTTGAGGATGCCCCACAGATGCTCAATAGGGTTTAGGTCTGGACAGTGCCGATCCTGACCTCCCTGGGGCCCTAGGCAAAATTCTGCTAAGGGGCCCTCTACTTGACCCATTATGCCGTGAGCTATGTAAACTATTTTCCATTGCCACACAGTCACACCTGACACTTCAGTGCTCCCAAAACAATCCTCCCTCCTTTAAACAAAACAGTCAAAGAATAAGTACAACAATATAGAACAGAATGAGGTCCCCAGAGAGCCCCCCTTACATCAGGGTCCTCAGAGAGCCCCCCTTACATCAGGGTCCTCAGAGAGCCCCCCTTACATCAGGGTCCTCAGAGAGCCCCTCCTTACACCAAGGTCCCCAGAGAGCCCCCCTTAAATCAGTGTCCTCAGAGAGTCTCCCCCTACATCAGGGTCCCCAGAGAGCCTTCCCCTACATTAGGGTCCCCAGAGAGCCCCCCCTTACATCAGGGTCTCCAGAGAGCCTCCCCCAACATTAGGGTCCCCAGAGAGCCCTCCCTTACATCAGGGTCCCCAGAGAGCCTCCCCTTACATCAGGGTCCCCAGAAAGCCCCTCCTTACATCAGGGTCCCTAGAGAGCCCCTCCTTACATCAGTGTCCTCAGAGAGCCCCTCCTTACATCAGGGTCCCCAGTGGGCCTCCCTACTTACATCAGGGTCCCCAGAGGGTATCCCCTTACATCAGGATCCTCAGAGAGCCTCCACTTACACCAGGGTCCCCAGAGAGCCTCCCCTTACACCAGGCTCCCCAGAGAGCCCCTCCTTACATCAGGGTCCTCAGAGAGCCCCTCCTTACATCAGGGTCCTCAGAGAGCCCCCCTTACATCAGGGTCCCCAGAGAGCCCCCCCTTACACCAGGGTCCCAAGACAGCCTCCCCTTACATTAGTGTCCCAAGAGAGCCTTCCCTCTTAAATTAGTGTCCCCAGAGAGACCCTCCTTACACAGGGTCCCCAGAGAGCCCCTCCTTACACAGGGTCCCCAGAGAGCCCCCCTCTGACATTAGTGTCCCCAGGGGGCCCCCTCTTACACCAGTGTCCCCAGAGGGCCCCGTCCTTACATCAGTGTCCCCAGAGGGCCCCGTCCTTACATCAGTGTCCCCAGAGAGCCCCCTCTTACATTAGTGTCCCCAGAAAGCCCCCCTCTTACATTTGGGCCCCCAAACAGCTGACTCCCCCCTTGCAGAGGTTCCCCTGTACCTGGCTGGTGGAGGTGGGAGGCGGCGATTGGCAGCTTTATGGTGTCCACAGGCAGGGGGATCTCCCTGGGGCTAGTAGTTCTATCTCCGAATGTATACAGCGGAGAGGGGAGGGGCCTCTGACCCAGGCATCAACAACAGTGTTCAAGCAGAGTGAAAGTGAAACTGATACCTGCCTGGGTCAGAGGCCCCTCCCTTCTCCTCTCCACTGTATACACTGAGAGTACTACAAACCCCAGGGAGATCCCGCTGCCCACTCAGGCACCATAGAGTTGCCGATCGCCGCCTTCCACCTCCTCCCACCTCTCCTCACTGCTCTCTAAATGGCCAACCAGAGGTGCAGGGGGGGGATGCTGGGTCTTGGGGCCCCCCCACAGTGGCGGGGCCCTAAGCAGCTTGCATAGTGTGCCTATAGGGCCGATCGGCTCTGGGTCTGGAGACATGCTTGGCCAGTCCATCACCTTTACCCTTCTTTAGCAAGGCAGTGGTCATCTTGGAGGTGTGTTTGGGATCGTTATGTTGGAATACTGCCCTATGGCCCAGTCTCCGAAGGGAGGGGGATCATGCTCTGCTTCAGTATGTCACAGTACATGTTGACATTCATGGTTCCCTCAATGAACTGTAGCTCCCCAGTGCTCATGCAACCCCAGACCATGACACTCTCACCACCATGATTGACTGTAGGCAGGACACACTTGTCTTTGTACTCCTCCCCTAATTGCTGCCACACACACTTGACACCATCTGAACCAAATAAGTTTATATTGGTCTCATCAGACCACAGGACATGGTTCCAGTAATTCATGACGTTAGTCTGCTTGTCTTCAGCAAACTGCGGGCTTTCTTGTGCATCATCTTTAGAAGAGGCTTCCTTCTGGGGCGACAGCCATGCAGATCAATTTGATGCATGGTCTGAGCACTGACAGGCTGACCCCCTCCCACCCCTTCAACCTCTGCAGCAAGGCTGACAGCACTCATACGTCTATTTCCCAATAACAACCTCTGGATATGACACTGAGCACGTGCACTCAACTTCTTTGGTCGACCATGGCAAGGCCTGTTCTGAGTGGAACCTGTCCTGTTAAACCGCTGTATGGTCTTGGCCACCATGCTGCATCTCAGTTTCAGGGTCTTGGCAATGTTCTTATAGCCTAGGCCATCTTAATGTGGAACAACATTTTATTTTATTTTTTTCAGATAATCAGAGAGTTCTTTGCCATGAGGGGCCATGTTGAACTTCCAGTGAACAGTATGAGAGAGTGAGCGCTATGAATGAATGAATGAATGAATGATTTGTATAGCGCTGCAACTGCGAACTGAATCGCCTCGAGGCGCTTGACTGCTCTTGTTGGGATGCCATGTTTAGAAGAGGTGGGTCTTGAGTTTTTTCCTGAAGGCCTGATGGCTATAACGCCAAATTTAACACACCTGCTCCCCATTCACACCTGAGGCTTTGTAACACTAACGAGTCACATGACATTGGTGAGGGAAAATGGCTAATTGGGGCCAATTTTGACATTTTCACTTAGGGGTGTACTCACTTTTGTTGCCAGCGGTTTAGACATTAATGGCTGTGTTGAGTTATTTTGAGGGGACAGCAAATTTACACGGTTATACAAGCTGTACACTCACTACTTTACATTGTAGCAAAGTGTCATTTCTTCAGTGTTGTCACATGAAAAGGTATAATAAAATATTTACAAAAATGTGAGGCGTGTACTCACTTTTTTGAGATACTGTAACTACAGAACATAAGGGCCCCATAGCAAAATTATGATGGGGCCCCAGTGACCTCCCTACTGATCTTAAAGTATAACTAAATGCAAAACCATTTATACCTTTTTTTTTGTTTTGGATGGAATGGGATTAGAACACCTGTCAATTTTTATTCCTCTCTGTACCCCGTTAATTTTATTTTTATATTTTTATTATCATTGAAAGTAAAAAGAAAATCACAAATTTTGGGTTGTCCCCAGAAAAGTAATAGAGGGGAAATCTTCCAATGGGGACACTAGTTCTGGTGACCTGGGGGTCCCCAAGGAAATCCCTTAATTTGCAGAGATCTCCTCTCACTTCCTGTTTGGCTTTGGACAGGAAGTGAAGGGAAACCTCCACAATGGGACACTGTGGTGGTAAAAAATCTGACAGGGGTTATAACTAAGGATGGGCTCCGGCGTGTTCGCACAGCCCATGTACAGAGCCCGCCAGGAAGTCGGCATGGTGTTGCGCTAATCACAGGCTGTGAGACATTTCCCAATCTCTGCAGCTGTGCATCGGGAAATGTCTCACTGCCTGTGATTAGCGCAGCGTCGTGCCGACTTCCTGGCGGGCTCTGCACGTGGGCTGTGCGAACACGCCGGAGCCCATCCTTAGTTATAACCCTCCCTTACTCTATCCAAAATGAAAAAAAAAAGTTTTCCCTATAGTTCTACTTTAACATGAAGTATGTTTAAATCAAATATATGAGAGCTGTCAGCATAGTTAATAGACTACAAGGGACCAGAGCTGTGGATAGAAGTTGTCAGGGAAAAGAGGTGCATCATTGCATGGAATTCATTTTTAACTGTCATTTTCCAGTTAACCATATTCCGTTCTCAGCACCTTTGATGTCAGATTAGGTAAATTCTCCTCTCACCCCTACAGTCACTGCAGTAGAGATGTAAAGGCCCGGAAAAAAAACTGAAAAATTCGGGGAAAAAAAACGTTTTTTTTTTCCTGAAGGCTTTTTTGTTTTTTTTCCCAAAAATTGGAAAAATTGCAAAAAAGAAAAAAAAATTGTGGAATATTTTATTTTAACATGATGAATAAAATATTTTAAGACAGGGTGTTCAAATATTTTCCAAATCATTTCTAAAAAAATGAAATAAATTAACAGTAGGCCATAGTGTGCATAAAAACATTGGCCAGTACCCCAGAGGGATGCTTGGAGTGAAGATAGACACTTTAGAGAGGTGTATGCATGTAATAAAGTAAACGTTTAATTCAAAAATATAACAAAATATACAAAAGTATAAATGCTACAGTATGTTTACATACAAAAAAATGGGATAGGTTGATACAGTTTTTAACATGTCAACAGCAGAAACATACAAAACGTTGTGACAATAATAAGAACTTGCTTGGTACATATGGTAAGGATGATGCCAACATGTTTCGGACTTTGGTACTTTATCAAGGCAACTAGATATCCTTTAGATTCCCATCTAGGTATGTGAGGAATCATATGGTTAGTATAGATTAGATACAACGTATTATACTGTCAATGTATACATTGCTAGACACAACTAGTGTGGTAGGTAAAATGTGAAAGGGGTACTCACATGTGCTGCCAGTGTTTGTTAGAATGCCACAAGGGGGAGCCACTAAGCGTGGTGTCCTGAAGTGTCAGAGGAAGTATGTTTAAAAACAAGATAAACTTGGCCACATTGATGTGGAAAGCTTGCTGAAGAACCCTCAAAGGCTACAAGCTCCAAAAACAAGGCTTGGGCGGGAAGGCCCAGGTCCTGTGTCAGGCAAAGTTGGCCAAACAGTGTATCACTGTAAAAATAAAATATGAAGGTATGATGAGAATGGGTAGTCTTATGGTGCAAATGCAGCCAAATAAAAAGCCATGTATTTACCTGAGTAAGAATCGTTGACACCAAAAGGGAAAGGTCAGCTCTGGATCATCAGCAGCATGTACTGAAGCCAGAAAGTAGGAGGTATATATGTGGTCAGAAAATGAAGATCAGCTGGGTAAAGGGGTGGATACTCAGCTGGAAAACATTGCGCTGATTGGCTGGTTTGTCTGAAGGAAGAGAGCGCCAAAAGCGCCACAGTGTACTTCCTATTATGGACCTCTGACGGGGCGGCGCCGGGCGTGACCGCGTCATCACGGCGGGGCCGCGTCCGGCGTCGTGACGTCACCGACGCGGGAAAGGAACCGCCGGCGTCCTGGTGCGCTCCATGCTGGAGCGCAAACAGGAAGCGGACATGATGGAAGGTCCGGTTTAACAGCGGGAGTGTGGCGCATGCGCAGAAACAAGGTCGCGCATGCTTACCAGGTCTTACCCGCGCCGGGTAGTACAGTGAGGGGAAGCAGGCTAAGATAATGTATGTAAACCTATAGAGTGGCAAAAAAACAAACAAACATGGAAGAACATGTACAGCACTAACATTATAAATATTATTCAAGTTACAATACTTGGTAATATATGGCATTGGATCGGAGGGACAAAAACGCATGATTAACAGGCACAGTATATAATACATATAATGACGGAGATTTATGTGGGTGCTTAGTGTGGGGGACGGAACTATAGATCTAATTCACAGACTCCAGTTTCAAAGCCCTCGAGGTAAGGTTTAAAATTGAAAGCCTCATTGAGGCCAGGGGGTAAGGTGGCATTTAGGTGAAAAATCCATCGAAGTTCGCTCTGTAAAAGCGCTTTATTGTAGTCACCCCCTCGGGCTGGGGGTGGAATGTGGTCTAAGGCTTTAAATGAGATTTTTGGGGTAGTATCTGGGTGAACAGTAAAGGAATGTCGTCCTAATGGTAAATCAGGATCTCTTTGATTTATACTGGTAATGTGGCCATATATCCGTTTCCAAAAGGGTAATTTGGTCTTACCCACATAAAAGCACCCACATTCACATTCCAAAAGATAAACAATGCCGATTGAACGGCAGTTCACATAATATTTGGGAAAAAAGCGTTGACCGTTAGGTAAAACATTATGTAAGTTGGATTTGGATAGAAATTTACAATAGTTGCAATTGCCACATGGAAATGTACCCTTTAGTTGTCTCCGGGATTTATTACCACTTTTGTATTCACTAGTAATAAGTTTGTCTCGGAGGGATGGAGCACGTCGATAAGTGATCAAAGGTTTGGGTGGGACAAAGGGGGAAAGTGTCCTATCTGTAGAGATGATGTGCCAGTGTTTAAGAAGTATTTGAGTGATTTCATTATGTTGTTGACAGTAATTTGTAATGATTCTAAGAGGGGGTTGTATAGATGGCCCACTAGTTTTGGAAGTAAGTAGGGCAGAGCGTGATTTGGATTTCGCTTTTTTGTATGCGTTTTTAAGAACGCTATTTTTGTAACCACGTGCGCGAAGTCTATCCCTCAACACGGAGGCCTCGTGTTCAAAGGAGGTATCCGTCGAGCAATTCCGTCGGGCACGTAGATATTGAGCAAAGGGAATGGATTTCAATAGAGGAAGGGGGTGAAAACTAGAAGCAGCAAGGATGGTGTTGCCAGCAGTCGGTTTACGGAACAGCTGGCTTTGTAGTTGTCCATATCTGTCCTTGCTAAGTGTAAGATCAAGGAAAGAGATGGAACTGTAACTATAAGTCATTGTAAATTTTAAATTGAGAGAGTTGGACGTGTTCAGATAGACAAGAAAGTCTTGTAGGGTATCAATTGGGCCTTGCCATAGAATCAAAATGTCGTCTATATAGCGTCGGAAAGAAGCTATGTGTTTAGTATAGATGCTAGCAGCATCATCTCTAAACAGGTCACGTTCCCACTCCCCCAGGTACAGATTGGCGTATGCCGGTGCGCAACAAGTGCCCATGGCGACGCCCTGTACCTGGAGGTAGTGGGAACCATTGAAAGAAAAGAAATTATGGGTTAGAATGAATTTGAGTGCTCTAATTATAAATAGAGATAACTCGTGGGGGTATATATTAGCGTTAGACAAAGTGTGTTGAATAGCTGTGAGTCCTAGAGAGTGAGGTATAGAACTGTAGAGGGCCTCGACGTCGATGGCGACCAATACAGTGTCGGCATCGACATGGAGGTCCGAAAGACCTTGAAGTAAGTGTGTGGTATCCCGTATGTATGAAGGTAATGCCTGTACTAAAGGCTGAAGTAGTTTATCTATATAACGGCTTAAATTGTCCGTAAGGCAACCCCGTCCGGAGACGATGGGTCTGCCTGGTGGTCTGGGAAGGTTTTTATGCACCTTAGGTAAGGCATAGAAGGTTGCTTCTCTCGGGAATTTGGTCCTAATATAGTCTGTAGTAGGTTTGTCAATGATGTGCTGTCTGGAGGCATCATCAACAAGGATGTATAATTCCTGTTGAAACAACCTGATTGATGTACTGGGAATTGTGGCATACCATTCACGGTTACGTAGTATGTTAAGACACATCTCGAGGTAATCTACCTTGTCTAGGACAACAATGTTTCCACCCTTGTCCGCCGGTTTGATCACTATGGATGGGTTGGTTTTCAGGTCTTGTAGGGCCAAGTGTCAAAACCCAAAAGCAAAACGACCAACACGCTAACACCTTCTTCCAACAACATCATTAACCTTTCCTCTCACACACTCACCTGTCATGAAATCTCAGTTCTTGAAAAGGGACTCACTTTTTGTCCAGTCTCACAGCTTGACAAATTCACAGCTATCAAAGATATACACCTTTTCATTCGTAAGCTACTCCTACACAGTATGTACACCCCTAATCCTTTTTTAGATAATGCTTTACACACTGCCACAGAAACTACTGCCCTCCAGCAGCTCATCGAGCTTCTCGAGGAAAACAACCCACCAGATTTGATTGATACGATTGACTTAGAAAACCTTCTCAATAACTTTGAGGATGACATACCCACCCACTCTTTACGTCCCCCTCATCACATTTCCCTCAAGAAAAAATCTAGTTTTTTTCCTTCACCTAGCACTAATCCACGTGCCGCACTTTTCCTACAATCAGTGACCAACGAAATACGACACCTTAAAACCTCTCCTACCCATTCCAAAAACAAAAACTTTACATATAACCAACACTTGGCCCTACAAGACCTGAAAACCAACCCATCCATAGTGATCAAACCGGCGGACAAGGGTGGAAACATTGTTGTCCTAGACAAGGTAGATTACCTCGAGATGTGTCTTAACATACTACGTAACCGTGAATGGTATGCCACAATTCCCAGTACATCAATCAGGTTGTTTCAACAGGAATTATACATCCTTGTTGATGATGCCTCCAGACAGCACATCATTGACAAACCTACTACAGACTATATTAGGACCAAATTCCCGAGAGAAGCAACCTTCTATGCCTTACCTAAGGTGCATAAAAACCTTCCCAGACCACCAGGCAGACCCATCGTCTCCGGACGGGGTTGCCTTACGGACAATTTAAGCCGTTATATAGATAAACTACTTCAGCCTTTAGTACAGGCATTACCTTCATACATACGGGATACCACACACTTACTTCAAGGTCTTTCGGACCTCCATGTCGATGCCGACACTGTATTGGTCGCCATCGACGTCGAGGCCCTCTACAGTTCTATACCTCACTCTCTAGGACTCACAGCTATTCAACACACTTTGTCTAACGCTAATATATACCCCCACGAGTTATCTCTATTTATAATTAGAGCACTCAAATTCATTCTAACCCATAATTTCTTTTCTTTCAATGGTTCCCACTACCTCCAGGTACAGGGCGTCGCCATGGGCACTTGTTGCGCACCGGCGTACGCCAATCTGTACCTGGGGGAGTGGGAACGTGACCTGTTTAGAGATGATGCTGCTAGCATCTATACTAAACACATAGCTTCTTTCCGACGCTATATAGACAACATTTTGATTCTATGGCAAGGCCCAATTGATACCCTACAAGACTTTCTTGTCTATCTGAACACGTCCAACTCTCTCAATTTAAAATTTACAATGACTTATAGTTACAGTTCCATCTCTTTCCTTGATCTTACACTTAGCAAGGACAGATATGGACAACTACAAAGCCAGCTGTTCCGTAAACCGACTGCTGGCAACACCATCCTTGCTGCTTCTAGTTTTCACCCCCTTCCTCTATTGAAATCCATTCCCTTTGCTCAATATCTACGTGCCCGACGGAATTGCTCGACGGATACCTCCTTTGAACACGAGGCCTCCGTGTTGAGGGATAGACTTCACGCACGTGGTTACAAAAATAGCGTTCTTAAAAACGCATACAAAAAAGCGAAATCCAAATCACGCTCTGCCCTACTTACTTCCAAAACTAGTGGGCCATCTATACAACCCCCTCTTAGAATCATTACAAATTACTGTCAACAACATAATGAAATCACTCAAATACTTCTTAAACACTGGCACATCATCTCTACAGATAGGACACTTTCCCCCTTTGTCCCACCCAAACCTTTGATCACTTATCGACGTGCTCCATCCCTCCGAGACAAACTTATTACTAGTGAATACAAAAGTGGTAATAAATCCCGGAGACAACTAAAGGGTACATTTCCATGTGGCAATAGCAACTATTGTAAATTTCTATCCAAATCCAACTTACATAATGTTTTACCTAACGGTCAACGCTTTTTTCCCAAACATTATGTGAACTGCCGTTCAATCGGCATTGTTTATCTTTTGGAATGTGAATGTGGGTGCTTTTATGTGGGTAAGACCAAATTACCCTTTTGGAAACGGATATATGGCCACATTACCAGTATAAATCAAAGAGATCCTGATTTACCATTAGGACGACATTCCTTTACTGTTCACCCAGATACTACCCCAAAAATCTCATTTAAAGCCTTAGACCACATTCCACCCCCAGCCCGAGGGGGTGACTACAATAAAGCGCTTTTACAGAGCGAACTTCGATGGATTTTTCACCTAAATGCCACCTTACCCCCTGGCCTCAATGAGGCTTTCAATTTTAAACCTTACCTCGAGGGCTTTGAAACTGGAGTCTGTGAATTAGATCTATAGTTCCGTCCCCCACACTAAGCACCCACATAAATCTCCGTCATTATATGTATTATATACTGTGCCTGTTAATCATGCGTTTTTGTCCCTCCGATCCAATGCCATATATTACCAAGTATTGTAACTTGAATAATATTTATAATGTTAGTGCTGTACATGTTCTTCCATGTTTGTTTGTTTTTTGCCACTCTATAGGTTTACATACATTATCTTAGCCTGCTTCCCCTCACTGTACTACCCGGCGCGGGTAAGACCTGGTAAGCATGCGCGACCTTGTTTCTGCGCATGCGCCACACTCCCGCTGTTAAACCGGACCTTCCAGCATGGAGCGCACCAGGACGCCGGCGGTTCCTTTCCCGCGTCGGTGACGTCACGACGCCGGACGCGGCCCCGCCGTGATGACGCGGTCACGCCCGGCGCCGCCCCGTCAGAGGTCCATAATAGGAAGTACACTGTGGCGCTTTTGGCGCTCTCTTCCTTCAGACAAACCAGCCAATCAGCGCAATGTTTTCCAGCTGAGTATCCACCCCTTTACCCAGCTGATCTTCATTTTCTGACCACATATATACCTCCTACTTTCTGGCTTCAGTACATGCTGCTGATGATCCAGAGCTGACCTTTCCCTTTTGGTGTCAACGATTCTTACTCAGGTAAATACATGGCTTTTTATTTGGCTGCATTTGCACCATAAGACTACCCATTCTCATCATACCTTCATATTTTATTTTTACAGTGATACACTGTTTGGCCAACTTTGCTTGACACAGGACCTGGGCCTTCCCGCCCAAGCCCTGTTTTTGGACCTTGTAGCCTTTGAGGGTTCTTCAGCAAGCTTTCCACATCAATGTGGCCAAGTTTATCTTGTTTTTAAACATACTTCCTCTGACACTTCAGGACACCACGCTTAGTGGCTCCCCCTTGTGGCATTCTAACAAACACTGGCAGCACATGTGAGTACCCCTTTCACATTTTACCTACCACACTAGTTGTGTCTAGCAATGTATACATTGACAGTATAATACGTTGTATCTAATCTATACTAACCATATGATTCCTCACATACCTAGATGGGAATCTAAAGGATATCTAGTTGCCTTGATAAAGGACCAAAGTCCGAAACATGTTGGCATCATCCTTACCATATGTACCAAGCAAGTTCTTATTATTGTCACAACGTTTTGTATGTTTCTGCTGTTGACATGTTAAAAACTGTATCAACCTATCCCATTTTTTTGTATGTAAACATACTGTAGCATTTATACTTTTGTATATTTTGTTATATTTTTGAATTAAACGTTTACTTTATTACATGCATACACCTCTCTAAAGTGTCTATCTTCACTCCAAGCATCCCTCTGGGGTACTGGCCAATGTTTTTATGCACACTATGGCCTACTGTTAATTTATTTCATTTACAATCTGGGATGCGATAGACCACCTGTATTTCCACCTACTTGCCCAACGCAAATCTTTTCTAAAAAAATGTATGATATCAGATTATTCTAATTTCTGTGCACTGAGTGAGGACAAGCAAGTCCTAGGTAACAAACTGAACCCTCCAATGCAAGAACAGTATGCATTTCTTCCTTTAGGAGGTGCTGTGCTGCTATTGTAACAAGAAAAAGGTTTCAGTTTTGCTTTTGCATGTTAGCGGGTGTGTTTGGTTTGTTCTGTCCTCTTCACTAGGCCTCAAAAGCATTGGAAGAAAATACAGAGCAACAAAAAGGACCTGAAAGTATATACTTAATTAAAAAATGTAAGCGTTTACATTTATTTGATTCTGAATCCAGAAAACTGAATCATTTAGCTACATAAGTTTATCTTTATAAACTTTTGTGTAAATAATAATTTTAATTACCAGTAATCTGGTTCTTCCTCCACCCCCACACACAACCATAGATTAGTGTCTTCTTGCAAAGTAGTAATTTTTTCTTGTTTTTATTTCCTACTCTCCTTTAAAAAAATGGTGAGGCCAACATCTAGCATATGGAGGCATTTTCACATTATAAGTTCTTCTGAAAAGAAAAATGTGATTTGCAAATATTGTCAGATGAAATATGCATTTCCAAATGCTACCAGGATGACAAAACACATTGTTGTATGTAACAAGTGTCCTGTAGATATTAAAAAATCCTTCAAGGATCGAAGTGAAGAGGACAACAATGATGACAATGCACATAGTTTTTCTCAACGTTCTCGTAACAGAATGACTTTCCATCTTAAAAAAACAAAAAAGTGCTAATGTAGCATTTTTTTCAATTTTTCCCCAAAAATTATATTTCACCCCCCAAAATTTTTTTTCAAAAAAACTGTTTTTTTTTTTTTAGCTTCAAAATTTCGGGAAATTTTACATCTCTACACTGCAGCAAGCAAGTCCTGAAGGGGGTGATCTAATAAAAAAAAAAAACAAGGCTTGTAGAAGCAATCATAATGACCATTACATTCTTTTATACATTCTTTTATATAGATACATAATTATTAGCATTATTTAAATTGTATTTTTGCAAAACTACAAAAACTTTTTTTTGTCAGGTTTTAGCTGAGGAGACACTTTGGGATTTTTATAGCCCAGAAAGATTTTATTAGGCATGCATGGTTAATTTCAGTGCTGGCTGGGATGGCCAGAAGCTCTGAGGGCAAAAAATCTACACTTTCAAAACAGCTGAACTAGTTCTCCTTACTATATACCTGATGTAGCACCCTGGTGTTTAGGCAGGGTTGCTATTACTAACCAATTTACTTTGCCAAGTAGTAATTGTCCTGGAGGTCCACTGATTTTCCCCTAATTCTGGAATTGCTGCACTTCTCTCTTCTGTCACTAGGTGGCATTGCAGCTGGTGACATTAGATAGATGAGGGCATAGCAAGGACAGATTAGGAATGGGTGGGGTGTCTCAGCCAATAGGCAAGGGTTTCTTTAAGCCCCTTGGCCTGCTGTGAGAGCCTATTTATTTGGGTGGAGTCAGGTGATCGGGGTTCTGTGCCACCTGCCCAATTCTGAATTAGGCTGGATTCACACCTTTGCAGTTTTAGTGCAATTTTGTATATTTGCACTACAGTCTATTTTCTTCTATGTTCGTAGGTCGGGCGTTCGTAAGTCGGGGACCCCCTGTATAGGGTCAATGTCAACAGAAACTGCTGAAGTGCTAAATGATACAGCACTGAATTTGTGTTATCTTCACATGCACGCTGATTTTCCCTCAAGAGCCCCCCTAATGGGGCCCCCTTCAACCCCTAGGCCCCAGTGCAGCCACATTGGCTGCTATGGCTATTGCCTGTATGTGTCAAAAAACATTAAAAAGCCTATAGGTCCTCTTTAACTATGTAATGTCTGCTTGGATGCTGTTCCTCTATTCTTCTTTATTGTTTTGCTGTGGAATGCGTGTGGGCCTTTTCACACAGAGCAGCTTTGTGTTTTCACACTCGCAGGCAAAACATGCAGCAATTTAGTGTGAAATGCCTCCATTAGCACAATGTAAAAATCAAGCTTTGGTATGTCTGCAAAAGAAGATTAAACTGATACCACATTGCAGGTATGAAAATGCCAGGAGTGCTATACCTAGAAATAGCGAATTGTCCTGGTTTATTGGCCTCAGATCCTACATTAGAAAACTGGTATTTAATGGGATTGTCCTGCAGGTACTGACACTATGTACTAAATCCTTAATAATTTTGACAGGGCTAGTCATTTAGTTACCATAAGGAACTGTGCCATTTTTTCTTTTTGTTTCCTCTTCTGGACACCCATGGGAATTTGAATTCAGCAAGAGAACTGTAGGGGGGAGGGAATGTAAGGAATGTTGAGAGTAGTCAGAAGACTCTTTCTTTATAGTGAAATCATCGCCTTCTATAGTTTGGTGGTCTAAGTGGTTGAAAAAGAGTTCTGCACAAAAATGGGACCCCTTTCTGTCTCCAACAGCATTTTCTGCCAGTCATTTTTACTACACAACCACATAACACAATGATCAGCGCTACCCCCGCAGAAGATGCTGATTTTAACTGGTTCTTCCCCAGACAGTGCAGAGGCCACCAATCACCCAAGCAGCAGTCTACTAACTTAGGCTCCAAGAGATACTCTAGGGCAGTGATGGCGAATGTATGGCACGCGTGCCACAGCTGGCATGCAGAGCCCTCTCTGTGGGCACACAGAAGCCCCGGGCACACAAAGGCTCCTCACATTTCACTAGGAGGACAAAACGCCCAGTTTCCGCACACTGTCTCGGCACAGCCTACCTCCTCCGGATCACACATAGCACTTTGACTCGGCAGACAACTCTTTGGAGAAAGTGCTGTGGGACCGACTCACAGACTGGCCAATCAACTCCCTCAGCCAGGGAATTAACAGCCAATCGACTGGCGTGGAAGGAGAAGTGGGTGTTTGCCTGGGGGTCGCCTGTGTGCAGCCGCTTCGTTCCATTGGTGAGAAAGCCCAGAGATGAGGCCAGAGCGGCTGGTGATGATCCGCATCATGTGATCATGTTCTGTGCTATGGTTATAGCAGGGGAGGTGTGTATGGGTAAAGGGAGCAAGACTGGCTATATGAGTGTCATTGTACCACTGCCAGAGGGGGAACCAGATGTGTTATGGACAGGAAAGTGTGCCATGAGCTGCATGGACGGGTGTGTGATGCATGGTGAGGAGGTGTCCTATGAGTTACATGGCGATGTATAATGTGCTGTAGCTCACTAATGTGATGTGGCCCGGACAAGGCAAATACATAATATGTGCTAGAAGTTTACAGTGCGATGGAGATGTGCGATGTGCTGCATGGCGATGGATGTTGGCACTAAGGATGAGCTCAGGCATGTTCGCAAACCGCACATGCTGAGCCCTCCAGGAAGTCGGCACTGGGATCGCTAATCACAAGCAGTGAGACATTTCCCAATCTCTGCAGCAGTGGGACAATGTCTCACTGCTTGTGATTAGCGCTCCGTAGTGCCGACTTCCTGGCGGGCTCTGCACATGCTGTTTGTGAACAGGCCTGAGCTCATCCTTAGTTGCCACTTTGAAATAAATAAGTTGGTTTTATGTTGCAGTTTTGGCACTTGGGCTCAAAAAGGATTGCCATCACTGCCTTTTTATGATGTCTTGCTTACAGAAGTAGTGCTTAGCCCTGCAGGAACTGATGATGATGATGGGTATTCTGCTACTATTCTTAAAACTGCTCAGTCCCCACTGACACACTTGGTTGCAACTGGATAACTTAACCCTTTCACGCCTAAGCCTTTTTCTGACATTTGGTGCTTACAAGTTAAAATCCATAACTTTTGCTAGAAAATTACTTAGAACCCCCAAACATTGTATATATTTTTATAGCAGAGACCCTAGAGAATAAAAGTGCAATCACACTATATTTGCGCAGCGGTCTTTCAAATTAAATTTTTTTTTGGAAGAAATACACTTTCATAAATTGAAAGAAAAAAAAACGTAAAGTTAGCCCAATTATTTGTATGATGTGAAAGATGATGTTACACCGAGTAAATAGATATCTAATATGTCATGCTTTAAAATTGTGCACACTCGTGAAATGGCAACAAACTAGGGTACTTAAAAATCTCCATAGGATACGTCCTCTTCCCGCTTCTTGGGATAACAGCTGAGCAGCTTCTTAGCTGGATCAGTTGTTATCCCAAGAAAGCCAACTGCTGGCTCTAAAGAAACGGTACAGGGGTGATGCCTGCAGCTGCATGCATCACCCCGGTACAACCCCTTCAAGCCAAAGCTGCATATTTGCATACAGTCAGCGTGAAGGGGTTGAAGTGATAATAAAGTATTTTTTTCTTTGTTTAAAAAGCAGCCCAGATCCGCCTCTTCTCAGGTCCCCCGCCGGTGCTCCTGGCTTCTGCCTTCTGCCGAGTGCCCCCACAGCAAGCAGCTTCATTTAGACACAGAGCCGTTGCTTGGCACCACCTCTCTCTCTCTTTATTGGCTCACTGACTTTAATTGACAGCATTGGGAGCCAATGGCGCCTGCTGTGTGTCTCAATCAATCAGGAGGGAGAGTCCTGGACAGCCGAGTCTCATGTGCAACATCACTGGATCAATATGGGGCTCAGGTAAGTATTAGGGGGGCTGAGGGGGAGAGCTGCAAACATTTTAAAATTTGACCATCCTCTATGAGCTCCTAAAACTGTAATTTCCCCCTCATTTCTGTTTGTTTGGAGCAAGCAGTGCATGTTAGTTGTGGCCATGTACATTGCTCTATGCACACCATAAATCCCATATAGATCGTAGTCTATAGTCCATCTCAGGAGCAAGCATGAGAGTGTGGTTACATACAGAGGGACCTTAAAGAACAAACATAGTCACCCTCCAATAGGTAGTCAGGTCACAACAGAAAAAAAAAGGAATTTGAAGGAGGCTGAGAGTAATAGAAGGGACCTTTTTGAGTTACAAATACTTATGAATACATACTGGATTTTTTTTTTTTTTTTTAAACCAGTGTTTAAAGAGTCACTTTCAGGAAAGCTAAGTAAGTGGGTGTTTTTTTTATAATAACAACACTGCACAGCTATAATAATTTAAATATATATTCAAATTCTTGACCATGCCACCTAAAACTGTCTTTTGTTAGAAACTAATAGATGTCAAAATGGGGCATTAGCTATGCATTTTTGTTGCCAGCTCCCAGGATACTACATTTTGGCTAACCAACATAGAATATGTGGATATTTTTATTGGTAACTGTTATAAAGCCTGAAAGAAAACAAAGACTACTTCTTTAATAAATTTTGAATTCTACTTTTATAATTTACCATTTCCATACTGTGGCAATTCTGGCATTCCTCTCCTACATGTAAATCATAATGTTTTTACTCGAAAATTACTCAGGACTCTCAAACATTATATATATATATATATATATATATATATATATATATATATATATATATATATATATATATATATATATATATATATATATTTAGCACCCTAGTAAATAAAATGTCAGTCATTGAAATGTTTTATGTCTTTTGTTTTGCATGTTTTTTATGTATATTTGCGCAGCAATTTTTCAAACACGATTTTTTTGAAAAAAAAAAAAAAATACTTTCATGAATTTAAAAAACAAAAAAAAAAAACACAATTTTTATTGTATAAAAGGAAGAAAGATGATGTTATGCCAATTAAACAAATACCTGACATGCTTTAAAATTTCACACACTCGTGGAATGGCGCCAAACTTCAGGACTTTAAAAACTCTATAGGCTATGTTTTAAAAAATGTTACAGGTTACCAGTTTAGAGATACAGAGCAGGGTTAGTGCTAAAATTATTGCTCTCGCTCTAACGATCGCGGCGATACCTCACATGTGTTTGAACACTGTTTACTTATGCGAGCTCAACCTACGTATGCGCTTGCTTCTGTGTGCAAGCACGAGGGGATGGGTCTTTTATTTTTTGTCTTTTTGTTTATTTATTAAATTTTTTTTTATACTTTCCCTTTAAGTCACTGCATCTCTCCTCTATGCTGGAAAGCCTGAGATTAAAAAAAACAGCAGTGTTTACATCGGCCAGCACCAGAAGTGACATCATGACATTGCTTTCAGCCTCCAAGGGTCATAGAGCTAGCTAGGGACCATCTGGTCCCCGGTCAGCTCTATGGTAAACTGCCGCCAACCATACATTCTTTCTCCATCTCCATCTCCCTGATCGCACGGGTGAGCCGGGAGAAACACCGGAAGGGGGGGGGGAACGTCCCATCACCACTGCCTGTAAAAGCAATCAAGCAGCTAAATAGCTGTTATGATGGCTTTTACTTTGCAGGGAATCCCCAGCTGAAAAAAAAGATAACGGAATGATGCTTGTAGCTGCAGGTTGCGAAAATGGTACAAATTTGATTGTCTTAATATAAATAGTGGCAAAAAGGAGGGTTTCACCATGTCAGATCAGTGTGTAGTTGTCACATCCCTAGTGTTCTATCAAGAAAGAGGAATCCCCCTTCATTGGGACTTTATAGGCAACAAACACACATATACTTTCAGAAAATATAATTTATTAAATGTACATAAAATCATTCGATCATATGATGACTGGTATTAAAAAGACATGGAAAAATACTACACAGGTATGCAAAACAGCATAGAAAAAACAAAAAACAACAAATTACATGGTATGTATGACAAAAAAGATTGTTACTCTCCGGTATATAGTGATCCCTGGCGCGTTTCTGGTTCAAGCACCTTCGTCAGGGGTATTGAGTAAGAGTATATGTAGTCAAAATGTTGTCTTTACATGTGAAGAGTTCCACCATATAACAAAATGGATGAGGCACTGCCAGTGGGGGTGCCGGTAAACGCCAGCCCTCGGCGTCAATGTTACACAATAATGTTATGAGAACAGGAGTTTACCTAATTCAATTTGCCTGGTGATCACAGGGAGTCAGATATGGCGAATTGACAAACAAGGTATGCCAATTTATTTGGGGTGAAAGCGCTATCCAAAGCCTTAAATGTGGCTCCAGGTGTGTAACAGCAACACTTCCCAAATCTTATGGATATTAGACCTCTATGTGAACAAAGAAAGATCCTCACTGGTTTGCGTCTCCCCTCTCTGCAGTGCTCAAGCAGAGCAGGGAGACGCAAACCAATGAGGATCTTTCTTTGGATAGCGCTTTCACCCCAAATAAATTTACATACCTTGTTTGGCAATTCACCATATCTGAGGGAAAGTGAATTAGGTAAACTCCTGTTCTCATAACATTACAAACTATGGTATATATACTGGAATTCACGCAGCTATAAATGCTATACTCAGGGCCGTCTTTAATATTGATTGGACCATGGGCAAACATTTTCTTGTGCCCCCCATCCATGCAATTTCACTCTCCACCTGTCTGCACACCATGGACTAGGGTGGTGAGGGACTCCTCAAAAGACAGAAAACTCCTAGGGATCCTAGAACTCCTGGGATCAGTGGCAGTGCTGGGGGAAGGGAAGGGTGTGATCAATGGCAATGCTCTTTTTTTTTTTTTTTTTTTTTTTTCGACTACCAATATAAAGAGGAGTTTCAACACTGGCCATCAATGTAATAGGGTTTTACACTGACCACTAATGTAATAGAAGCATTCACAGTAACCACCAATGTAAGGAGGGATTTACAGTGACCACTAATGTAAGGGGGACCTTACACTGGCCACTAGTGTGAATAAAAGGATTGTACCTCAAACCCCAATATAATGACAATATTTACACTAACCACCAATGTAAAGGGGATTTATACTGACCATTGATGTAATAGGAGCATTCACAGTAACCATTAATCTAGGGATGGATTTACACTGACCACTAATGTAAGGGGGACCTTCACATTGGCCACCAGTGTGAATGAAAGGATTCTACACCAAGCCCCAATGTACTGAGAAGATTTACACTGACCACCAATGTAACTGAGACATTTAGTCTGCGTTCACATTTGTGTGTGTTGGGAACGCATGCAAAATCACTTTCCTGACACCACAGAAATGCGCTGCCCTTTAGCAGATATACAACAGTGCCATTAATTGTTAATGACACCCTCATGAATCTGCTGACATGTGCCATGCAACCGTGTGATTTTGAAAAAGTGTTAGGGGCTTTCTTCCGCATTTCTAGCGCATAGAGCAGCCCATTGAAATAATTGGGCTGCCCTACATGCCACCTACATATTTATCCACCCTGTCAGTACACCTTAGCATCCTAAAACTCCTGCTAACCTCTGCACCCCAAACCTTCCCCATCTCCACTCCAACCCTCCACCCCTTTAACTCTACCTGCCTCCTCTGCTCATCTTTGCATCCACCTTCTATACCCCTATACATCCCCTCCTTGCTTACCCATGCACCCAAACTGTAATTCCTTCTCTGCCTACCTCTGCACACCCCACACTACCCCCCCCCCCCCCCCACCAATTTGCTTACCTTTGCAAAAAAGATTGATGTTAGGCTGAATGACCACACTAGGAGGCAGGAATTTCAAGCATATAGGTGGTGGTGGATATGACCTCAGGGGGGCATGATATACATATGACTGCTGCATCTATTTACATATGAATGCAGCCAGTCCGAGTATATTTACATATAAATGTGTTGCTATTTACATATCAATGCGTGTTGTTTACATGTAAGCACAGGGTCTGCAGGTGAGTCATCTGTACACAACAATAGGGCAGAGCAGGGCAGCATTAGTAGCAGCACTTCATACTGAGATATCGGGACACAGCACAGGACTAAAACTTCAAGGGGCAAGGGAATTTAAACCGGGATAGTTGGCAAGTATAAGATAGCTGCTTTGGGCCCCACAACAATGATCAGGCCCAGAGCAGCTACCCCATTTGCCCTGCCTTAAAGACGGCCCTGGCTATACTGTAATGGCAGTGATCAGCAACTTATAGCATGACTGTGATAGTGTAGCCGGAAAGCTGGCACTAACAGACACTGGCTGGGAGGGTCACTAACTGACTGACACTGATCTCACTAGTGACACTAATACAGTCATCAGTGATAATACTGTACACTGTACTAATGGCACTGGCTGGGAAGGGGTAAACATCAAGGGACAGTCAAGGCGTTAACTGAGTGCCTAACAATTGTAACGTGTGCTGCTTTTACTTACTAATCTGGCTGTTTTTTATCACTGCTTTTCAGGGAGAAGAAACAGCCAGATCGCTGTTCTCTGTACACAGAGTTCTGTGTGTTTGTAAACACAGAACTCTTTTGGGCCGTACAACCGACAACAAATGTTGGACGTGAGCTTGTTGTCGGAAAGTCCGACGTGTGTAGGCTCCATAGAACATTTGTTGTCGGAATTTCTGCTAACAAATGTTTGAGAGCAGGTTCTCAAATTTTGCACAATTTCACAATTCCGACGCACAAAAGTATAAATATATTTTTAAATACATTGCTACTCTACCAAATTTAATCTACTTATATATCAAATTTTGCATACACTATACAGAAACCTCTGTTTGTATGTTTCTTCATACATTCCTATACCATATATAATCATTTAAACTAAAGAGTATGTAAACCCAACATTTCATATTCCTGATAATTCCTAAAATCGCTGATTACCGCCGTTACTAGTAAAAAAAAAATAGTAATAAAAATCCCATAAATGTTTCCCCTATTTTGTAGACGCTATAGCTTTTTTTTTTTACCAAAAATATGTAGCAGAATAAATATTGGTCTAAATTTATGAAGAAATTAGATTTTTATATTGGGTATGTTTTATAGCAGAAAGTAAAAAAATATAGTTTTTTTTTTTCAAAATTGTTTATGGCAAAGAAAGTAAGCTCTAATTGTGGTAATACGAGGAACATCAATTTTATTTGGGTATAGCGTTTCACGACCGCGCAATTGTCAGTTACAGTAATGCAGTGCCATATCGCAAAAAATGGCCTAGTCCAGGAAAGGGGGTAAATCCCTCCGGGCCTGAAGTGGTTAAACTCAATGAGGTGTTTTACAAGGTGATCATTTACAATCACTTTACAAGAACAAATGTTCATGAACACGGAAAGTTCTAATTCTGGGTGAAACTTTTCCTAAGCACCTGCACACATATCATTTGCAGTTTGAATTGTGTTCATTAGGATGGGAAATGAGAAAATATTTTCATCCTTTGCCTTCGATTTTTCTGGTTACAAACATCGAAAACAATCGTTGATTTATGCCCATTAGAACGGTTTAAACACATTGTTAAATTAAATGATAACTGTACATGATCAGCTTTAGATACATGTCAACTGAAGGATTTTGGCACATCCCCAGGCTCATTGTCTGAAAGCAAAAATGTTCTGTTGTCAGTAATGATTCTGTTCATTTCTATAACTACTGATGTTTTCATCTGGAATCCTCCAAACTACTAGAATAAAAAATAAGGCATTAAAGGTTACAATCCTGACCCTTGTTCCCAAATTAAATTATTCTTCCATTCCGCACACCCCAAGGGACTAAAATATCCCAGAATATGCTTACAATTATCCTACATGCCAAAAGCAATAATATATACTCTTATTTGAAAATATTAGGCCAGACCCCAAACTGCTGCCTATTTCTTGGGCTTTGCAGAATATGGAACAGAACATTCTACTGCAAGCAAGTAAAAGGAGGGCTCTGGGGGGCTGGTGGACAGGTGGCAGCTGGTGCTCAAATTTTTTGGGTCTCATTGTACCCATCAAATGCAGCCATCGTGCCCATTAAATGCAGCCACTGTGCCCATCTATTGCAGCTACTGTGCCCATCAAACTCAGCCACTGTGCCCATCATATGCAGCCACTTGTGCCCGTCATATGCAGCCACTTGTGCCCGTCATATGCAGCCACTTGTGCTCATCAAATCCAGCCACTTGTGCCCATCATATGCAGCCACTGTGCCCATCATATGCAGCCATTTGTGCTTATCAAATGCAGTCACCTGTGCCCATCATATGCAGCCACTTGTACCCATCAAATGCAGCCACTTGTGCCTGTCAAATACAGCCACGTGTGCCCGTCAAATGCAGCCATTGTGCCCAAACGCAGCCACTGTGCCCATCATATGCAGCCACTTGTGCCCATCATATGCAGCCACTTGTGGTCCACGGACCGCTGGTTGGTGACTGCTGCTCTAGTGCACCCCCTAGTGGATAGAGGGTGGCTTAACACTGGCTGCTCAATGTTCTGCAATAGGAATCCTTTTACTGCCAGAGCTGTAGATATATAGTATATATATATATATAGTGCTTTAGCAAATGAAAACTCTTTGGGATAGGATGTACATGTGCTTGTTCTTTTAGGCCTTAATCACATGTGTGTGTAGGGGGTGACTACAATTACCTGCAAGGTTTCTGCAGAGAGCTCAGAGCGAAAAGCACCACACAAAGTAATGAGAGACTGACAGTACCGTATGCATGCAATAAGACATGGAGCGATTACCTGCAGATGATTGGCCCTGTACACAAACAGTTTTCATCCAGGGCCAATCATCCACAGGTAATCACGTCACATCCGATTACATGTGAATGGCAGCTATTTGCAGAAAGCCTGCTGAGTCTCCCACAGGAAATCATAGTTGGTCCCCTACACACACCTATGAACAAGGACTAAAAAAAAAGCATTGAAATATGTGTGCAACCCGTGTGAGGGCCCTGGAAGGAACATTGTAAGAAATGGTTGACAATGTGTGTTCCTTGCCACACACGAACACATTCTGTATTTTACACAGAAGGTGAAAAGCCATAGAAAACAAGCAGCTGGAGGTTTGATAATCTCATGAAAAATATACACTTATCCATTCTACAAATACCAGGCAATAAAGTGCCTTTTCTTGCCACCCACCTCTAGAATGTAGTACGGAAATCTGTGTGGATTGGAGTTAGAAGAGTTAGGAATTCATGTCTCATTCCATTTGTTCTTTGTTTAAAATGCACAATAGAGCTTGTTTCAATGGTTTTCAAAAATGACTGTGAGAAACCCCCGATGTGAGCATTACCACAAGCCCATTCATAGGATAAATGCCTTAAATTAAAGGATTTTCAGGATACTTATGGTTAGCATAAAACCAAAATGTAAGGTTTATTCCAAACCTCCACATTATAGAGCTTTCATTGAACATGTGTCACAGAACCTAGTGGGAATCGCTATACGGAGTAACGTACAGTATATATTAGATCCTCCAATGTGAAATTCAAGCGTACATAGGGCTAGGACTAGAGCAGTGGTCTCCAAGCTGCGGCCCGGGGGCCGGATGTGGCTCTTTGTTTGCCTTTATCCAGCCCTTTAAGCATTATTCTTGTCACTGACACCAACAGTGGGACCTTATTCCTGCCACTGACACCAACGATGGGGCATATTTCGTGCTACTGACACCAATGATGCAAAAAAGAGAGAAGGGTTGGGACTTTAAATGAGGCACAAGACACCATCCACCATCAACACCATGTGCATCCATCCCTATTTGTATTTGAAAGAGGAAAGGGTTGGGATCTTTTCCTCTTTCTGACACCAATGATGGGGCATAATTCCTCCCACTGACACCAACAATGGGCCACTATCCCTTCCACTGACACCAACGATGGGGCACTATTGCGCTCACTGACACCAAAGATGGAGCATAATTCATCCCACTGATGGGGCACTATTCCTTCCATTGACACCAACGATGGGGCCCTATTCCACTCACTGACACTAAAGATGGGCCATCATTTATCCCACTGACACCAATGAGGGGGCATAATTCCTCCCACTGACACCAACAATGGAGTATTGTTTACTCCCACTGGGCACAGCCCGGCCCCCCTAAAGTCTGAAGGACAATAAACTGGCACTTTATTTAGAACGTTTGGAGACCCCTGGACTAGAGGATAGTCAGAGGTCCTTATCTTCATAACCTACCCAAAACATTCAGGGCTCAATTCACACTATTACGTTGCAGTAACACAAGGTAACATACGGAATGTTACAAAGTTGCATAGTTGGTAAGACAGGTCCAATATTCCTGGGCATTGTGTTCACCAATAAACACATCTAAAAGTTTTTGAATTTATCCACACTCTCGGCTGACACCAGAAACTGTGGAAGGGTCTTTCACATCTTTTCCACTCTAACATTAAAGGGTAAGTTCACCTTTACAGAAAATCTGTAAGGTGAACCTACACTGAACCCCCTCCCCCCAAACCCTGCTGTACCCGAGGCCGGCGATCACCCGCTAGAAGACATGGGGTCACCACTTCACCGGTCCGGGGATTTGAAATCCCTGTGGCTTAATATCCTAAACTTACCTCGTAAAGGTAGGTATAGGAGGCATTCTAATTGGTCGGTGCCGACTAATCAGAACCCGCCTAGCCCGTCCTGTCAGCGCTGGAGAAGAGGAGAGAAAGCCGCAGTATTTTAAATCCCTGGACTGGTAAAGCGGTGAACCGATGTCTCCTAGCAGGTGATCACCGGTCTCAGGTACAGTGAGACCAGGGGGGATGGGGAGGGGATCCAGTGTAAGTTCACTATACCAATTTTCTGTTAAGGTGAACTTTAAAGAATTTTAAGAAGAACCTCTTCTCATCCAACTTTATGGCCATGTGTCCTCTTTAGAGACCTTAGGTTAAATAGTTTCCTCCCAATGGTACAGTCCCCTTTTAAAGATTTGCATATTGCAATCATATCCCCTCTTAAAGCGGTTGTATACCCCCCAAAATTATAATTTTTTATACACCTGTAAGGCAAAAGGCATAATGAGCTAGTATGTACCGCATACTAGCTCATTATGAAATACTTACCTTAGAACGAGGTGTCGGTATCTCACCTGGTTCACGCTGAGGTAGCTGACATGTTGCCTCTGCGTGTCTTTCGGGTATCGCGGCTCCAGCGCATGCGCGCGGGAGATTTCTTTCTGGCAAGGTCCGTCGTCTGCCGGGCTTTCAGCCGAGAATCCCCTGTGCGCATGCGCCGCAGCGTCTCATTGCAGGGGAATATCTCCTAAACCGTACAGGTTTAGGAGATATTTTTCTTACCTACAGGTAAGCCTTATTATAGGCTTACCTGTAGGTAAAAGTTTAAAATTTTGAGTATACAACCGCTTTTATGCGTCTCTTATCCAGGGAGAATAAGTATAATATTTGTAGTAATTGCTACACAAATCATGTTGTAGTTTAAGGTTATTACCTTTCCTTTTCAATCTGCAGTGCTATCATTTTCTGTAAAATTAAATGCAATATGACAACCTGGAGGCATTCTGTACACTTGTGGTGTAAAAAACACCCCTGAAAATGTAATTTTCCTGCTTGTGTGATTGGCTCACTGATTTTTCTCATTTGTCTACACAGGTACAAGTATTGCTCCCCATGCAAAATTAATTTAAGTTAGGTGAGATACTCCTAAGGGTTAAATACCTCTAAAGGAATACAGACCCTGCCGCTTTTCTCATTAGAACACTGAGAGTACATCAGGTGATTATAGCAAACCAGTCCCTCCCATTCAGATTCAGTCTGCAAAGGATATGTTGAAACAAACGGCTATTTATTCGGAGAAACAAAAGGTATGAATCTGTTACAAAGTTTGTTAAAAAAGCCATGCAGTGCACATTGATCACCCAGGGAGATTGTTTTTTCTCAACAAAAGTGGAATTACTCCTTGAAGTCTTCCCCAATAGGTAAACAGTACTAGCTTTACAACTGATTTGCGGCTGTTGCTAAAAGAGCGGTTATTGGAAGGTTTCTGTAAGGAACAGAGATTGTATTTTCATAAGACTAGCCATACACAACAGGATTTCTCTCATTCAGCCCTACAGACTGAATGAGAGAAATCAATAGATTCTCCCCATCTACGCCAGAGCGGAAGGAGGTATTTCCTTAGGTAGCTATGGTATTCTGACAGCAGCAACTTCCATGGTCATCAGAATACCTGAACAGTGGCTGCATTTTTTTATTTTTTTTATCAGAAAAACTTTATTAGGTTCGGACAAACATAGAGGTTCCAGAACCAAACAGATATCCAAATACTTCAATGATTACAACATTACTAACACTCTACAGATATTCCATTCCAGTCCAAAATGAATAAAATTGATACCCACGATTCCAAGTCCCACTTCTCCCCCAAAGTGTAAATCAACCAACTGCAAAATTTAGCATACAAAGTTCCATTGACTTGGATTACACAAGCACTTCAACAAATACCATGCAAAGACCAGCAACCCATTACCCCAGCACCAGTTCCACCGGGGGACCAGTCCAGAAATATCTAACCATCCACCCCATACTTTTTCAAATTTGAAAAAGCATCTTCTATGTAGGTAGATAACCCGATCATAGCTGACAGTGGTGCCCCATATGAATTACCCATTCTTTATGAGTGGGAAATGAAGCACCTTTCCAATAAAGCAAAATTACTCTGTGGGCCAACTTCCTTAACAAATGCATCTGAGAGTATGTCATCTGGTGACCGCATCTGATAGGCTGTAGTCACTGTTTGGGCAGGGATTTTTGCCTGGCTCTTTTGATTTTCAGATCAAACTTTGTTGAGCTTGGTAGTGCCAGGATCGGCAAATTTCTAGTCATGTATGGCCAGTATAAAGCCCCATATACATAAGCCGCATGTCGGGAGACATCAGCCGGTTCACTAAAAAATATCCGACATTTGGCCCATGTGTATGTCAGCCGACCGACCGGCCCACGTGTATGTCAGCCGGCTGGCAAACTGACTGGCTTCCAATCAGCGCTCTCAGCCAATGGCTGAGAGTGCTGACAGGAGTGTTCTGGTGGTTGATCTCCCAGGCAGAGCTGTTGTGTTCTGACAGGGGTATGGCCCTGTCAGAACACAACAGCTCAGCGTGGGAGATCACTGTACTAACAATGGATCGTTAGTACAGCGGCTCCAACCAAAGCTGTCAGTTTTTTGAACAAAAAAAACTATTAGGCTGCATTCACACCTGAGCGTTTTGTCGCCTGAAGCCACAAAACGCTAGAGGGGAAAAATATATTATTCTCTATGGAGATGGTTCACATCTCCACTCCAAAACGCCTGAAGCCAAACGCCTGAAGCTCAATCAAGTTCCGGACCCTTTTTTGTCGCTCGAATCGGGCAGATTTGGGCATTTTCTTCTTTTTACATTGGTGGCCTTTTGCTCTGCACAAAATCGCAGCAAAAGGCCGTAAAAATGCTGCAAAATCGCAGTAAAAAATGCAGCAAAAACGCTGCAATTCGCGCGATTTTCTGCCTGAAACGCTACGCTCAGGTGTGAATGCAGCCTTAGTGTGTACCAGGCTTAAGAGCCCAGCGCAATCTTCTAGTCATTCACTGATATCATACCTCCCAACTTTCTGAAATGGGAATGAGGGACACCTATTAGCAAAAGTATGTAGGCATAGGACACACCTCCTGCCACACACCCTTAAAGGAGAATTGTATAAAAAAAATGATTGGTTAAACTCACAAGTGCTTTTTGCCACTACTATTCCTTTATATTGGCTTTTGGTATTTACAAATGCAGCAATTCGGAAATTGGATGAAATGTTTAGCAATGGGAAACACTTTTTGAAAGATAAATAGTGCATTTTATATACAATATATAGATCAGACCAAAATGAGGGACAAATGAGGAGGAATGAGGGACAGAGGGACATTGTTCCAAATCAGGGACAGTCCCTCGAAATCAGAGACAGTTGGGAGCTATGTGATATGAGACGGCTGGCATGTGATTTTTGGTACAGTACACAAATTACCAATAAGAACAGACAGTTGTAATGAACCTAATTATAGCAGCAATGCAATGAAAGATAAAGGATGGTCTTGTCCTTCAGATAAAAGGAACATGTGGATAAAAGCTAATCTTATTAAGGACTTCAAAAACAAACATAAATGAGAACCTCTTTACACAAGGCTCTGCTCTGGTTTACCTACAACTTATACAACTGCCACACTGTCCACAGCATTGTGTATTTTCCCAAATAAAGACTACCAGTGCAGCTATATAATTAGTTATACTTTGTTATAATAATTGTTGGAACATGAAGAAGGCGCATCAAAGAAACAAAAATATATGATTTCTCCAAATAGGCTGATTAATGATAAATGTCGAGACAGATGACATTCTCCACTTCTCTTTCTGTTAAATATATGGAGGAACCTGTCTTACAATTTAAACTAATTTGTTTGAACCCGTGCTTCATGCTATGCAGAATAAAGGAAAGCTTGTCAATTGAAAACTTGTCCGGTACATGTACTGTATTCTTATCAGTTATGTTGTTCAGGGGACTATAGAACCCCATTCATGTAAGGCCATACATTATACAATGAAGGGAAGAAAATTGCTGGATTCCCTGATCAACACAGTCAGGCAAAAGGACAGATGTTATGCTGTTCACTTCATTTGTGCTATTTTGTCAAGAGACTGAGAGTTCCTGCCTGTAATGGGCCTTTGCTGAACTAACAATATACTGCTAGTTCCACCAGGAGTGAGCAACAGGTGCTATACAAGGGAATCAAGTTTGTGCAGGAGGGAGGAAGAAGAGAATATGTGTAAATAGGGAGGAGGTTGTCCCTCTGTTCTGTGTTTGGACATCCCATAAAGCCCCCACCCCATTCAAGTGATCACCCCCTAATAAAAACAACAAAAACAAGGACTGAACTCTCTGTGTTGGAGTGAATGAAGGAAATGCTAAGTGACTGGCTGTGCAGCAGTGGGGAATCCTTGCTCAGCAGTTCTTATGGGGGGTGTGTTACAGTAGGATCAGTGAGCGCTGTTACCCTACGTCAGGAAGTGTGTAACTGGCAGAATCACCAGGTTAAAGCGGTTCTGCATACACTTTATTTAGTAAATCTCTTTGCCTTCCAAATCAGGCAAAAAGTACTAAATGGCGTGTTTTTTTTTTTCACTTACCTTGTAATTGCTGCCGTTCTTTCCTCTGTCTCTTCGGGGGTGGGCGGGGTCTGTGCGGGGATCCTCATCATGCCGCACTGTCTCCTGGGATCTGGTGTCATTGATCCCAGGAGTCAGTGCAGACATCCGCCGAAATCTCGAAAGATTTACGGGCCTCCTGCCAAAATCTCGCGAGATTTACGGGCCTCCTGCCGAAATCTCGCGAGATTTCGGTGGATGTTGCCGAAATCTCGCAAGATTTCGGCGAACGTGAGGCATGCTGGTTCCCATAACGAAAGGGAACAAGGAAGTAAATGCTTGTGGGTTTCAAATGCCCACAAGCAAAATGACATTGCTGCTGGGTTATATTTTAAAAGTGCAGAATTTTAAGAATTACGGACACGGACAACGGACGGACACCAAAAATGTGAGTGTATTGTAAGACTAAAAAATATTTCAACATTACAAGAAAAAAAAAAAAAAAAATAGTGTGTGCAGAACCGCTTTAAAATAATGGGAACTATACATGAAAGACTTACCTTAAAATTAAGCCCTCCAGCGGCGCACTGCCACAGCTGACCTCCGCCGGAGTCCTTAACAGCTAGTAAATAGCTTGTTGTTAAATAGCGGGTGGCCACTGGCTTCCTTAGCAACCAGTAAATATCGTGGTTGTTAGGGAGCACCTCTTACATATACTCATCTCCTGTCAGCGGGGTTACCCTGGTGTAGATTTTGGGGGGGGCTCCACATAATTTTTTTTTACATTTTGGCATAGGATTCCCCTCAAAATCCATACCAGACACGAAGGGAATAGTGTGGGTTGGGGGGGGACCCCACGCTATTTATCTTTATTTATGTTTTATTTTAATGTCCACAATTCTTTTGTTTACATTCATGGTTGTTCAGGACACGGCGGCTGCCTGCACCTTAACAATCATGTTGTTTACTGGTTGTTAAAGACGCCGGCTACCACCGGGGTTAAAATAACGCTAGTTTTCACTACTAAAATACTGCGTCCCTTCATAAAATAGCACATGCAGTATTTTAGTATTTTTTAAAAAAAATTTTTGTAAATTGCAAAAAAAAAATTAGAAACCGCTAATGCGGCATACACACGCTCGGACTTTCCAGCGGGACTTTCCGGCGGGATTGTCCGCCCGACCTAGTCCAGCGGACAAACCGCCGGACTTTCCAGCAGAGCTCCGCCGGACTTTCCGAGCGTGTGGACTTGCCCACACACGTCATTTTGAAATGAACGGACTTGCCGACACGCGATCGGAAAGTCCGTTCATTTAGAATGCCGCCGCACTAGCCCCGTCACCTGGTATGGATTTAAAGGGGAATCCCTACGCCGAAAAAACGGCGTGGGGGTCCCCCCAAATCCATCTTAGACCCTTATCCGAGCACGGAGGATGCTGGGACTGTGACATCATATGGGGCGGGGTCACCATGTGACATGAGCCGGTGGCCCCGCCCCTTGTCCCTATATAAGTCACAACACCGCGTGTCTCTGCCATTCCGGCCAGAGAGAGCGACGAGTCAACATCGGAAGAAGAAGAAGAAGGCGACGCAGAAGGCGCAGCGGCAAGAAGAACAGAAGAGCGGACCCCCGAAGGCGGAACGAGACCCCCAGATGATGACGAAGACAAAGGAGAAAGCCGGGCTCCTCCGCTCGTGAAAGAGCTAGGTAAAAGAGCAGAAGAGAGCGGAGGAGTCCGGCGAGAAGACCCCCCAAGACGGAAGAAGACCCCCAGATCTGTGCAATAAAATATTTAAAAAAATTGTGTGTTTTTTTTATTTACACTTTTACACCTTAGGTGAATGGGTAGGGGTACATCGTACCCCATACGCATTCACATAGGGTGGGGGGCCGGTATCTGGGGGCCGCCTTATTAAAGGGGGCTCCCGGATTCCGATAAGCCCCCCGCCCGCAGACCCCGACAACCAATGGCCAGGGTTGTCGGGAAGAGGCCCTTGTTCTCATCAACATGGGGACAAGGTGCTTTGGGGTGGGGGGGGGCTGCTGACTTTAAAAAAAAAAATTCCCCGCTGGAACACCCCTTTAAAATCCAACCCCTTAAGGCTAAAATCTACAAAATGATCTGAGACTTTATCACCCCAAGTCAGCTTCAAGGGAGAAGCCTACTTTACAAATTCTTTAGCAAGAGGCTCCCACTGATTGTCTTTGTCCCGTGGCCACGGAGCACCCCAGGGTTTATACTAGGTTGTGGTCTTGTATTCTCATGTTTCCACGAGCAGACCTCAGAGCTGAATCAGTATCCTGATTTCTTTCAATCGGCTGTGTCTGAGCTTTTCAGAGCTTGGCCTTCGTCTGAGTATATAAACATACTCCACAATTGCCAGGTTTTGGTGAACGTCTCGTGCCTTTCCTGTGCTGTTAGGATAAGATCCTCCATTTGCCTTATGTCCTCCACTTTTCGGAGCCATAAGTTAATGGTCGGGGGGAGAGCAGATTTCCAGCATAATGGGATGCAGGCTTTAGCTGAGTCTAGTAGGTGACGAATCACCGATTTCTTATAAACTTGGTCTGGAATATTGGAAGCATGCAGGAGGAAGAAAGCTGGGTCGTCTGTGGTTGTCCGTTCAGTAAATTTCTGCATAGTCTCACGTACTACTGTCCAAAAGTGTGTCAGTTTATGGCAGAACCAAAAAATATGTAGTAGAGTCCCTTCCTCTGCTTGACAACACCAGCAACGGTCTGATGTTGTCGGAAATAGTTTGTGTAGTAGCGTGGGGGTTTTGTACCAACGTGAAAGAATTTTATAGTTGGTTTCTTGGATCTTGGCACATATGGAGGATTTGTGGGTCTATCTAAGAATGTGTTGTCTTTTGGTATAGTTGAATTGGGATCCTAAGTCCTCTTCGCACTTGAGCAGACCTGGAGGTATAAATTCCTCTGGAGGCGCATTCAGGAGAGTGTACGTCAGTGAGAGTGTGTGTGGTATGGTACCCCTAGTGTTACATATATCCTCCAATGTTGTGAGTGTCTGGTTGCTGTCTCTCAGGGGTTGGATGGAGTTCAGAAAGTGTCTCAGTTGAAGTGCCCTCATAAAATCTAGGTGGTACGGGCCTGTGGGGTCCGAGAGTTCCGTAGCTGTTTTCCAACGCCCTCCTGAGCTAAAATGAGGAGAGGCGAGTTCTGGGAGAAGAGAGGTGTCTGGGTTACTATTCGGGCACAAACCATTGATGTGTTGCCTATCAATGGATGAGATTTGATCTCTGGTGGCAGTCCCGGATAACACCATGGTGTGCCAGGTAGGGGAACCTCACTTTGTGTTTGCTCTATGGAAGTCCACAGTTTGATTTCTTGGTGACGATACCAATCTATGAGCCTCACCAAATGTATGGCCTGATAATAAACACGGATGTTGGGAAGTGCCAGGCCCCCATGTAGTTTGGGAAGTACCAGTAATTTATTAGCCAATCTAGGTTTTTTCCTGGCCCACACAAATTCCGTAAATAACGATTGTACTTGTTTGAAGTAGGTGACTGGGATGTGTATGGGCAATGCCTGCATAAGGTAGAGAAACTTCGGGAGTATCATCATCTTCAAAATATTGCAGCGACCTAGCCAGGAATGCAGGCCTGAATTCCATTGATTTAGCAATGTTTTAACCTTTTTTAAGAGTGGAGGGAAGTTGAGTTTGTATATTTCCGAGAGTGTATGGGGAATGTAAGTTCCTAGGTATTTGAGGGCAGTATTGGTCCATTTTAAATGAAGCTGGACTGAAGATGTGTGAGTTGAGAGTTGGGGATTTTCACGCCCATACGCAGCATTTTTACCAAGCACAAGCTACACAACACACCACAGAAAAACAGGTCTGCTTCATTTGAACTTTGGCACAATCCTGGCACGAGTCCCCAAATGTTTTCCTTGGGTCTATCTAGCAAGGTTACTTTGTGGTATATGCAAGAAAATTCAGACCTCTGCAGTGTGTAAATGTGCTTTTACTATACAAAAATTCTGTACATACAAAACTATTACAATGTTAGGAATACAGTACAAGACTGACAGATATCTATAACAAGCAAAATGCCTACCAAATAAACAGCCTATGGTCTGTAACAGTAGAAATACACTTAAAAGTTACTTAGCTCCGGTTACTGTGTTTGTGATCTCCTTTGACAATGAGGCTTCTGGAGACCAGGCACCTTCTTGTTCATTGATTACAGATTCTTCCTACTGCTCACCTGTTAATCCATGATGAGTGGCTTCTGTTTAAGGCATCATAAGTCCTTTTATATGTCAGCTTGTTCACAATGGTTACAAACTCTGTTACCTTAACAACCCACTAACCTACATCTCGGTAGCTTCAGTTTGAAAGGCACACTCTTACCTGTTTAATGTAGCTATAGAGACAAAAGCCTGTTCAAACTGTCAATTGAATACAATGGTATCTACGTTCCCATTGTATCCAACAGTATTTGTTTGAGAAATATCTACTGAAGCCAAAACCTGACAGTAATCTGATTTCTATGACCAACTATTATTGTAATATTGTCCTATGTAATGTTATGTCTGATTAATAAAAAAAATCATACTTTTAACAAACGCAACACAGATGCTTTGTCTCTAGGTGGGTCTTCGTATGGATCTTGGAAAGGTCTCGGCCATTACCAACTGGCCTCTTCCTGCCAGCCTTAAGGCCACACAGCCCTTTCTTGGGTTCACAAATTATTATAGGCAGTTCCATTGCTGCGCCTATTATTGCCTTGACCAAGAAGGGTGCGAATGCTAAGGAGTGGTCCCCTGAAGCTGTCTCTGCATTTCACGATTTGAAACAGGCCTTTCTTTCTGGACCTCTCTTCAGGAGACCTAATCCTGGGGATCCATTTTATGTTGAAGTGGAAGTTTCTTCAATGTGGGTGGGAGCTGTGCTTCTTCAGTCCTTTGAGAAGAAAAGTCAACCATGTGCTTTCTTCTTCCAAAAACTTTCTCAGGCAGGGAAAAATTATGCTATTAGTGATCGGAAACTTCTTGCAATTAAGTTGGCATTAGAGGAGTGGCGTCATCTCTTGGAGGGTTCCCCTCACCCTATAACGATTTTCACTGATCATAAAAATATGCAGTACTTACTAAATGCCAAACGGCTGAATAGCAGACAGGCCAGGTGGAGCCTTTTCTTCTCCCGTTTTAATTTTACAATTACGTACAAACCTGGTTACTGCAACAGTCGGGCTGATGCTCTCTCTAGGTCATTTGACACTTTAGATGAGGAGCCCACCCCTGAACCTGAGCTGATCATTCTGACCTTGTGCATTCTTGCCCATTCCACCACCATGGAGTAAAATATTCCTCCTGGCAAGACCTTCGTCCCGACTGAGCTAAGATCCTTCACTGGGGACATGATTCCAAGGTGGCATGTCATGCTGGGTTCCTCCGATCCTTCCTGCACATCAGGCGCCACTACTGGTGGCCTACTCTCCGCTCGGATGTCAAGGACTACGTTAAGGGTTGTCATGTCTGTGCTCAGTCTAAATCCTCCACACAATCCTCTTGCCCATTCCTAAGGAGCCCAGGTCTCACTTTGCCATGGATTTTATCACCGATCTTCCACTGTCTGAGAATAATTTGGTAATTTGGGTGGTAATAGATCGGTTCTCCAAGATGGCTCATTTTGTTCCCTTTCCTGGCCTCCCTTCTGCTCCTGCTTTGGTTCCCATTTTTGTTCAAGAAATCATCTGCCTCCATGGGGTTCCTTCTCATATTGTTTCCGACAGGGGTGATCAATTTTCTTCTCAATTTTGGAGAGCCTTTTGCAAATCCCTCAATATTGTCTTGGATTGTTCCTCTTCTTACAATCCTCAATCCAATGGTCAGACTAGTCAGGTTAATCAGGAGTAATGCGGCGTACACACGGTCGGAATTTCCGATGGAAACAGTCCGATGGGAGCTTTTCATCGGATTTTCCGACCGTGTGTATGCCCAATGGTCTTTTTCTGTCGGAATTTCCGACAGACTTTGAATTGAGAACCTGTTCTCAATTTTTCCGAAGGAAAACCTTTCTATCGGATTTTCCGATCGTGTGTATGCAATTCCGACACGCAAAATTCCGACGCATGCTCGGAAACAATTCGACGCATGCTCGGAAGCCTTAAACTTCCCTTTTATAGTGCTGTCGAACGTGTTTTATGCCGCTGTGTTATTGACCGTCGGAATTTGGTGTGATCGTGTGTAGGCAACACAGCGTGAGCGGACTTCCGTCCGAATTCCGTCGGAAGAACCGTCAGAGTTTTTTCCGACGAGAATTCCGATCGTGTGTACGCGGCATTAGAGGCCTTTCTTCCCACCTTAGTCTCTGCTCATCATGACGATTGGTGTTCTCTACTCCCATGGGCAGAATTTTCTCACAGCAATCATGTAAACACCAGTTTTCACAGTTTATGGAAGACACCCTCAGCTCCCTCTTCCTATGACCTGTTCTCCAGACATTCCAGCTTTGGCTATGGCTCAGGAATCCTTCAATTCTATTTGGGGTGACGTTCATGATTCCCTCCGGGCAGCCGCTGGCAAATTCAAAGGTTTTGATGACCGTCACAGGCGTAAACTGCCTTCTCTATAGCCAGGGGATAAAGTCTGGCTTTCCACCAGAAACATCAAGCTTCGTGTTCCCTCTCTGAAGTTTTCCCCAAGATCCCTGTACATTATAACTTCTAAACCTAATACAGTTTGTTTCAAACTTCAGATTCCTAAAAGCCTCAAAATCTCTAACTCCTTCCATGTTTCCCTTCTAAAGCCTTTAGTCATCAATAAGTTCTTTCGTCGTCTCCCTACTGCGGCCCCGGTTGCTGAGGATAATCAGGAGTACAAGGTTTGTCAAATTCTGGATTTTTGGCTCTGTAAAGGCATTCTTCAGTACCTCATGCATTGGAAAGGGTTTGGTCCTGAGGAGAGGTCCTGGATAACTGCATCTGATGTTTTTGCGCCTCGTCTTTTGAGGAGGTTTCATCTGAGGTTTCCCTCCAAGCCTGGGACCAAGCAGGGAAGGGGGAGACCTCGTTAGAGGGGGGGTAATGTCAAGACTCTGCAGTAGTGTTCTTGTCTGTTTGCGCACCTTTCTGTTCAGCTTAGGGAACATGCGCGGTCATTGGGACCTTTGAACTCTAATGTTTTTAACAATCTGTTTTGTGCGATGCATCCTCACTTTATCTACTACTTAATGGTAAGAGACTTTTTTTTGCACAATTTGAAATGTTGCAATGATGTTCTGTATATTGACTAAATTGTATTATTATTTTTATATACATTTCCCTAGAATCTAAATCCCCCTGAAGAAGACCAGAATGGGTCGAAATGCATTGGGGTATTCATGTGGATATTAATGTTGTAAATGCAATTTGTAAATTATGTTCTCCTGGGGGCCTCTTTGCCATGAGTGATGTTTTATGTTGTTGTTTGTTAACGTGAACGAGTTTGTATTTTATAATAAACCTATTGCATATTTTAATCTATCTTGAATTTCTGATCTACCCCATATCCTTATATCAATATTTAAATGTTTTGCTGCTAAAAATAACCTGACCTTTGGCATGTTCTTTGACTATCACTATCTGCTTGTTGCCCTGACCTTTTGTCTTATCTCCTGACTATCCATATTGTCCCAGGCTGCTGCTTCCTTTCTATCCTCTAGTAGTCTACCATGAGGGTGAGCTGGGAGACCCTCAGGGGCGCGACCTGGAGCAAGAATGCAGCAAAGTTCATCCCCGCCATCAGGGGTCCTGGTGAACACCCGCTGGCTCTTAGATTCTGCACCCTGGGAAATCTCATGCTCTAGCTCCCCGATTCTCTCTAGATCCGTGGTGGTGCTCCAGAGTACCTGCTTTCCTGAACCACCCAGAGCTCCATCCGCAGCAGTCAGCCGTAGGGTCCACTACCTCAGCGGTGCACTCCTGACCCCAATGGGGTGCATCTGTCACCTGGCCTCAGGTGACCTGACAGTCACCCTACTGAATAAGTCAGTGTAAAATGTCCCTAGACATACCCAGACGTTAATATACTTCATGTTCCTGGCGGACAAAATTGCCATTGCGTCAGCATGGAAAAGTCCTGTTATAGACATAGCATTGATGAAACATAAACTTAAGTGGATCATGATCATGGATCTGAGGGGAAGATCTGAAATGAGGGGAAGCTCTGCTGATTTTTCATCCAATCATGTACACATAAAAATGCTGTTGTTTTTTATTTTCCTTGCATGTCCCCCTCAGATCTACAGTGACTGCACTTCCAAGTGCACTTGCAGTGCACTTGTAATGCAAAGTGGATTTGCCTTTAGTAAATAAATCCCAATATCTTTTACTTTTTGTTATAATAAATATCCCAAATTTAAAAAAACTAAAACAATATTTTTCCTCAGTTTAGGCCAATATGTATTCTTCTACATATTTTTGGTAAAAAAAAAAAAAAAAAAAAAACGCAATAAGCGTATATTGATTCTTTACGCAAAAGTTATAGCATCTACAAAATAGGGAATAGATTTATGGCATTTTTGTTATTAATATTATTATTATTATTATTTTTACTAGTAATGGTGGTGAGCTGCGATGTTTATCAGGACTGCGATATTGCCGCGGACAAATTGGACACTTTTGACACATTTTTGGGACCATTGACATTTATACAGCTATAAAAATGCACTAATTACTGTATAAATGTCACTGGCAGGGAAGGGGTTAACTCTAGGGGGCGATCAAGGGCTTAACTGTGTTCCCTAATGTGTGTTCTAACTGTGGGGGGGATGGGACTGACTAGGGGAGGAGCGAGATTGGTGTTCATACTTGGTATCTCCTCTCCCCTGAGAGAACCGGGATCTGTGTGTTTACACCCTCCGGTGTAGCGCCTCGGGCGCGCCCCCTAGTGGTCAAAAGGCGAACCAACGTACAGTTACTTTGTTTCGCCCAGGGGAGCCAACCTGCCACAGTACAACTGCGGCGGCTGGTTGGGAAGGGGTTAAAGACCAATGGAGAGTATCACAAGGAGGAAAAAGGTGTAGCAAAGCTCAAGCTCTGCAAGAAATATACATTTATTTACATTAATTTCAAAATGTATTTGGCATTGAAAGAGCTTCCCTTAATTTCTCCTTAGTTAAAATGGATTGTATTTTGATGTGTTGCATTTTAACTAATGCTGCATCTCTACGGTATCTCTGTTCTCGTGTTGCAGTTTGGTTTAAGTGCTGAAACAACTAGTTGTCACTGATTATTCTCTCACCAAACTTTTTAAAAAGGAGATTGCACATAAGCACCTACAAAGTGTGATCCTTTCCTAGTGCCATGTGTCTGTCACTCATTGAACGTCAAGATCCTGTCATCGCTGCAAGGTATCATCTGAATGCAACTTTCCAGCCTGGTCAAAATGAAGGGAACATGTTTTATTTATAATGTATTATTTCTGCCTTATTTTAAATAGCATGTACATATGTTGACTGAAAAAAAAAAAATTGGCATGCAGAAATTTAAATCTGTGTTTTACCTGTTTTTTACAAAAACTATGAGAATATTTACAGTGCACAAGGTTACCTTTAATTAATCGGCACGGTCACAAAAATAAGCAAGACAAAGCATTTTCCACAGTTTTGATCAGAATTGGTTCATCTAACACGTTCTTACCCTTCAGAAGTTTATTGATGAAATTTCCCAAAAGTAGTTTTTGTTGCTGTATTCCCAAGAAGGTCATAAGGAAGGTAAGTAGACACCCCTCCCCCCCCCCCAATTATTCATTCGGCATCCATTAGAAAAACAGGGTTCCATTAGTTGGCTTTGCAATGGCTTCACAGGAGAACTGGGAATAATAGTGGAGCTCTAATGGTGTGTCTTCCATATATTAACTAGAATAGGATTCAATTTGCCAGCAATCAAAACTACATTTCTAAAGCATAAATATTGCATAATTCACACTGACAGTGAAGATTGAAGCCCTCTCAGTGGTTACAGCACGCTGCTGGAGGGCTTTGTTTTAAGGTAAGTCTCTCATAATGTGCTGGTATGTGATGCATACTAGCACATTATGAAATTGCCTTGCAGGGGAATTTATTTCTTCATCTGTGGTTTACTAACGCTTTAAGGCCTAAGCAATCTTTTTGTTCCAATGGATAAATAAAAGAACTTAAAGACCACCCCAACACCCCCTTCCCCCCTGAAGAAGGCTTTTGTTATTAAACGCCCTATATATGCACCTTTTTCCTGTAGTCTTTAGAGCGGGTCCTTATAAAGACGTGGGAATTCATTGTGTTAGTTCAGAAGTAATATACATTGTAAGTCCAGTATGGCATGGTGATGCACCCTCAGTGGTGTGTTATTGACGGGTATAAACAAGGCCAAGGATAATTCCAAGGTAAAAAACCAAGCTTAACTTACCGACCAGCCCGCAGACAACCAAGTGAACCTGCCTAAAAGTATGCATTAAAAGCAGGGGTTTAGTCTGCACACATTTGAAAATGCATGCGTAAGCCACAGAGCTTCGTCAAGGCACCCTGGTATCTGTGGTACCTAACACTAAACTTATAAGTGTCGCCACAGTGGAGGCACGTGTTATTGACGGCCTGGGCTCTCGTTAATAATGCCACTGGACAGCACCGGAGAGGAGGTGAGTACTGCAGCAAAAGCTATTTTTTATGCATTCTTTATTCTTTATTATTTTTCCAAAATTTTAAACAATCAGAATATCATCAGATTTTTACATTACAAAAGAATGTACTCTCATCAACACATACGTTTAACCACCTGATTACTGTGCACTTAAACCCCCCTCTTGTCCAGACCAATTTTCAGCTTTTGGCGCTGACGCACTTTGAATGACAATTGCGCGGTCATACAACACTGTACCCAAATGAAATCTTTATAATTTTTTTCCCACAAATAGAGCTTTCTTTTGGTGGTATTTAATCACAGCTGGGATTTTTATGTTTTGCTAAACAAACAAAAAAAGATGGAAAATAAAAAATAAAATAAAAAATCATGTTTAATAGTTTGTTATAAAATTTTGCAAACAGGTAATTTTTCTGCTTCATTGATATGCGCTGATGAGGCGGCTCAGGTGGGCACTGATAAGCTGCACTGGTTGGCACTGATAGGCTGCACTGGTGGGCACTGATAGGCTGCTCTGGTGGGGACAGCAAAGATGGCACTGATGGGCACGGATGGGTGCCACCGATGGGTGGCACCGATGGGTGGTACCGATGGGCACTGATGGGCACTGGTAGGTGACACTGATGAGCAATGGTAGGTGACACTGATGTGCAGCACTGGCACTGTGGGCACTGACAGATGGCACTGTGGGCACTGACAGATGGCACTGTGGGCACTGGTAGGCGGCACTTTAATTAGGCAAAGGTGGGCACCATGGACCCTGGGCACATTGCAATGAGAGGGTCTGATGTCCCTCTCACTGCCGCCAGTGATCGGCTTTTTTTTTTTTTCTTCTTGCGCTGTCAGCGCGAGGAGGAAAAAAAGCTGATTACCGGCTCTGTTATTATCACATGATCAGCTGTCATTGGCTGACAGCTGATCACGTGGTAAGGGGTCGGGATCGACCCCTTACTCGGATCTGTGATCCAGCAAGTCTGTGAGACTCGCTGGATCACAGATCCGAGTAAGGGGTCGATCCCGATCACAGAGCGCGCCGCGCGCTCCCTTCAGGGGACGTGCAGGCAGCTCGTGGCCGGGACGACGTTGATAGACGTCGTCCCGGCCTCTTAGATCCACGCTGTAGCAGTCAGTCACCAGGGTTCTGTAAAAAGCTACCTTTTTATTATAACAGGGATTGGGCAATGTGCAAATCTGCTCAATTCTACCTCCATTGTCAGACAAATGTAAAATCCTAGTCCTTTAGGCCCCTTTCACACTTGTGCGACTTCAAAGTCACGTGATTTTGCTGCGATTTTTGCCGCGATTTCAAGGAATGCCTGTGTAAGTGGCATCAAAATCGGACCAAAGTAGTGCAGGGACTACTTTCAAGTCGGAACGACTTGAAGTCGTACTAATATGAATGGCTGTCATTGGAAATCATGGGGAACGACTTGTCATGCTACTTTGCAGTCCCAAATCGTGGGACAAGTCGTATAAGTGTAAAAGGGGCCTAAGTCACATGATCTCTGCTCAAAGGGAGACACATTCAATCTGAACTCTTACCCCCCACTGCCTTTAGTAAGCACTTTACAAAACACTTAGGCATCATTTTTTTTTACAATAAAACGAACATCCATACTCACTTCCATGCTGCAGCATTGGTGGGATGAGGCAGCTGTCCCCACTGGCTCTAAGCCTGAGAACTGAGTAAGCAATCACATGACTGCTGATTGCTCAGTTCTCAGTCGGCTCTGAGCAGAGAGCGCTCACTATCAGTCACCACCCTCTGCTCTGCCCCTACAGAACTCACTGGTGCACCAGGCTGGAGAGGGGGTGGGAGAGCCTGGCTCAGGCATTCACTAAATGACTGAGCCAGCTGCTGGTCAGGCATCTGGGTAGATCCCGACATTATTCATGGAATCCTTCCAGATCCTGTAGTGGCTCTGTGATGTATGATGACAATGGACTTTAGCCTGCTGTTGTCTGATTCTGGGTCAGAGAAGAGCAATGGAAAGTGCACTCCTGTGTCCCACAAGAGAGGTATGGCCAAAAAAGCTTTGGCCATACGTCTCTTAGATTTTTTTAGCCTTTATTTTACTCTTTATTTATTTAAGCTAGACTGGTATTTGTAACATCGTTTTTTTAGTTTAGATTTACTTTCAGGGTGACTTGCAAAAACTGCTTCATTAGATTATGACAGAAATTTCGTTTGTGGGCGTTAACACAAAGCAAGTCAGCAGTTTAAGCGCTATAATATTCAGTAGCCCCAAATACAAAGCTGTATTGTGTAATGTCTGACCTTATATAACTTGAAGTCGTTTACAAGTTCCATAAGACCCTAAATATGTTTACAGACAATGGTTTCACAGTTCATATGTTGAGTGGGGACTGGAGAATAGAATCATGTAATTGGAGCTGTAGGAAAGAGGCTAGACGTTTTATGATGACCATTACGTTTCTGAAGCATAGAATGCTGTTAGGAATTTTGTTTCATATTATAAATATAGAACATGATCATTATCTTTCATGTGCTGAATTGTTTAACAAACTTTAATGATGAGCTGCATGGTGGGATAAAGGGCCTGAAACAAGACAGTGAGGAAAACAAGATCTGTACACAAGGGAGTTCAAGTAGCTGATAAATAATAGTCAGGATTGTAAAGTTTAAAAACATCCTTACAAATACAAAAGGGTCATTTAGATTAAAATTGCTTCCACAATCTAAGCATTCTATGCATTAAGGTAAAAAATGCCCTAATACATTCCCCCCTCCAATCCCTAAACACTTAATGTAGTAGTAAACTCCTGAATTAGATTTTTGCCTACAGGTAAGTGATGTCATTGTGGATGTCACTCCATCTCCTGGTTGTAATCATTCAGATGACAGTGGAGCCCGAAATGAGGAGGGTGGCCTCTTTTGCAACACCTGTCCAAGCATCCTTGCTAGGAGAGACAGGGACTGCTAGGGCAGCGGACGGGTGCAGGTGCCTGGGAAGCTGGAGCAGGGAACTTGAGCTTGGAAACACAGGAGTCCTTCCAGTGGCAGTATTGAGTCAGGTCACAAGCTATGTTCAGCAGCAGCCAGGCAAACAGGTGCAAGTTTAGGATCAAGTTCAAGGTCAGGAACAGGCAGGAGTCGGCAACGTGCTGAGAGGAGGTACCACAGCAAAAGGCAGGATTGTGGTAAGAAGTCCAAGCCATGTTCAATAACACAGGTGAGCAGCCTGCCTGTTATGTCTGCTACTAATCTATGTTATTAGGGTGATCCAAAAGAAGTGTCAGGCATAACCGGGTCAGGAACAAGGTAGGGAAACTTTCATGAACTTGGAATACAGGAACTAGAGCTGAAGACAATCCAGCACTAAGGCTAGGCAGACCTTGGGTTTAAATAGGCCACCTGGCGCCGGGATCTGTGGGCACGCAACAACAAAGCTTACCAGGCATGTACAAACCACAGCAGACTCACTTCAATAAAATTAAACTGTTTCAGTACATAGGCTTTTCTACACACAGCCTACCCTAAACTTCAGGAGTAATGGAATGGTCAGGAATATTATAGGTAAAACAGAGTGAGGGGAATTTACTAAAACTGGAGCAGACAGAATATGAAATCTCCATGTAGTGTAGTGTAGTAATTCATATAAAACAATATATTCAATAGTAGTAACTCACATAAAAATTCACAGTAGTCAGCATCGATCTATTCATGAACTTCCGGTCTCGGCCGCGACTGGGAATAGAACGTGACCCGGCTCCTTCCCGAAGCGTTGCATCACAGATCACGTGACTTCTCAGAGGTTCTCAGTGCAAACAGACCCCCCCAGCACAAATCCCTCAATTTAGATCCCCCAGCACCGACTGAACCCCTTCACAGACCCCTCAACACAGACCGAACCCCCTAGTATAGACTCCTCCCAGTACAAAATGGACCTCCCCAGCATAGACCGACTCCCCCTCCCTGCAGAGACCCCTCAGCACAGCCTGACCCCCCCCCCCCAGCCCTCAGCACAGATCCCTCAGCAAAGACCACCCCCCACTGCACAGACCCCTCAGTACAGACTGACCACCTCAAAAAAAAGTCCAGTAGAGTTGGACCCCCCCAACAATAATCTTTCAGTATAGACTGACCCTCCAGCACAGACCCCCCCCCCCGACTGACCCCCCCCCCCCCCCCCCTGCACAGACCCCTCAGCACAGGCTGACCCTGACACATAACCCTTAGCACAGCCTGATCCCCCCAGCATAGACCCCTGAGCACAGACCAGCCCCATTCACAGACCCCCCAAGCACAAACCCCTCAGCACAGGTGGACCCCATAGCACAGAATCCTCAGTACAGAAAAACCTCCCCAGCACAGACCCCTCAGCACAAAATTGACCTCCCAAGCACAGATCCCTCAGCACAGACCAACATCCTCAACAGACTCCTCAGTACAGATCAACCCCCCTAGCACAGACCCCTCAGTACAGGCAGATCCTGACAAGCACAAACCCCTCAGTACAGACCACCCCCCATCACAAACCCCTTAGTACAGACGACCCTCCAGCACAGACGGACCCCCTCAGCACAGAACCCTTATTACCAAACATCCTCCCCTGAGCAGAGACAGACTTTCCCAGCACAGACCCTGCAGTACAGACACCTATTTCCCCCAGTACAAGCCCTTCAGTATAGACACCCCTCCCCCAGTACAGACACCCCCCTCCCCAGGACAGACCCCTCAGTACACCCCCCCACACACACACAAAACCCTCAGTACATCTCCAGCCTCCCTAAACTCCTTCACCAGATGACCACATGCAGCAGGAGCTCCAGGTGAGGGGAAGTCCCCCTCTCAGCGCTGTCATATGAGTGGAGCATGGAAGGAGGCTTCCGATCACTCTTATCACTGAAGCACTAGGTGCAGACTCCCTGGGGGTGTTGTGGCTGCCTGACATTTTTTGCACCCAAGGTGGACCACAGCTCCCGCACCCCCCTTAGTACACCACAGATGTTTAGCATCAACCTCTCTTCAGACTGTCCTAGTTGTATTAAAGCGGAGTTCCAGTCATTTTTGTGTTTATTTAAAGTCAGCAGCAACAAAAAGTTTAGCTGGTGACTTTTATTAAACACTTACTCACCTGTTCTAGGATGCAGCGATGTGGTCATCCCAACCATTGCATCACTCCCTCTCTTCTCCCTGGAACCCGGCTGTGACAGCTTGTGGCTATCAAAACATGCAGGTACGCACTGCGCATTTGCAAGTCGCGCTGCACCTGCTGAATAGTCCGGCAATCTAGAAGACTGCAGGGAGGGAGGGGAGGAGGAGAACTTCCACTCGGATCACCTAGAAGTGGGAGCGGGTTCCCGTCAAAACCAACCTATTTTGGGTGGAGCTCTGCTTTAAGTAAAGTGCGATATTTAAAGGTAAGCAAAAATTGGAAGCCAATCACATAGAAGAAAAATATAGATTCCCCTGCACTTGATCCAGCTAGTCAGCATAAAAAGGCAAACTGTTTAACGTTAGGCTAAAACAAACATTTATTGATACATAAATTTGCAAATACATGTACACTATATTACCTAAAGTATTGGGACGCCTGCCTTTACACGCACATGAACTTTAATGGCATCCCAGTCTTAGTCCGTAGGGTTCAATATTGAGTTGGCCCACCCTTTGCAGCTATAACAGCTTCAACTCTTCTGGGAAGGCTGTCCACAAGGTTTAGGAGTGTATGTGAGGTCAGGCACTGATGTGGACGAGAAGGCCTGGCTCGCAGTCTCTGCTCTAATTCATCCAAAAGGTGTTCTATCGGGTTGAGGTCAGGACTCTGTGCAGGCCAGTCAAGTTCCTCCACCTCAAACTCGCTCATCCATGTCCTTCTGGACCTTGCTTTGTGCACTGGTCCAAATCATTTGGTGAAGGAGGGATTATGGTGTGGGGTTGTTTTTCAGGGGTTGGGCTTAGCCCCTTAATTCCAGTTAAGGGAACTCTTAAGGCGTCCGCATACTGGGATCTTTTGGACAATTTCATGCTCCCAACTTTGTGAGAACAGTTTGTGGATGGCCCCCTTCTTATTCCAACATGACTGCACACCAGTGCACAAAGCAAGGTCCATTAAGACGTGGATGAGCAAGTTTGGGGTGGAGGAATTTGAAGGGCCTGACCTCAACCCGCTAGAACACCTTTGGGACGAATTAGAGTGGAGACTGCGAGCTAGGCCTTTTCTTTTAACATCAGTGCCTGACCTCACAAATGCGCTTCTGGAAGAATGGTCAAACATTCCCATAGACACACTCCTAAACTTTGTGGACAGCCTTCCCAGAAGAGTTGAAGACGTTATAGCTACAAAGGGTGGGCCAACTCAATATTGAACCCTACGGACTAAGACTGGGATACCATTAAAGTTCATGTGTGTGTAAAGGCAGGCACCCCAATACTTTTGACAATATATTGCGTTACAGTGCATTTATTTTAAATGGCACCCAAGTCCATCCCTATGTGATGTTGTTTGAAATTACGCAGAAGCACATTTGAGAGATAGAAATAGAGTTTGACACTATAACAGGAAGTGCCAGAAAACTGGCCTTCATGGTAGAATTACCAGGTATTATTTTAATGAAAGGTGCAGATTTAAAATGATTAAAGTTGATTTTTTAAATTACATTAATATGTAAAAGCTTACATAAGATTTTTGGTACTGGGTTTACATACAGTATACAGTATTCTAAAAGGCTTATAGAAACTTTTGCATATATATCTGTAAACGCACAGGGTCTGTAGAGCTTGGAGTTTCTTAGGATACTTACCTTTTTATAGAATATTTAATTAGCCGAAGAGAACCTAGAGAGAAGCACATTTACATGAGCATTAGAAAATCCCCACTTTACATTCCATTTCACAAGTGACTAATTTCCTTGCTGTAAACAAATTCAATTTTTTAGTGATGATTGGTCCTGCAGTAACAGCTTACTCGCATTTCTGGAATATTTGGAGTCATGTTATCTGTATAATTGCACAAGTCATGAGAATCTGGCTCAGTCTATAGAAGAACTGTATTATATTTTCAGGTCTGCTGTGGAGATCATATTGTACATTGACATTTCTCATTGGCTGGAATCCACAGCTCCAAAGCTACATTCTCCATTCAAGTTCATACACGATTTTCCCGAGTTGTGCAAATCACAAAGCATGAGGAATAAGGCACAAAAATGTAGTTTATTATGTTTTCATGGAGACGATGCACGGTCACATTTCAGTTAAGAAAACAAATTTACACGAGCTGCAAACTTTTTTTTGCCAGAAATAATTTATACATCTTCAACATTAAGGACATGATTAGGCAACAAGTTAGGTAGGACATCCTGATCATGTAGAAGGAATATACTTAGCTGGCAACATACCAGCAGAACAAAAGGGAAAAATAAAGGGCAAGCATGGTATATAAACAGACAGAGTCTGACATATTGAGATTTTTTTTATGAAACTGTTATGCCGCGTACACACAGTCGGAATTTTCGATAACAAATGTTATTCCGACCGTGTTTAGACCTTTCTGAGTCACCCCTTTTTCCCCGCCCCCTACCCACCTCCGAGCACCGTTCCATGGTTCCATCCTCTACCTACCTCCCAGCAGCGAGCACCATATACCCCCCTTCAACAATAGATCCCTCCCAGCAACAATTGACCACCCAGCAACATAAGACCCCCCGCCCCCCCCCCTCTCCAGCAACAACAGACCCTCCAGGAGACCCCAGCACCCATTGCTATTACATACATTCAGTGCTGGAGGTGCCGGAACTGCGTTCCCCCACGTTAACGGCTGAAAAAAAGCCCTGGTAGGCTCCATTGGGCTGGATCTCAAATTTTCCGAAAATCTGTTGTCGTAAATTCCGAGCGTGTGTACACAATTCCAACGCACAAAAGTCCACGCATGCTCGGAATCAAACAGAAGAGCCGCACTGGCTATTGAACTTCATTTTTCTTGGCTTGTCGTACGTGTTGTACGTCAACGCGTTCTTGTCAATCGAAATTTCCGACAACATTTGTGCGAACGTGTGTATGCAAGATAAGTTTGAGACAACATCTGTCAGAAATAAATCCAGGATTTTGTTGTCGGAATGTCCGATCAGGTGTACGCGGCATTACATGGTACCAGGATTTGTATCACTGCAACATGTAGATTATCCAAGGCTAGCTATACAGATCTGTATGTCCTACCCCACTTTAGGTTTGTGTCCATTTGTATAAATGGCCAAATAAATGAAATCAAAACATTCAGCTCCCAGGCTTACAAATCATACGGGAAACAGTAATTGCGGTTTATGAAGCATTTGATGCTGAGGTCCGGTATGAATACACTGTCCGTCCTTGAAGTTCAATATTGGAGTCAAAATCTGTTGCTGGTTAATGATATTTTTGTCTCACACTTGTGACAAATACGGATGCATTTAAGAAACTGTATACACATTTTAAAAAATGAATTCCTTCTCGGATCAGAATATAAAGAAAAAACATTTCTGAGGTTCAATGATTGTCCCATTATTACATTATTGTCCGAAAATATATTTAGTTGCTTTGTAGGTAAATACTGTAAATACTGTATTTATTGGCGCACACTTTCACCCTGAAAATCGGATGCAAATAGCGTGTTATACGCCAATACTTAAATTTTAGCTGCCTCGGAGGGGCCGGGGGGCGGGATGAGCGCCGTCAGATTACATACAGTGAGAATCTTCTGTTTACTTGGCGGCCTCTGTAATAGGAAGTCCCATCTCCTGGGCCACCATTGGACCACTGTTTTGTCTATCATAAGAGATTCTCACTGTATGTAATCTGTCGGCGCTCATCCCACCCCCCTCCCTGTCCCCTCTAGGCTGCAGATGGGCATCGATCAGGCTGCACTGATGGCAATGTTGAGGCTGCTGCACTGATGGCAATGTTGAGGCTGCTGCACTGATGGCAATGGTGAGGCTGCTGCATTGATGGCAATGGTGATGCTACATTAATGTGGACTGATGAGGCTGCATTGATGGCAATGGTGAGGCTGCAGATGGGCACTGACCCTTATTTTGCTTCAAAGTTCCTTATCTAAGTTTTTTTTTAAGTTTTTACATTTAAATTTAATTTAAATAAAAAAAATTTAAAGTTAAGTTTTTTCCAGAACCTCTTAAAATAAATGCGCATGTTATACGCCTATGTGTGTGTTATACGCCAATAAATACGGTATGTTATTACTAATGATAAATTTAATACTAAAGTGCTGGTGCAGTGAATTTCAGATAATCATAAAATAAAAGCTGTAAACCAATGACGGTGGTCTCTCACTGATAAAGTATATAAATAAATAAAACTGGTGCACTAATAGCTATGTAATAAACACAGTGCTCCTTATGTGCATGAAAAAACAATGATGATAACGTGAACTAATATTCACAGGATGGACCGTGAGACCTAATATAATTATGATCCTGATAAGTGGTGCAATAACATGTTGCAAAAACTCTTATGTCACAAGAACAATTATTATGTCAAAATAAATCATATGAGCATGAATACCGCTGTGATGGCAGTATAGTGGAATACTGCATGTACCTTCTGTTTAAAATATAGGGAAATATGACATGGAATGGATGAAATGAATCCTCCTGAAGCTGTGTCACCCAGCAACTTATAACTCTAAGCGCAATCCAACAAAAGAGTATAAGGGTGAATTACATGAATTAATACAAAAAGAAAAGATGAAAAATATATTAACCAAAAAGGAAGAGAAGTATCTCCTACCAGACACCTGCAAAGTACCGGTACCTATTATTTACATCATTGTTTTTTCATGCACATAAGGAGCACTGTGTTTATTATATAGCTATTAGCGCACCAATTTTATTTATTTATATGTTATTATTAATATTCCTCTATTTATATAAAACAGTATCTTCTTTGAAAAAAACGTGTTGGCCAATCAGTGATTTAACTAGAGTATGACCATAAAAGGGCCATGGAACTACTAAGAAACCCAGTAACTGCTGTATTAGAAATATCATTTGAGAAATATCTTAGCCCCCGTATACACACTGTCGGAAATTCCGACCACAAAATCCGTCAGATTTTTTCCGACGGATTTTGTCTGACACTGGTGTTGCATACACACGGTCGGACAAAGTTGTTTGAAAATCCGATCATTCTGAACGTGGTGCCGTTCGTTGCGTACGACAGAACTACGTAGAGGCTAGTAGCCAATAGCTTTGGTCTCGTAATTTGATCTGAGCACGCGTGGCACTTTGTCCGTCGGAATTCTCTACACACGATCGGAAAAAGTCTGATCGGATTTTGTTGTCGGAAAATTTGAGAGCAGGATCTCAAATTTTTTCCGTCTGAAATTACGACGGAAAAAGTCAGATGGAGCCCACACATGGGCGGATTTTCCGACAACATGGTCCGATCGGACCTTTTCCGTCAGAATTTCCGACCGTGTGTACGGGGCATTAGGATAAAATGTATTTGTATAGCAATCATAAACCCCTGTAGTATCAGTTGTTTCAGAATAAAATAGCTCTTGGAGTAGGTGTTTTGATATCCAGATCACCTTATAACAATTTCTCTGTTAAAGGAGAAGTTAGGGGTACTAAAGAAAACATTTTTTTATTATTTTTCTAATCTATATTCCTTCTATATTGTCTTACAGTATCAAAATGCCCCCTGTTGAATTTGTATGTTCAATGTTTACCGTAATTGCCGAACTATAATGTTGATAATTCGATGGAAACAGAGAATGAATTGCTTTTTGGGATCATTTTGCCAATCTAGAAACATCTTAAAATATAACTAAAGGCAAAACTTTTTTTTAGTTATGGATAGAGTGGAGATGGCTTTGAACACCTATTAGTTTTTTTTATTGCTACCTCTGCCCCCATTAGGGAGATTCACCCTCTCTATTTGTCCTGTTTACCTTTATCATTGAAAGTGAAAGTAAAAGAAAATTCAAATTTTGGGTTGTCCCTAGAAAAGTAATAGAGGGGAAATTTTCCAATAGGGACACTTGGAGGTCCCCAGGAAATTCCCTTAATTTGCAGGTATTTTATCTCACTTCCTGCTTTGGCTATGGGGCAGGAAATTAAGGTAAATCTCCCCAATGGGACACAGATGGCGAATAAACTGACAGGGGTTATAAACCTCCAAAAAAAAAGTTTTGCCTTTAGATCTACTTTAATTTCTTCTTTTTTAAATATCTTTTTATTAAGATTGAACAACATACAGCACAATCAGCTTCGAGAACAAAAACAAAACGAGGATTTACATTGAAAGAAAATAGCAAGGAATTACACATCCACCCCTGCCAGGGCGCTATAATGCTTGCTGAGTATCTTCTCATCCTACTTTAATTTCTAATAAAAATAAAATAATTTTTTTTTACAAGTATCTTTCCGGTACATATTAAGAAAAGTGATTAAACATCTGGTATCTATGTGCAACCCCACTGTTTTCCTTTGCTCTATTCTTTATTAGATAAGTGTAGGAGTATGGACACATCCTGACCACACAGATTATTTTGAGGTGTGGTTAAGAATGTAGTTACTGGTAAACTATGGTAGCAATATCAAATCTTGAGGATCAAAAAATTGATAATGTCAAAAGATATATATGAGGAAATCTAGCAACAAACATCAACAAAAAAAATCACCTAATTTCACAAGTACTGATGGAGATCGGTAAGATCTTAGCAAACAAGATCACAAATACACAAAGCTGATCATGGCTATCAAATCTGATCTAAATATGCCTGTAGGTACAGCTAAACCTAAACATGGACTCTCAGAACATAGGGGTGTTCTTGTTTCAGGAAGAGAAAGAGTCCTGCTGCTGGCTATTTTTTTTTTGGGGGGGATAAATACGCTGGTTATATTTTTGCATACCCATATTTTTTATTAAACAAATATGGCTGGTATAACTGCCTGAAATCCATCTTTCAACCTTTTGCACAGTAGATACATTATTACATTTTAAAGTGATACTAAAGCAAAAACAAAAATGACATATGATGTCATATTCGTCCTGATATGATGTCTGTCAATAGCATTATAACAAAGCAGTCCCCCTGTCATTTTTTATGTTTTTTACCTGTTGATCCTTTTGTTATTTTTAAGCTCCCTTTAACAGACAATACTGTTCAGCATCAAAATAAAAGGGTTGAGACAAACCATTTAACACTGACAGGGGTGTTTACAATGGTCAGCTTTTATTCATTTAGTTAATGAAGTTAGTTAGTTTTGAGAATTGAATAGTGTGTTTTAAACTGCCAACATCCTAAATAGCATCATGGAAGAAGCATGCATCAGATGCATTGGGAGACGCCCCCTTGGACTTTTGAGTGGCAAAATAAAGGGTATATAATAAGTCAAAATAGGTATGTAGCGATACCCCCAGTTAAGAGGGCCGCTGGTTTGTTTTGGGTCCCTGAGTACAGCTCCACCAACCCCCGGCAATTTGCTCTACCCGCTCTGGCACAGTTACTAAAGGGGTATGTATCTATGCACATATAAATATCACTTATACTCTAAGTGTAATGGATTCAAACTCACAAGCAGACTGCTGAGATAAGAATAACTGGCTTTACTTTGGCAGTAAGAAAAGAAATAGTAACATGCATTTAAACATTTGACTTACAATACTTTAGCAGGTCCCTGCAATATGCACTTAAACATGTACACATATATATATCAGGATAGTAATGGGGAACTGAGCGCCAAGTGTAGCGACCGTCTGCTATGCACCCCTGAGGTGCAATAAATCTATCTGCGCCTACCTAACGGACCAGGCCTGATCCCTAGCAATAGAGCTCAGTCCTTGAATAAGTACAGTGTTCTTCACCGGCAGTAGAACTGTAGAGGTGGTGCACATGTAGCTTTAAATGGTGTATTTGTAATCCACAGAAAGTAACATCTGCTGCTCTGAGGTAAATTGTGCCTTGGCAGTTCAATAGGCATGGAAGTGTATGTAGCAATGTAGGATGAGCCTTTCAGCTCGCTCACCACTCCTGGGGTACCGTCCTCAGCTCCGGTCCCTCCAATGGCGGCGTCCGGTCTCCTCCGTCACAGCCCCTGCGTTCCGGTCCTCTCTCCGACCGACCGTCTGTAGGGAAAAGTCTCCGCTCCGCTGCTGCTGACTCTGAGGGATGAGAGTCTCACTCCACCTGCTGCAAGGCCCAGGCTTCAGGCCTTCAGCAGTCCCGGTCCGCACAGGTGTCTCCTCACTTGCAAGTCTCTGCGTCACCAGCCCCGTCCAAAGAGGAAGAGGCGGTCTCTCCTCTTCCCTTTTATCACCTCCCCCAGAAGCCTCTCGGGCGGAAACAATCCTCCCGGGAGCCTGGGGAATTATGGGGAATGTAGTCTTCTCCCCTAAAAGGGGTACGACCCCGCTACACACTCCCCCCACTTTGAATCTTTGGTCCTCAAAGACATTGTTCAAACTACAAGCTTTCTTGGAGACAACACGTTCACATAATTCAGACAGAGGAGCTTCCCACCAATTAACATAGGATGGGGAGCTGTCCTGTCTACAGGTCACTTCAGTGTGGGCGACCTGTTTAACTGTGCCAGAGAGTGAGCTGGGGTTGCCCTCCACCAAATGAACAGTGGATGGGTCAGGGCGTTCAGCACTTCTTCTTGCTGTGGTAACAGAGTCCTCTGAACTTTTTCCCATTTGGGGGTAAGTCAACTTCTTGGGAGGCTTCACAACTCTGCGAGCTCTCTGTTCTCTTGGGACTTCTTCAGGAACACATTCTGGCAACATCTCTGGTTCTGGAACATCTACTTCTTCTTCTTCTTCTTCTGAGTAGAGACCAGGGATATCCTCCCAGCACTCAGGCACAACACTGAATGGAACAAACTCTGTAGCTTCTGGGTTCAATGTTCTATCTTCCACATCTTCAGTAGGTGGAGGATCTATGGCGGAATTTCCTGGAGTTGAGGAAGGCCATAGCCATTCAAGTTCTCCTCTTTCTTCTTCTGCCGTCGTGGGGTCCTGTCCACCCCTAGTTTGGGATGTCTGAGAACGAGTGTTGGGTCTGGGGGTATCCAGAATGGAAACAGATTCAGGTAAGTCTCTTGCTGGAGGTATCCTGACTGCTTCAGTGAGTGGGAGCAAATGATTCCTATGCTTTCTACAGATGATATATGGTTCTGATCTCCATCTATCAGCAAGCTTGTGTTTTCCAGGGATCCCCAGATTGCGTAACAGTACACGGTCCCCAGGCTGTAGGTCCTGTACTCGAACCTTCAAATCAAAGTTCCTCCTGTTTCGGGCCCCCCTCTGGTCAGAGGCCGCCTGAGCTTTCTCATAAGCTATCTTCAAACTGTGCCTCAGTCTGTCCACATATCCTTTGTGGGAGGCAGCAGAGGCATGGTCTAAGGAAATGCCAAAGGCCAGATCCACGGGCAATCTTGCTTCTCTCCCAAACATAAGCCGGTAAGGGGAGAAACCTGTCACGTCACTGGTTGTACAGTTGTAAGCATGTACTAGAGCTGAAATGTGTTGGCTCCAATGTTGCTTCTTCTCTGTTTCTAAAGTTCCCAACATGTTCAATAGGGTCCTGTTGAACCTTTCAGGCTGGGCATCACCTTGAGGGTGATATGGTGTGGTTCTAGTCTTCTCTACTCCCAGAGAATCTAGTAGCTTCCTGATCAGGCGACTCTCAAAGTCCCTTCCTTGGTCTGAATGGATTCTCTGTGGTAGTCCATAATGAACAAAGTACTTCTCCAAAAGTACCTTGGCTACTGTAGAGGCCTTCTGGTCCTTGGTTGGGAAAGCCTGAGCATAACGGGTGAAATGGTCGGTTACCACCAGAACATTTCCCAATCCACTCAAAATCGGGTTCAAGGCAGAGAAAATCAATGCATACCAGATCCATTGGGCCTTGACTCTGTAGATGGCCCATTGAGGCAGCTTGATGAGGTAAAGTATTCCTCTGAATGCATCTTGCACAGGAATGGCAATACTCCTCCACTTCGGCCCTCATGCAGGGCCAATAAAACCGGTCTCTGACAAGTTGGAAGGTTCTCTCTGCTCCCAAGTGACCATGCTGGTCATGTAAGGCAACCAGCACAGTCTCTCGATGCTTTTCGGGGAGAAACAACTGCCACTTATCTTCTGAGCTATGAGAGGGGCCCCTTCGGGAAACCACTCCCTGATGCACTTGTAACTTGTCCAACTCTCTCCTCAGTAGGCGAGCCTCTCTGGAAGGGTGAAGTCGAAGTCCCTCTGGACTCTTGTTTTCCAATGCCTCCAGGACCAATTTCCCCATGGGGTCTTCCAATTGGTCACACCTTAACTCTTTCTTGGACAGCTTCGGTAGGCACTCTTCTTCTAGTTGAGTTACCCCACAGTAACACCTTGGGACTCCCACTGTGGTAACTCCTATCTCTTCAGCTCTGGATCCTCCTCTGGCTTGGAGTTCAGCTCCCTGACAAAGGGCTCGCACTCCTTCTGGTGCCACTTGGGTCCAGTCTTCCCAATCATCAGCTATGACATGGGATCTTCGGGACAGGGCATCTGCATCCCTATTTCCAGCCCCTGGTCTGTACTTGAGGCTGAAATTGAATCCAGACAACGCCGCCAACCATCTGTGTCCAGTTGCATCCAGCTTGGCGGTGGTGAATAGATAGGTCAAGGGGTTGTTATCTGTTTTTACAGTAAACTTGGCCCCATAAAGATAGTCTTTCAGTTTGTCAACTACTGCCCATTTGAGGGCTAAGAACTCCAACTTGTGGGTGGGGTAGTTCTTCTCGGAGGGGGTCAGGCTCCGGCTCACATAGGCCACTGGTCGTAGCTGGTCTTCATACTCCTGGTAGAGTACTCCACCTAGGCCCTCATGGCTGGCATCAACATGTAGCTCATATGGTCTAGTGGGGTCAGCATAGGCCAAAACTGGGGCTGTGGTGAGACTTCTCTTCAAGGTTCTGAAAGCCTCTTCACACCTTGAGTTCCATTGGTCTTGAACCGACTCACCGGGTCTCCTAGGCCCCAACCCATCTTCTTCTCCTTCTGTCTTGAGCAGCTCGTTAAGGGGCTTTGCAATGCGGGCAAACCCATCCACAAACCTGCGGTAGTAGGAGCAGAACCCCAAGAAAGACCGAAGTTCTGTAACTGTTGTGGGTCTTGGCCACGAAGTAACTGCCTCTAACTTCTCAGGGTCTGTAGCCACTCCTTTTTCAGACACTATGTGTCCCAGATAGTTCACAGAAGACTGATAGAACCGACACTTCTCGGGGGAAAGTTTGAGTCCCTCTTCACTGAGCCTCTTCAGTACTTTCTCCAATCTGGCTTCATGTTCTTCCAAAGTCTTTCCAAAGACAATGACATCGTCCAGGTACACAAGGACTTCTATGAGGTTCATGTCTCCAACAGTCCTTTCCATGAGGCGTTGAAAGGTAGCAGGAGCTCCAGATAGGCCCTGAGGCATCCTGTTGAACTCAAAGAATCCCACTGGGGTTATGAAGGCAGTCTTTTCTCCATCTTCTGGATGCATGGGGATTTGGTAATACCCACTCTTGAGGTCCATCACACTGAACCACTTAGCTCCAGATAAACTCTGTAAGGCATCCTCTATCCTTGGCGTGGTGTACTGGTCAGGAATGGTCCTCCTGTTGAGAGTTCTGTAGTCATTGCAGAGCCTCAATGACCCATTCTTCTTCCTGACCACCACTATTGGGGAGGCATAGGGGCTTCTGGACTCCCTAATCACTCCCGTCTTCTTCAGTTCCGCAAGCTGCTCCCTCAGATCCTCCAGATCTGCTAGCGGGACTCGCCTGACTCTCTCTCTGAATGGCTTGTCCTCTTGCATGCGGATTCGATGGGTGGCACTCCTCGCACACCCCACATCAAACTCATCTTTAGAGAAAATCTTCTCCCATCTGGTCAGCTGGGCCTTGGCTCTCTCTTTCCAAGCTCCAGGTAGGTTTGGGTTTTCCATGGAGAGTTTCTTCCAAACATCTTCTCCTTCCCCCGTCCCCTTCACTTCTGACCAGCCAACTGGGACAGCAGGGCTCACCTGTCCCAGCAGCATCCTGGCAGGGATCTCCACGGGCCGCTCCGTGGGGTTCCTCACACTGACAGGGACTCTTCCTCTAGCCTTCTTCAGGTCCTTCAATGAGATCACTTCTGGTATCACTTCCAGACCTGAGTGACCCTCCATTGGGTCGGGTTCCAACATTACAAAGGGGCCAGGCTGCTCCCAATTAAGTTTCACCGTGGCTCTCATGCAGGTCACCTCTCCAGGCTGTAACACCGCTCCTTCTTTTCCAAGCCTCCATACCCTGCCTATCCCCTCACCTGGGGTCTTCTGCTCTAGGACCAACCGCTGGTAGGCTGCCTTCAGCATGGAATGGATCTTGGGAGATGAAAGATTCTCTTTCTTCACCAGGGGAGTCAGAAGCCTTCTGACTAGGTCCGTGTTCGTCCCTATAATCAGGGAAGTCTTGCTGGTTCCAGGTGGACGAGGGCACACCACTGCTAAGGTGTCAAACACTTCAGTCTTCCCAGCTACGGATGGGTCAAAGGTCAACCGTATGGGTAGGTATCCATCATAGGGGAAACTCTGAGTTCCCAGTCCCCGTATCTCCAACTCCTCTATCTTCTGTATGGGCAGATGACTCAGGTATCTGTCGTAGAAGTCCCTGTACAATAAGGTTACTTGTGCTCCAGTGTCTAGGAGGGTCTTTGTGTATATTCCTTCCACCTGGATAGGTACAGTAGGAGATGGGCCAACCAGCTCTTCTGGGTAGGGCCGGGTTAATGCTACCTTCTTCTTTGGACTCTTTTCCTTCTCACTTGATCTGCACTTGATCCTTTCTTGAGCCTGGTATGCATTAATTTTCTCCCTCTTAGTGGGAGTGTGAACCCGTTGAGGGACATTGTTATCTCTCACTTTTAAGGGTTCTCGCTTGGGAGTGCTGTGTCTCTTCGGAGGGGTCTTGCCCCCTTTCTCTGGAGTGTACCTTGGTTGAGGATCCCTGGGTTCCTTCCGAGGGGTCTGATCTCCTCGCTTTCTCTTCCCGTTATGCTTCTTGGAGCTCACTGAAGGTGATGGGCACCCGGTTGACTCCTTCACCGGGGCCCTTTGGCGTTTCCCGCCGGCTGGCGGCTTTCTGTTTTCTTCCTCTTGGGACTGGCACATACAGCTGCAATATGACCCACTCCTCCACAATTAAAACAGATCATCTCCCCGTAGTCAGGTGGGGATGCTGGTGCTGAAACAGCTGAAAACAATTCCCTCCTGCTTGCTTCTTTCTTGGGACTGGGCGTCTCTTTCGCCACTAGAGATGTCAGTATCTCCATCATCTGGGAAATCTGCAACTTCAGGGCATCTACTTCAGTCTCTCTTTCAGGGGTTAAGGCCGACCTGACCGTGGCCACTGGAAGTTTTGTAGACCCCATCACTTGCTTTTCCCGTTTCTCTTCCAACATGGCCTCTTCTTCTCTGACCATTCGAATGAGATCGGGGTAGTCCAGGCTCTTCCCATCCTGCCGGGTGCGTAGTATTAGTGCGACAGGGTCCAGGGGTTGGGCTCCCCTCATCACCTGCTGGGCACGGGCTTCATCTACCTTCCCCGGATCTATCCCCTTCTTCAGGATAATCCTATGCAGGATCTTGTCTATACGTCCCATATATTCCGACAGCTTCTCCCCTGTCTTCTGGTAACAGTGTTCCAGTTGATAGGTAAGTTCTGTGACTTTTTCTGTCCCACCAAACACACTTTCCAGGATGTCTATGTAATCCTGTGCAGTGCAATCCTTCTTACTCGTCTTCAGATTGCGTATGGCCTCTAAGGCAGGTCCTTTTAGGCTCTCAACAATCCTTTGCTTCTTTCTACCTTCTGGGACCTCCCATTCTTCTAAGGCCTGCGTGGCACCATCTAACCACTCTTCAAATCCCTCTTCTCCCGAGGGTACAGGTTTCCTCCCTGAAAACATCCGGAGTTTCCTGTATCCCGACATTGGGTAATCCCCGGGGTCTCTTCTGCACTGAGTCACAATCTCCCCTAGGACAGCACACAGTTCTGCACTAAGAGTAGTTTGTGCGGGTGCGGGACTTTCCGCGCCCTTCTGCTCTTCCTTCTTTGGGGATAGCATGGTTTTCATAGGAGAACAGTCTCCCTTGCGCGGCAGCGCATGCAGCAATTGATAGGTCTGACCATCCAATGCTCGTATGCTTTGGCTCCTGAACTGCTCTGGAGTCTCTTCCTGCCATTCTACTAGGGCGTATGTATACCCGGCATCAATTCTCATGTCCATTATCCGTGACTTGTGGCATGGGGATAGGGACATTATGAGCTGCTTGACTGCCTCTTCCTGCCATATCCCTGGCAGTTCAATGACTGCTGCTGCGGCTGGATCAGTGCCCCATAAAGTGTACCACCGTCCCACTTCTATCGGGTCCATGCCGGTACCTTCTGGCGGGTTTTCCCGCTGACTCAGGATCCCGGACGAGCCCCCACGTGTAGCGATACCCCCAGTTAAGAGGGCCGCTGGTTTGTTTTGGGTCCCTGAGTACAGCTCCACCAACCCCCGGCAATTTGCTCTACCCGCTCTGGCACAGTTAGTAAAGGGGTATGTATCTATGCACATATAAATATCACTTATACTCTAAGTGTAATGGATTCAAACTCACAAGCAGACTGCTGAGATAAGAATAACTGGCTTTACTTTGGCAGTAAGAAAAGAAATAGTAACATGCATTTAAACATTTGACTTACAATACTTTAGCACGTCCCTGCAATATGCACTTAAACATGTACACATATATATATATCAGGATAGTAATGGGGAACGGAGCGCCAAGTGTAGCGACCGTCTGCTATGCACCCCTGAGGTGCAATAAATCTATCTGCGCCTACCTAACGGACCAGGCCTGATCCCTAGCAATAGAGCTCAGTCCTTTAATAAGTACAGTGTTCTTCACCGGCAGTAGAACTGTAGAGGTGGTGCACATGTAGCTTTAAATGGTGTATTTGTAATCCACAGAAAGTAACATCTGCTGCTCTGAGGTAAATTGTGCCTTGGCAGTTCAATAGGCATGGAAGTGTATGTAGCAATGTAGGATGAGCCTTTCAGCTCGCTCACCACTCCTGGGGTACCGTCCTCAGCTCCGGTCCCTCCAATGGCGGCGTCCGGTCTCCTCCGTCACAGCCCCTGCGTTCCGGTCCTCTCTCCGACCGACCGTCTGTAGGGAAAAGTCTCCGCTCCGCTGCTGCTGACTCTGAGGGATGAGAGTCTCTCTCCACCTGCTGCAAGGCCCAGGCTTCAGGCCTTCAGCAGTCCCGGTCCGCACAGGTGTCTCCTCACTTGCAAGTCTCTGCGTCACCAGCCCCGTCCGAAGAGGAAGAGGCGGTCTCTCCTCTTCCCTTTTATCACCTCCCCCAGAAGCCTCTCGGGCGGAAACAATCCTCCCGGGAGCCTGGGGAATTATGGGGAATGTAGTCTTCTCCCCTAAAAGGGGTACGACCCCGCTACAGGTAAAAAGGCACAATGGTGCCAACTTTATTGATCTATAAAGATAGAAAAAAAATGTATGTTGCGTACAAACACAATCAACTTAAAATAAGTTGTAACAGTACATCAATGAATTAGTATACAGAGCATAATATAGTAACCCAAAATAATTATCCTAAAATGCTACCCAAAATCTACGGCTGATTAGCAAAAACAGTACTGCCCCCCCATGAGTGCTCAGCTGACGCCGACATGGCACTGTCAGTCTACCGGCTGCTGATCTGGCGTCAACACCACTCTTAGCTAAAAGGTGATTACCTATATCTGTTTGCGTGTTTGCTTGTTGTTTTTTACCTATTTTGACTTATTATATACCCTTTATTCTGCCACTCAAAAGTCCAAGGGGGCGTCTCCCAATGCATTTGATGCATGTTTCTTCCATGAGGTTAGTTAAAACCTTTATGCCAAAAAAACTGTACCCACTTAGCTACTTGAAAACCGACATTTTAAATCTCCTTCCTGTCCATGCCATTTTTCATGCAACACTGAACCCAAATTAATTTTATATTTTTTTGAGACAGGTAGAGCTTTGTTTTGGTGGTATTTAATCCCCACTAGGTGTTTTATGTGTTGCTATATAAAAGGAAAGAAGACCAAATATTTTGAAACATTTTCTGTTATAAAACTTTGCAAATAAATATTTTTTCTTCTTAAATTTAGGCCAACAGGTGTCCTGCTACATCTTTTTGGTGACCAAAAAACATAAATAGGTGTGTATTATTCAGTCTTTGTGAAAGTTATAGAGTCTAAAAACCACTATATATATTAAAAAATTGACTGCCTCTCTCGTTTCTTGAGGCCCTAAAATGCCAGGACATTACATATACCCCCAAATGACCCCTGTATGGAACATGGAGAGTCCAAGGTAAGAGGCATGGTGAGTTTTTTGAAGTTGTAATTTTTTGTCACAATTCTTTGGAAAATGACCAAAGTATTTTTTTTCACAAAGTTATTTCTCACACACAACATATGCATATTTACAATTATACCCCAAAACACATTCTGATATTCCTCCTGAGTATGGGTACTCACATGTTTCGATACCACATGTTTGAGATTCTTCACAGCTTAGATGCACAGAGGGGCCCAAAATCCAATGCACACCTTCAGGCTTTTTTAGGGGCATAAATTATGCATCTAATTTAATAGCTACCTATTTTGGAGGCACTGGAGCACCAGAACAATAGAAACACCCAGAAAATTACCACATTTTGGAAAGCAAACATCCAGAGAGGTATTATGATAGTGATAATAAGTCTTTTGAAAATGTCATTATTTTACAAAAAGTTGTCCCTTAATAAGATATTTCTAACACACAGTGTAAACATACTTAGAATTACACCCTAAAACACATTCTACTACTCCTCCCGAATATGAGAAAACCACATGTGTGAGACTTTTTCACAGCCTTGCCATGTAGAGAGTCCCTAAATCCAAGAAGCACCTTTAGACTTTCTAGGAGCATAAATTACAGATCAAGGAGCAACAGGACAGTAGAAACACATAAACATTACTACACTTTGGAGAGTAGACACCCCAATGTATTTTTTAAGATGGTGAATCTTATTTTTTTTATTTTTTGCCAGATGATTTGGAAAAGGCAGAAAGAAAATAAAAATTTGTTTACACAAAGTAAGATATTTTTCACACACAGCATGAACATACTTAGAATTATACCCCAAAACACATTCTGCCACTCCTCCCATATATGGGGATACCACATATGAGACTGTTTTAATGTTTGGATTGATTACGGGACATTGTATCTTGTGTATCACAAAAATCCACCAATTGTATTAAAAACAGTGTACTGTAATAGGCATCTCTTGTACGAAGGGGTCAGGGAATTTAGCTTAGCTCCAGCTATAGAGGTCCCCATTTCCTTAAGCCAAGCAAGCTTAGGCTACTGTTACGTGTCAGCCCCCAGGATGATCAGAAACACTGTTGCTGGCATGCATTGGTCCGGTAGCAATCAGAAACACTGTTGCTGGCTTACATTGGTCTGGTGAAACTGGGACTGGTGTGGCAGTATTCAGCAATACTGTTGCTGGCATACACTGGTCTGGCCACACTGGGGACTGGTGTGGCAGCAATCAGGAACATTGTTACTGAGTACACTGGTCTGGCGACACTGGGGACTGGTGTGGCAGCAATCAGGAACACCATTGCTGGCTTAGTTTTGTAAAACTTGGACAAGTATGGTGGTGATACGAAAACTATTGCTACACTATTTATCGCTACACTGATCTGGTGACACTGATTGGATGTACTATTAGGCCTCATTCACACAGGACACACCAATGCGCACCCCATGAGAGGCTGTATTTACCCAGACAGAGATGCACATGTCTTCTGTGCATCCTCTTGCAGGCAGTCCCATTGATGTCTATTGGGACCCATTGAACACAGCTGCTGCTCCCAATCTGACATCCGTGTGTATGCGTGTCCCCAAACTCACACTGTCTGTATTTGGGCCCTCCCACTTTCAGGAAGTCACTGCCTGGCTGTTGATATGCCATGGCCAGGCAGGAGATGGTTAAAAGGTGTCAGCTGGAGATAGGCTTTTATTTGTTGGTCACTTATATAAAGCCCTTCTACTTGTCCATCTAATACTAACCACTCCAGAAAGTGCTGTCCAAAGGTATCTCTCTTACTCATCCATAGATAGAGGAGCCACCCAGAGGACAGGAATTGTGTTACTGACTGGATCACAAGGTGAAAATGAAATAAAAAAAATAAATTAAAAAAATGCAGCAGCCACATGTAAGGATTGGTAAACTGCAATATAGTACATTTTTGTTTTTGAGGATTGATTTGGGTAGTATGTGTGGCGTTGTTCTACTATAAAGTCGAAAATATAATGCCCTATTAGGGAATGAAATATATGTATATCAAATGCTATAGGTCCACAAAGGTTAAATAAACTCCAGGACAAAATAAATGGACCTTATACCTAGTGTAAACAGGTAAAAATGTGACTGGTGTTCTTTAATGTGCCACTAATCAATCTGTGTTATATGCAATCAATTTGTTATTCAGAATAATAATAATAATAAATTAACCTTAATAAATAGAAATACGAATAAATACAATATATAAAGATTCATAAAATTCAACCCACATATAGATAAAAATGGACCTTAAACCATGTGCAAAATAGATGAACATTAATTATAAATAAAGTGACTGGTGTGTGTTAGCAATTGATCAGTCTTGAGTAAACAGTGCTTGGTAAATACACAAATAGTCCTGATTCATAAATCAAGTGACAGGTGCTCTTCAGTCGCGTTTGCCCATAAGCTTATGCTTCTTATAATGCCCCCTTATAATGGTGCTGCACTCACCAGAACTCTTTCCCCTCTAGGGGGTATGTCACTTTCACAGTATATTCCACTGTGTAGCAGATCCCAGATCCACGCTTATTTGCGACTATCCTCTCCTTGCTCTTTACAAGCTCAGCCCCTCCATCTCATCCATATGCAGAGAAAAGATTGCATCCCATAGCATGATACCATTTTAAAACCTTTTTATTTAGTCTATGCAGTTAAAAATGTACTCAGTCTATTTACAACAATACAGTAAAATATGACATGGGATGGGCTTTCCAACAGTAGGGTCAGCCTAAACTGGTGGAATTATTACAGACATGTTTCAGATCTTTTTTTTTTTTTTTTTTTATTTGGGGAAATCACAGGGGTCAGCACAGCCGGAGTGCAATTGCTGAGCCTCTGTTTTAGATCTTTTTAATAGTTGGCATCCAATGAAAAGAGCCAAATGCAAGCTGTACGGTATCAATGATTTTCACTGTCACCAGGGTGTCTCTAGTAAAGCATAACTTAATATATTATAAACCAACCACACATCTTAGCTAAATTTGAAAAAAAATAAGTAATTAGAAATAGTTGGTTGCTAAAAAATATTGAGAACAGTAAAATTGTACTCATTCAATTAGGACATAGCTCTGAATAAATACGGGTATTAATAAAATCACTGCTCCCGAAAAAACGTCCGTTTTTAAAACTTTTTTTTGCATTGATACATGTCCCCTGGGTCAGTACCCGGGTCCCCAAACACTTTTTAGGATAATAACTTTTATATTAGACTTTAAAATTCGCACTTTTGAATTCGAGTCCCATAGACTTTAACGGTGTTCGAATGGTCGCGCAAACTTTCGGTCCGTTCGCATGTTCTGTATACGAACCGAACTATGGATAGATAGAGTTTTTCTGTTCTGTGTTGTGTATGTGAGACACCCTGTTTGTGAACTGTATGAAGAGGTATTGGGAAATGTGCAGCTAACCCATAACAGTGTTTGCAGTCTAACAGACCCTAAATTCACTTTTTTTTATTATTTATATTACTTTTTATAATACAGCAACCTAAGAGAATTACATTTCAATTCATCTATAATACAGTCAACACACAAAGACCTAGCATTCCATAGGGAACACAGCCTCCTATCCCATATGCTATACAATACCATTCTCTTTTCATTTGTGTTCTGCTGTATGTTGTGGCTGCTTTCAAATGGATATTGACCTGGGAGTCTCATATTATTGGAATTGGATCTTAAAATCTTTTTAGGGCTCAAAGACAATAAAGTTCTTTCATATAGTCAGTAATAAAAGGAAACAGGTTTACATGAATCAGAACATGAGTAACTGAGCTGTCAGAGGGTAAGTGCCATATCCAGTAGCATGCACTGCATTATGGCTGTGTAGTGTTATCATCTGTACAGATAAATTAATCATCCTGACAAAGTCTGTGAAAGGAATTTCCTGTTCTAGGCTCACCAACTTCTAGGATAAATAAGGCTGGAATTTTCAAGCGTGTTCAGTGTTTTAAAATCTATAAAGAAGGATGGGAGAGACATTGTACATTGCCCCATGCTGTAGATCAACACCCTGTATTTAATGCATTGGTTGTGGTTTTTAGATATGAGACAAATCAAAACCAAATCCTAGAAATTTTTTTTCTCACATGGGTCAACAGTCAAGGGGTGGATTTACTAAAACTGGAGAGTGCAAAAACTGTCAATCAGCTTCCAACTTCAGCTTGTTCAATTAAAGTGGATGTAAACCCACTCTCATCCTTTCTAAACTATGGCAATATTGGTTATCCTGAAGGATATACATGCCTCCTGCATGTATACTTATCTGTCAAATGTCTCCCCTCTGTCTGCTACGAGACCCGAAAAACTGCAGATTTTGTGGGTGGGTCTGTTTTGCAGGGCTCAATGGGTGGAGTCGTGATGTCAGTAGACTCCCCGCCCACCTCTACACTCCCCTTATCAACATGCATTTTCTCCTGTGTATTTCTTACACTGAACTTCTGCTATGATCACTAACATCCAGTCAAAACCCAGAAAAGTCCCCACAAGACTTCAGCATGCCAAATCATGCTGAGGTGTGGAACAGCCAATCCTTGCAGAGCTGCTGAAGAAAGGAGTGGGGGTAGGAATTAAAAAATAATGCATGTCTTAGTCTAGTGCACGAGATATGTAAATAACCTGTCAATCACAGCCAGGGGGAAGAACGGACAAAGTTTTCACAGTTTGTCCTTTTTATTTCACTGAAAAAAGATATGAGGATTGCTCAGAGCTGGATTAAGTCTTTGTGGCAAGACTGGGCACAGCTGATCTGAAATCCCATACTCTATATTGAGTCAGACAAAAAAAAATTCGGGTTTACATCCACTTTAAGCTTTGACAAAAAAAATGGAAGCTAATTGGTTTCTATGCAGAGCTGCACCAGATTCAATCAACCCTAGTGTTCCTTTTTTGGAAAAGCTACAGAATATTAAAAGTATAACTGGCTCTAGGCTTATTAGGTCAAGGGTTAATGCATAACTGCTACTCCTCTTTTAAAGGATGTTTTTTTCATTGTATCAAAACCGTTCAAGGGCTGCTGGTAACTGGCTCCCCTGTTCCGGCACGGCCAGGCAACATGCATTTCCAACTTGCATCCAGACACAAGAAATCAGTCCCATGGGCTTGTTTTTGTTGTTTCATTGGGGAAAACAACTTATATAGGATAGGGTATAGGGATTATGGGATGCCCAACTTGACTTGAAGAACAACAGATGAGAACTTCCTTCCTATAAACAGAGAAAGTATACTAGACTGTTCTCCTTGCTAGAAACACCCAGTCTTCTGGATCCGTGTCCCTTATGGACTAGGAGCTCTCAGCCCCTTTGGAAAGTAGCACAAAATATTGAAAAGCTGCATGCAGGAGTATCTTCTCTCATCCGTAGAACTGCTCCCAGCTCCACCACCTGCAGAAACTACCAACCCTCCTGGCTGCTTGTCTACCAGCCTGCTCCGAAGATCTCCCAGGACAATGGAAAAGGGGTTAAGCACAGTGCTGTCCTTTGAAAGCTTGATACATATGGCAGTCTTTCCCCTTGTGAATCCCTGGGTTTGCTGATGTACTCACACTGTCCTCCTTGCTCCCACTGCTCTCTGGCAAGAATCCTGTTAAAACTGTGATGCTGAATGGGTATTTCTAAACCAGCCCAAGCCCAACCTGGACCTAGGGGACCCCTCCTAGGCAACAACAGCCTCCTCAGCACTCCATCTTCCACGACCCCTCTGCTGGCATGGCTCCACCATATTTAGGGGTGAATTAGCTTCCCTGCCAAGAATTCTGCCTGGGAATTGGCCACATTCCCTCAAGTATGCAGATCAGCCCTCCTGGCCTCCAACCACTAACTTCTAGAAGTTTCTCCAAACATCCACACCCAGGAAGAGGTACCAGAGACCTGCTTCTGTGAGTCATCCAGCCTGACCTGCAGTAAACCCTGACCCAATTTCAGACTCACAAACTAATCCTGTCATACATAAATCTGCCTGCACTAATCTAGTAGCACCCTCTAGTGTCAGTGTCATAAATTATTTAGCATCAAAAAGCATTTAACCGCTTCCCGACCGGTGCACGACGATGTACCTCAGCAGAATGGCACATACAGGCAAAAGGGCGTACAGGTACTTCCCCTTTAAGATTGCCGTCGTGCCATTGCACACCGCTGGTCGGGACCCCTGTGAGTCCGGTCGCGGGTCCTGCAGACTCGATCGCCGTGGGGATACCCGCGATCGTTTCACGGGATGGCTGAACGGGGAGATGCGGAAGTAAACAGCATCTCCCCGTTCTGCCTGGCAACTAGTGACACTGATCTCTGCTCCCTATGATTGGAGCAGAGATCAGTGTTCATTAAATCACGGCCACGCCCCCCCCCAGTTAGTAACACGCCCCTAGGTACACTTAACCCCTACACTGCCACCTAGTGGTTAACCCCTTCACTGCCAGTGTCATTTACACAGGAATCAGTGCATTTAAATAGCACTGATTGCTGTATAAATGACAATGGTCCCAAAAATGTGTCAAAAATGTCTAATGTGTCCGCCATAATGTCGCAGTCACAATAAAAATCGCTGATCACCACCATTACTAGTAAAAAAAAAAATATTAATAAAAATGCTATAAAACTACCCCCTATTTTGTAAACGCTATAACTTCTGCTCAAACCGATCGAAAATTGCTTATTGCGATTTTTTTTACCAAAAATATGTAGAAGAATACGTATCGGCCTAAACTGAGGAAAAAAATATGTTTTTTTTTTTTATATTTTTGGGGGATATTTATTATAGCAAAAAGTAAAAAATAATGAGTTTTTTTCAAAATTGTCGCTCTTTTTTTATGTTTATAGCGCAAAACATAAAAATCGCAGGGGCGATCAAATACCACCAAAAGAAAGCTCTATTTGTGGGGGAAAAAAAAAAGGACGTCAAATTTTGTTTGGGAGCCACGTCGCACGACCACGCAATTGTCAGTTAAAGCGACGCAGTGCCCAATCGCAAAAAGTGGTCTTAAGCCAGAAAAATGGTCTGGTCTGAAAGTGGTTAATGCATTTCAATTTTCATCACTTTGTTTTTTTCTGATGTTATCAGCAGGGGTGTAACTACAAACCTCTAAGCCCCCTATCAAAACTTTGATGAAGCCCCCACATACCACCCACCAATAGTCTTGCTCTGTGACAGTTTTCATGCTGTGTTTTCATGCAATACTGGTTATTTTGTATGAGATTATAGACTAAATTTTCCTCAATGTACAAAGCACAGCTTTCTCTGTTATCATTGACAAAAAGTGGGTGTGGTTAAAATGTAGGTGTGGTTAAATTATGATGGACGGGAGGGAACAATCTGGCACCTCTTGGGTGCCTCAACTTCTACCCCCTTTAGATGCAGACAGTGCCTTGGGATTCTACGACCACCATGCTTCACTTCACAGCCGCTGCATGAATTATACTCCCTGTCGAATGCGACCCATTCAAGTTAATGACACTACTCTGCAATGAACACACTTGCAACATGCTAGTGCATGGTTGAAGGGGTTAAAGCAGATGAGGACGCAATAGAATGCCTCTATACCGCCTGTCAAATGTTCTCTGAAGAGCAATCCACATGTTGATTGTTTAGTTTTCTATGCTTCAGTTATGAATGAACACAAGAGCGATCACTGTGTTCACCCAAAAAAAAAAAGGGGGGGATGGCAAATATAACATATTAACCAGACCCCCGTTCTTTATTCTGAACCCCTGTGCCCAGCAGCAGTGGTCAGCGAGGAAGAGGAGAGCTGTCAGTGTTGCAGGGGTGGAAGGTGGCACACAGGGGGATCAGAGTGGTGGCGGAGGCACACAAGCGGGTAGAAATTAGAGCCAAGGGGCGCTGGGTACAGATACTGTAGATTCCCCTGCAGAGGGAAAAAAGAGGATAATCTGGCTGTGTGGCAGGGGGATTAGTGAAGCCCAGTGATGGAACTTGTTCTATCGACAGGCTCTCGAATTTAGCCCGGGTCCACACTGTCTGCGACTTCAAAGTCACGCAACTTTAAAGTCGGACCCCAATGTGACTTTGTCATGACGTGCATGTGACTTCTTTAAGGCCCCTTTCACACTGGGGCGGTTTTCAGGCGGTACAGCGCTAAAAATAGCGCCTGTACACCGCCTGAAAAAAACGGCCCCATTCACTCCAGTGTGAAAGCCGGCGGGCTTTCACACTGGAGCGGTGCGCTAGCAGGACCGCAACAAAAGTCCTGCTAGCTGCATCTTTGGAGCAGTGAAGGAGCGGTGTATTTACCGCTCCTATACCGCTCCTTCCCATTGAAATCAATGGGAAACCGCGGGGATACCGCCCGCAAACCGCCGCTGCAGCGGCGCTTTGCGGCGCTTTGCAGAGGTTTTTAACCCTTTTGCGGCCGCTAGCGGGGGTTAAAACCACCCCGCTAGCGGCCGCATACCGCGGGTAAAACGATGGTAAAGCAGCACTAAATATAGCGCTGCTTTACCGTCGCCGCCCCGCACCGCCCCAGTGTGAAACCAGCCTAACAGAAGTCAATGCAAGTCGGACCAAAAGTAGTGTAGGAACCTTTTTCTAAGTCTAATTGCACAGAATGGGGTCTGACTTCTGATGCGACAAGTGCTCCAAAGTCGGAGCGATTGTCGCATCAGTGTGAACTGGGCCTTAGCCTGTATCTGCAGGAGGCTGAGATATCAAAGAAATTTAGGGATGGTCCCACCCATTCTGGGAAGGTTAGAAGGTATGGTGTTAGGGTCAATCTAATGGTATGGGGAAAGCGGGTGTTGGGAAGTAATAAATACATACAGTATTTTGAGAACTATGAACATCATATTCTCAGCATCAAGAAACATCACACTGAATTTTACACTCCGTTTATTTAACATTAGTTTTATTATTTTGTTAGTATTCTCAAACATCCACATATTTATCCAGGAATGTCATTAAAACTTCTTTTACGTTAGCCGTTTCATTATATAATTTGGAAATTTGGATAAATTGATCCCTCACCATTTCTTGCCGTCTTTATTAAATGTCAAAAGTAAGTGTCACCAATTCTTCAACTAACAATAAGGAAATTAAGTGCTTACACTGATACTTGTTCATCTTGTCAGCAGTAATGGCATTTCATAGGCTGAGAAAGTACAGATCTTTCATGATACCTAAAGTGCAGTAATTTAGCTAGCCAGATTTAACAGCTTCTAATTAGACATGCAGATACCATAAAAGAGAAAGAGACTCCTATAAGCGTATATTTTTATTAGCACTTTGCAACAGGTATAACTTAACACTGACAACTGGAAATAATTATTCCTTTTGGAGAATATTCTGGCTGCTGTTCCCAAGCAGCACATTGAGAATTCCTTTAATAAAACCTGCTCAGGACATAACTGTACACAGTAATATGTGTTTTATAAAGGAAGGCTGGAAAATTGACCCTGGAATGCATCTTTATTAGAAGTGAAAACAGATTAAATATCACAGCATATGTAATCTGGGTTGCAGACATGCTTTCTATCCAGGGCAGGATTTATAGTCAAGGAAAAAACACAGCAAAAAAAATTCTTGTGTCTGGAATTTATGCTTTTCTGAAATGCATTAGGCTACATGTTTACTTTAATTTGTAATGCAATTCAGCATGTGGAGCGAACATCATACATTGGCCAATTTTGGGTAAATTGCAGACAGTCTCTATTGCCGCGTACACACGATCGCACATTCCGACAACAAAATCCATGTTTTTTTTCCGACGGATGTTGGCTCAAACTTGTCTTGCATACACACGGTCACACAAAGTTGGTCGGAATTTGCAAACGTCAAGAACGCAGTGACGTACAACACGTACGACGGCACTAGAAAGAAGAAGTTCAATACCAAGTGCACCACCCTTTGGGCTCCTTCCGCTAATCTCGTGTTAGTAGAAGTTTGGTGACAGATAATTCGTGCTTTTCAGCCTCCTGCTTTTCCAATCGTTCCTGCTCTTCAGTTTGTGCTTGTATTTATATTACGTATTTGATTTTTCAGTGCTTTCTGTTAGTTCGTTCTGACCAGCCGACTGTTTTGAAGCCATGAGGACCCTCACCCCGGACAAGAGGGTTTATAACTACTGTCCGATTCTGATAACCCTTATGCCGTGTACACATGATCGGACAATTTGATCGTGTGTGGGCTCCAGTGGACTTTTTCTTCCCAAAAGTCTACCGGACCTAGAAATAAGACTGGCTTTAAAATTGTCCGCCGGACTCGAGTCCGGTCGAAAAGTCCGGTCCTCTGTGTGCTAGTCCGACGGACTAAAACCGACGCTAGGGCAGCTATTGGTTACTGGTCTATAAACTTCCTTATTCTACGTCATCACGTTCGAATTCGCTTGAAAGTCCGGCAGACCTCAGCTGCAAAGTCCGTCGGAAAGTCTGATCGTGTGTACGCGGCATTATAGTTTAATGCATAGATAACTAAATTGCTATTAGACTTTTACTGCTGAGTCCCCCCCCCCCTCCTATCCATTTCCCCGATCCATCCCCCTCCCCCATCCGACAGTTTGTTTATAGAGCAGATATCCCAGGCAGTGTGCAAAGATAGATGACACTGCACGGTTGGGTTTTGTATTTTGTATTATGAAGAAATGCTTTAAATAAACATATAGATGTAAAATATAACATTGTGTACAAAGGACGGTATGTGAAAACCGCCTCCCCCTCCTCTTCCCTCCCCTTTTTCTTTATTATGTACCCCACCTTCCTTTTTCTCAATTGTGTTGTATTTTACCTTGAAAAAAAAAAAAAAAACACATATTCAACATTATAACTACCGTCTGGACAGAGCCAGAGGAGTGGTGGAGAAAGCTTTTGGGATAATGGCCAGCCGGTTCTGCCTATTCCTTATGCCAATCAACATGGCGGAATAAAAACCTAACCATATAATCCTTGCATGCTGCATTCTACACAACTCTTTTAGGAGAAATTCAATGAACTATGTTGCCTTAGTTGGGCCTGAGGCAGGACTTCAAGAAGAAACCCTGACGGCGCTTGAAGCTGGCCATCCTGGCTTGCCCCCCTCCAAAGTGCCCGCGAAGTAAGACAAAAGTATGTTGAATACTTTGCGGGTGGGTGGCCATTTTATCCTAAATTTTTTAACTTAAGCTGAAAGAAGATTTCCTTTGATTTACTGCTTGGGTTTCTTTTAGCTGTCTTCTAGGTTCTCCAATGGGCTTTTCTTTTTGGACATTTTATTCAATAGTGCAAATGTAATTTATTTGATACATGAGGTCACAATCTCTTCTTCAGCAAACTATTATAATGTTGTGGGTCTGCTATACAATTTTGTGGAGTCACGAAAATGGCCTGATTGTGGCAAATTATAAAGCACTGTGGGTGATATTTACTAAAGGAAATTGCACTTGGAGTGCAAAGTGCACTTGAAACTGCACTGAAACTGCACTTGTAGTGCAAAGTGGATTTGCCTTTAGTAACTAACCCCCAGTGTCACTGCAAACACCAACTTGCAACAAATATTGCTATTGAGCATTGAAAGAAGAAGCCACACATTGTTATATAGAAAACATTTTACTCAAAGCACATTCACATGTGCGTTAGAAAAAGGTTTTGGAACAAACCAACATCTTTGTCGTATAACTTTTTTCTTTTTTCACTGTAAATATCCTTTTTTTGGTTAAACAGGCATGTTTCAAAGCATAACATACACAACTCAGGAACTTACAAAGTTCAACTTTGACAAAGTGAATCAGATGGGGTGATGTCACTCCTGTAAAAGCCAAATTTTGAAGATGCACACAAATTGGGATTCAAACTGGAGATTTCCCTCCTGATCCCATGCCTAATGTCATCATGTGCTAGCTACCATCATGGGGGATCAATGGACGTGTTTTGGGGGTGCAACCCCTTCCTCTCACCTAATTGAGTTGCGAGGAAGGGGTTGCACCCACAAAACGCGGACATTGATATCCCGTGATGGCAGATAGCAAATGTTGACACACCGTGTGCATATTAAAAATTTGGCTTTTAAAATACTTTATAAAATGTTTTTCTAAGCAAAAATACACGATAAAACGGTACAATATTTGTATGTTTTATATTCTGCCTAAAACATTAATGATGTTCTTCATTTTTTGTTGAACATCATTGATGTTTTCCTTTATATTTTCAAAATCACGATTGCACCCCATTTTCTCCCTGATGAGGATCTGGGCACTTTTACTGGTGAAATTAGATTCTTGTTCCACAACATCCACATCACCGAAAAGAAAAAAAAAAAACACACCATGTATTATAAATATGCAGGAATAGATCTCTTACCTGAAGCTGTGGTCTCTCACCTGTTGTGGTGACAATTTCGCCCACTTCATAAACCTCTCCCTTCTCATCCTCTGCTTGTGGTTTTGTGATTTCCCCTTCTTTAGGAGGTGGGGGGTCCCTGGTGTCCTCAGATGTCCCGAGTCTTTTCTCCCCTATGTGAATAAAAATTGGTATACTTAGCACACAGATATTGGAGGGCAGAAATATTGCTTGGAAGTGTCGTACAATTGTCTGTTTTGGCAGAGTTCAACGCTGAAGAACATTTTATTTCCTTTCTAAAGCTGGAATACTTACCTTTTTTGTTAAAGTAGCACACATGTAGAGACCCCTAGTATCCACTGGAGCACATGTGTGGGACACCCTAAAAAGTTTGATTCTCGTGTCCCACACTAGTGCTCCTGCATCCAGATGTGTAAACAGCTGCTGAGTGTCCTCTCCTAACACTGAATCAACCAAAGAGCTTTTTAAAATATAAACTGGTGAATAGTCAGACATGCATGCACAATCCGGTTATCTTGTGATGTCTCTGCAACCGGTATCTGTACTAAACATATATTGCAGCTTACCAAGTCTTAAAAAGGAGTTGAAAAGGCAGTCTAGCCACTTCCTGACCGGCGCACACCGATGTACGTCGGCAGAATGGCACGGACGCGGGTCCCGCGGACTCGATCGCCGCGGGGACACCCCCGATCGTCTCACGGGAAGGCTGAAATAAACAGCATCTCCCCGTTCTGCCTAGCAACTAGTGACGCCGATCTCTGCTCCCTGTGATTGGAGCAGAGATCAGGATTCACTAGCTGACAGCCACGCCCCCCCCCCCACAGTAAGAAACACACCCCTAGGCATACTTAACCCCTACACTGCCACCTAGTGGTTAACCCCTTCACTGCCAGTGTCATTTATACAGGAATCAATGCATTTAAAAAGCATTGATTGCTGTATAAATGACAATGGTCCCAAAAATTTGTCAAAAATGTCCGATGTGTCCGCCATAATGTCGTAGTCACAATAAAAATTGCTGATCGCCGCCATTACTAATAAAAAAAAATGATTAATAAAAATGCTATAAAACTATCCCCTATCTTGTAAATGCTATAACTTCTGCGCAAACCAATCAATAATCGCTTATTGCGATTTTTTTTACCAATATGTAGAAGAATACGTATCGCCTAAACTGAGGAAAAAAACATTTTTTTTTATATATTTTTGGGGGATATTTATTATAGCAAAAAATAAAAAAGAATGCGCTTTTTTTCAAAATTGTTGCTCTTTTTTGTTTATAGCGCAAAAAATAAAAAACCACAGGGGCGATCAAATACCACCAAAAGAAAGCTCTATTTGTGGGGAAAAAAAAGGACGTCAATTTTGTTTGGGAGCCACGTCGCACGACCGCGCAATTGTCAGTTAAAGCGACGCAGTGCCGAATCGCAAAAAGGGGCCTGGTCCTTTGGCTGCAAACTGGTCCGGTCTGAAAGTGGCTAGGGAGTTGAAATGCATTCTATGCATGAAGATAAAAAAAATCTTCTGTGTGTAGCAGCCTCCCCAGCACCCCCTAATTACTTACCTGAGCCCCATCTCTCTCCAGCGATGTCCAAAAGGGTCTTAGCCATCCAGGACTCTTCTCCTGATAGACGCAGCAGCGGCGCCATTGGCTCCCATGGTTGTCAAAGTCAGTTAGCCAATCAAAGTCAGAAGCCAATCAGAAGAAAGAGGGACGGGGCCAGGTCGGGCTGAATGTACACACGCAGCTGTGACTCAGCTCGGGTGCCCCATTGCAAGCTGCTTGTTGTGGGGGCACTCAACAGGAGGAAGGGGCTAGGAGCAGTAAAGAGAGAAGAAGAGGAAGATCCGGGCTGCTACATGCATTCTGATGGATAGGTGAGAGCAGGTGGACTGAAGGGGAGCCACCCCTTCTTAAAGGTACAGGGGCACACTGAACACCCAGCATATTGCCCCCATCTATAGCTGGCTATCACAGAAAGAGTAAGGAAAAATACTTATTTGTGTGTGCAAATTAACAAATCTTGGTTGTAATCAAAGGCCCGCACTTGTGGGAGTATTGTGTAGTATAGTGTCCCATAGAAAATGTTGATTCTGAAAGGAAAGTAAAAGGTTTTCTGACAAATCTGTTGGAGTGTACATATCTATGATGAGCAATGAGAATGCCTAAGCCCAATCAGCAGTAGACAATATGGGAATCCTAAAGACGTGAGGGAAAAGAGAAAAAAAAATAAAAAATGGGAGGAGAGGGGAGATTGTCCAGTACAGAAATGGGGATTTTTTTCATGTCATAAGGGTTACATTGTCAAAAGACTTGTGACCCATTGAGAAGTTAGTTAACACAAGAAGCATTATATTTGTGCTGAATTAGTGAAAGCAATCTGTGTATACCAGGTTTTAGTAAATTCATTGTATCTTTTAGGGCACATTCAGATGTGTACTGCATTGTGTGACTGTGCATGGGAATAAGGAGCCCCTTATGCCAATGCACCAAAATGCAGCAATCAGGCATGCTAATTTTTTTTCCATATGGTGCACAACACATTATTGCATTGTGATGCACTGCGACGCTTATGCATTTTCTTTCATGCGTTAAAAAATTCATAGAACTGCAATGAGCATTTTACTGCATATTACCACATTACAACAATGTGAACAGGGCCTTAAAGTGTTAATAAACACACACACACACACACAGCTTGATTTACATTGTCCCTTCTATTTCTGTATGTGGATAATGGCACTGTAACTATTTTAATAAAACAGAAAAAAAATATCCGTATACCTCTTTACTAATCGATATACAACTGTCACATGATTCAGTTCTTTCCCAGCCTGTCTGCAGGGGAACATAAGCAGGAGGAGCTTCTAGTCCTCTGCTGCTGGTCACATGTTCAAAAAAAAACAGCCTTTGGAATATAGAGTAAAAATAAATAATTACTATCAATAAACTGTTTTAAATTGTTATACAGATATATACTTGAAATCCTCATTATTTTTTGGCAACAACATGGTGTGGGTGGATTTCTGCCAGAAACAGGCTGTGTCACGCCCCTCCAGCCTGTGTCTTAGAATAAGAGGGATGTGAAGCCACCATTAATTTACATGCAATATGCTGCCCCCATTGTGTTTAGCTGGTTAGTGGGCATGGAGGAGGAGGGAGGGAGGGAGTGGGCTGTCATTTACCACTGTGTATATGCATACATGTGTGACTCTACTGTGGACTGCTCAGATGTAAGAGAGGAAATGGTCAACATAGAAACTCACGAAACTGAACATGTGCAGAGTTACCACCGCAGCTGCAAAATCCCTATCTGAATTGGGAACATGAACAGAAAGTGGTAACAGAGCAGCAGGATCAACCAGTTTTTTTTGCAGAATACAGAAAACAAATCTCATAGTGACTGAATGAGTATGAACAGCATGTAATACAGCATGTATTGAAAATGGTTTATAATGTGGGTTTAGTGACACTTTAAGGTTTACATTTTTAGGATTAGGTTAGTGGAATTCCAGGTTATAACATCTTAAATCTGCTCCCAACCCCATTCTAACTTCTATTTTAAAGTGGTTGTAAGCCCTTACAGACCACTTTGACCTACAGGTAAGCCTAGATTAAGGCTTACCCGTAGTTCCAAGAAATTTCTCCTTAACCTACACGGTTAAGGAGATATCTTACAAAAAAAGGGCACTGCTGTCTACGGCGTATGCGCGCTGTAGACAACGGCGCAGGCGCACTGGGCTGGCCGCCAGTGAAGGCAAACATGCCATCACTGACGGCTCCCACGCGCATGCGCCAGAGTGATGTCATCCCGGCTCCGGACAATCTCACTTTGGGATACATGGTAGTGGCGAAGATGAAGAATGAGGACCGCTTCAAGGGCTTCGATCTCAGGTAAGTTATTCATAATGAGCTAGTATGCTATGCATATTAGCTCATTATGTCTTTGCTTTGCAGGGTTTATTTTTTTTATTTTTTCTGGGTTAACTTCCTCTTTAACTACCCTGTAGAAGGAAGATGCTCATACTTGCCTATTCTCAAGGCACTTCGGTCTGGTAACATGATAGGCTCCCATTGGTGGCTTCAGGGGAGAGGAGGGACAGCCAACATTGGATGCCCTATAGTAAACCTATGGGGCACATCACTGCCCAGCCATTGCACCCATTTACGGTGCTCTCTCCCCTGAAGCCCGCCATGGGGAGATCACGTGACTGGACCAGAGCACCCTGAGAATAGGTAAGTATAAGCATCTTTCTTCTACAAGGTAGTTAGAAAAGGCATTAAAAGAGTGGTGGGAGCAGATTTAAGAGTAGATGTTTATACCTTGGAATTCCACTTTAGGCTTCAGTATTAGGCATATGCTAGATGTTAAGACTTAGGGGGAAGAATATCTTAAATGTTAGGACTATAAGATAGGGATAGGTAGGGGGTGTCATTGGAGCATATGGTACAATTCCCATTTGTGTTCAAAGCCAAATGTCCTGCACCCAAATGTATTCTGTGGGTAGCCAATAAAAGAATATACAACTCTTATACTATTTTGGGTTTGGCTTTCCAGTTTTTGTTAAAAAGTAAAAGTAGGTTAATCCTATTTTTCATAGGCCTGTACAGAGACATATTTCATACTCTCACTTCTCTGAATTATTTCCTTGCCCAGTAGCATCATCCCATCTACAGCTCGAGGGACGCATTTAAATTTCTCAGTATCATGGTGTGGAAATCTCATTAGTAACACAAGTCACAATCTAGTGAGAAGAGATCATGCAGCTTCGAATGCTAGGATAGTAAGAAAATGAGTCAGGGAAAATGTTCTGCACAAGAATTTCTAATGATGGGAAAACAATGACGCACTCTCCACAGCGGCAAGTTTTACATTTTCTAAATACTTTATTTCTCAAACTGGAGACGGGACACAAAAACAAAATGGAGTTTCATAGCTAAACTGGCTATAGATGGGCTCTACATCATCCTCTAAATCAAAACGTCCTAAAGCTTTCCTCCAGACTACATGAAGCATGTTTTATGGATCGTTTCCAAAAAGCAAAGAGAAAAAAAAATAAAAAAATCAGTGAACTAAAACTCTTCTTTCCCCCTACCCACCTGTACACTGCTAGGGATATAGTAGATTAGCTTCATGCCTGCAGACAGCAATAACAAATGGATTCCCTAGTGTATAATTTAATACCTCCTTGAAACCGTCTTTAAAGCCTAGCTCTGGGAATTAGACAAAATCTACCTATGCAGTAGGGCCCCCAAGGATTAAAGCGGAGTTCCACCCACTTTTGAGAGGTGGTCTTAAACAAAAGACCACCTCTCCACCCCTCGTTTTTGGTTACTGAAAAAAAAGATTTTTTTCCCCTTAGTACCTATTTTGGAAGTACAAGTGTACTTCCGATTCAACCGGGGCCACGGCCCAGGACGTCACGTCCTCTTCTTCGGCGCCCGATTGTCTTCTGCGACCTGTGTGTGTCCCAGAAGACAAGCTGGCCATTCACAAAAGCGCCATGGGACTTGCGCATGTGCAGTTGGAAACCGGCAGTGAGGCCGAAAGGCGGCTGGAACACTACTTTAACCACTTCGGCCCTGGAAGATTTTACCCCCTTCCTGACCAGAGCACTTTTTACAATTTGGCACTGTGTCATTTTAACTAACAAATGCGCGGTCATGCAATGCTGTACCTAAACAAAATTTGTGTCCTTTTTTTTAACACAAATAGAGCTTTCTCTATTGTATATACTTGGGGGTATTTGATCACCTCTGCGGTTTTTATTTTTTGCGCTATAAACAAAGAGCGTAAATTTTGAAAAAAAAAAAAAAAAAAAACAATATTTTTTCTTTTTGCTATAATAATTATCCCCAATTTAAAAAAAAAAAAAAAAATTTCTTCATCAGATGTAAAAAGGGGGTAGTGAAATAGGGATTATAGCGGTGCAGGATTATAGTATAAATAAGTCAGGGTTGCCTAACAATTCAATGCTGGAGTCGTTGTACATCTAATTACCAAAAGGGATGAGGTGCTGTATAACCTAGTGGATCCTCTCTGCCTTTTTATACATAACAAATTTCTTCATCAGTTTATGCCAATATGTATTGTTCTACATATTTTTGGTAAAAAAAAAAAAAAAATCACAATAAGGGTATATTGATTGGTTTGCACAAAAGTTATAACATCTACAAACTATGGGAAAGATTTATAGCATTTTTTTATTATTTTCTTTTTTTTTTTACTATCATATATAAAAATGCACTGATTACTGTGTAAATGTCACTTGCAGGGAAGGGTTTTACACTAGGGGGCGATCAAGGGGTTAACTGTGTGTTCTAACTGTGTGGGGATGGGAGTGACTAGGAGAGGAGACATTTACTTAGTAGGAACAGACAATATGTTTCCTCTTCCCTGACAGCACAGGGATTTGTGTGTTCACACACACAAATCCCTGTGCTGGTGCTCGTGCATGCGATCGCGCGTGGCCGGCGGCGATCATGCTCGCCGGCCACGTGCATCCAGTTCCCCGCCATGGAGTAGGTGCCCGACCTCTGGTGGCCGAAAAAGAGAAGGGCGTACCCATACAGGGTTTCGCCCAGGAGAGCCTTTCTGCCGCAGTATATCTGCATGAGCCGGTCAGGAACCGGTTAAGTGCACCCACTGTCTAGGGGGGGTACAGGAACAGGCAGTTTTATTTTCCCTAGCCCCTGCATCAGCAGGCTCTGGCACTGCCCTCTCCTCTCAGTCATCATGTAGGTGCAATTGTATTTCAAAGAGAGGCCCCAAACCTCTCTTGGGGTCCACCACCGGCACTTTCATCTCCTCTTCTGTGTGTGTCCCCATAGCAAGCCCCTTGCTATGGGGGCAGACATGCAGGTTCGCCCAGGAGCCAGGCTGTGTGTGCCCATATACACACATAGTGTGGCTTAGCCTCCTACTTCCTTCTCACAGGATTTGATTGACAGCAGCAGGAGCCACAGCCTCTGCTGCCTCTGTGTCCAGGGGACACACCCCTGCTGTCAGAATACACAGATCAGCGCTGCAGCCACTTATCAAATGGCTTTTATCTGACAAGGTGGTTGAACCAATCAGTAGGTCAACTTCAGTGGTCAGACATGATCCAAATTTGGCGTGTCCCTGCTGAACCGGAACAATTTTGATCTATGGCCACCTTAAGGATTAGTGTTGGAAAGGTATGTATGCAATACTCGGCTCCATTTTCTGGTTCATTCACAGTAACTGCTTCCCGTCCTGCCACTATATATATAAATAACATACAGTGTCTTGAAAAAGTATTCCTACCCCTTGACATTTTCCACATTTTGTCATGTTACAACCAAAAACGTAAATGTATTTTATTGGGATTTTATGTGATAGATCAACACAAAGTGGCACCTAATTGTGAAGTGGAAGGAAAATATTTTGCCACAGCAGTCATAGTGCCACCATAAGGTCTTGGTCACATCTATGTTTGGATTGCTCTCCAGACAGGCAGTGAGTAGGCATTGTATTGCCTCCTCACCACATGCTTTAACCCCTTGGACCCCACACAAGCACCCCCATTCAGTTGAATGGGCCACAATTGGTGGGTAAAATTTCTGCCACACTTTGAAGCAACGAATCAGAGTATTCACATGCATACACCCCTAGCCGCTGCCTCTGCAGCTAAAGGGGGTAGCAATTGAGGTAAAACTGCGACTCAACCACAAGGTTTTACCACCCCCCCCCCCCCAACTTCACATGCGAACAAGCCCTAATAGTGCAGCAGTCACAGTTGTAGTCCCCGATTGTCGACTGTACTGACCCTGGCCTGTTTACTGACCACATTTCTGCCTGTTGCCGGGACCGATCATGCCTATATGCTGACCAAGTCTCTACCTGCAGCTTGAATTGATCCATCTGCACACTTTCTTCAGCCTCCTGCAGGGCTGTCTTAATGAGTGGGCACCGCTGCATGGGGGGCCCCTGCACTTTCCCCAAAGCAGCTGGTCTTTGAGCCCACGCCTTCCCCAAAATTGGGAGCCCCATGATGGCACTGAGAGTGATAGATACACAGGGGAGACAGGCTGGCAGTGGTGCGCCGTGTTGTGCAGAACGATACCTATTTCACAGCCTGCAGGGAGGGGCAGGCCAGAGCACCAGTGATGCTTTGACCCTACCCCATGCAGCTTGAATACTTAGGACTCGAAGGCTGCAGGGTAGGAGCTGGAGTGGGAGCTGCTGAGTCGGCAGCACTGAGAGCCCATCTGTGGAAGTAGCATTGTGGATGGTGTCATGGTGACCCCAGCTGTCCAGCACTGTTTGCACCGAAAGGCTTGGAATGCCCGGAAGGATGATCCCTCCTCCACCCCTCCTTCTGCCTGCTTGATTGGTATAGGCGAGTCCAGTGCTGGAGGTGGACACATAGCCAAAAGTTTACATGCACTGTATCTCCACTGGCAAAGGGGGTACTACATGGATGGAATAATGGTGCTGGGGAAAATCAAGGGTGTATGGGGGAAAACAATGCTGAGGGGGGAATCTTGGGTGTATAGGGGTAGCATGCTTGGGGTAGCTTGGGTGGCTATAGTAATAGAGGTATCAGGGATGTAGAGAGGCCACAGTGCAAGGGGTATCAGGGGTGTAGTGGGGTCACAATATATAGGGTATCTTATGGTATATGTTAACTGTGCTGGGGGGATATCTGGGATGTTGAGGGGTCAGAGTTCTGGGGGGGGGTATCTAGGGTGTAGAGTGGTCAGAGTACTGGGGCATATCTGGGGCGCAGAGGGGTCAGAGTGCTGGGGCATATCTAGGGTGTAGAGGGGCCATAGTGCTGGGGAGGCATCAATCTAGCAGATATATTATATGCACAGGACAGCTTTGTTACTTTATGTATGTAGTATTTTCCCACTGTTTCTGTACATAATGATTGTTTATGTAGTTAAAGCGGAGCTCCACCCAAAAGGGAAAGCTCCGCTTGTCTGCCTCCTACCTACTTGATGTGATGTCTGTTTACCTGCGCTGTCTACATTGTAGGGGCCCCAGAGCATTACTTTTCCCATGATTCTATTAAGACGACCCTGGCCTCCTGTACTTCCTGGCCAGTGAACATGACATTCCTGGGGGCGGTCATGTCTCAGTAAACTAGGCTTGCTTGGCTTTTAAGAACTGGGATTGCTATAAGTGATACTACACTAAGCTATATTCGCCCACTACTCGTACATAGGTGACCATTACAGAACATTGTTTTTTGATACAATTGGTTGATTTGTGGGATATACAAGATATAATCAGTCCAAAAAGTGAAAAAGCCTCACACATGTGGTATTGCCACACTTTGGAGGTGTAGCAGAATTTGTTTTGGGGTGAAATTCTAAGTGCCAATGCTGGGTATAAGAAATATATTATTAAATTGATAACTGTGCAAAAAAAAAAAAAAATTATTTTGCATTATCCAAAAACTTGTGGCAAAAAAATGAAGCATTCAAAAGACTCACTATGCCTCTTACACAATACCTTGGGGGTTTTGCCTTTCAAAATGTGGTAATTGTGTGGTTGTTTCCACTGTCCTGGTGCTCCAGGGCATCCAAAAATGTGATAGTCAAGAAATTAGATGCATAATTTGTCTTAAGGTGCTGCTTGGATTTTGGGCACCTCGGTGTAGCTAGGCTGTGAAAAAGTCTCACACGTGTAGTATCACCAGGGTGTAGTTCTAAGTATGCCTATGATGTGTATTATAAATATCTTTTTCAAAAGACTTACTATGCCTTTCAAAAAATACCTTAGAGTATTAGCTTTCCAAAATAGGGTAATTTTGTGGGTATTTCCGCTGTGTTAGTGCTGCTGTGCTAGTGCTCCAAGGCTTCCAATAATGTGATAAGTGGTCAGGAAATTAGATGCATATATTGTGCTCCTTGGATTTTGGGTCCTTCTATGCATCTAGGCTGTGAAAGAGTCTCACACATGTGGTATTCTCATACTCAGGAGGCTGTCAGGAACCTTAAACCAAGTGGAAACAGAAAATGCAGTTCAGACCTTTAATGAAATAGCAAAGATAACAGGGTTCAGGAATGTAGGCAAAAACAAAAGCCAGGGTTTGGCTACCAGAACAGGTAATCAGATGAGCTGGGATCAGGAAGCCAGGAATAAGCGCAGTAAGGAGCAAAATCAGGAACAGATAACAGAAGAGAAGTCAGCCAGGCAAAGTCATACACAGGAACATAAATGAAGTATTGGCCATGCAAGGGCGAAGAGAGAATGAGCTAAGCTGCTTAAATAGCTAAAAGAGGCTGGCTGTAGGCTGGACTAATGAGGCAGGTTAATGGTAACCGTTGAGTCATTGTGGAAACAAGTGGCTGGTAATGAACCGACAGCTGAGAAGCTCTGAGCACTGAAAGAAAAAAAAAAAAAAAAGAGCTGCCTGTAAGTAGCAGAAGCCAGCCCCGACAGAGGAATAGCAGAATGTCTAAAATTAGAACTTTGTGAAAAAAAATTTAAAAAAATAAAAGAAGGTTGTTTCATTTTTCAAAAAAATTGCGACAAAAAAAAATAAAATAAATGACAACTCACCATTTCTCCTACTAAATACCTAGGGCTGTCTACTTTCCAAAAAGGGGTCATTTGTACTGTCCATTTAAGACCCCTTTCACACTGAGGCAGTTTTCAGGCGTTTTAGCGCTAGAAATAGCACCTGTAAAGCGCCTGAAAACCTCCTCCCATGCCGCCCGAATGTGAAAGCCCCAGTGCTTTCACACTGTAGCAATGCGCTTGGGGAACGTTAGGAAAAGTCCTGCAAGCAGCATCTTTGGGGCGGTTTGGGAGCGCTGTATACAGTGCTCCCAAAACGACCTGCCCATTGAAATGAATGGGCAGCGTTTCCAAAGCGCCTGAAAAGCAACGCAACACGGGCATGGGCGTCCGCAGGTAGGGGCAAGGGGGGTCAAGTGCCCCCCCCTGGAATCAGGATCGGATCTTAAATTCAGCACAGTTGCGTCACTCTTACCAGTGGGGTGACACCATCAGGGTGCTGTCAAGCCCCCCCCCCCCCATCAGTGTAGTGTGACTTTGGGCTCCTTCCCCTGCTCTGTCCAGCAGAGAACTCGGCAGCGCTGTGACAGGAGAAAGGCGAGCTGTGGGCTATCAGAGGTTTCCCCCGCTCACCCCCCCTTTCTCCTGTCAGGGAGAAGACAGCGGCTCTCACCAAGTTCCCCACCCTGCTTTCTGCCCGCTCCGTTCCTTCCCTATTGGCCATTACTGAGGGCCAATCAATGGAGACTAGGAGAGCAGAGCATCATGGGACATGTAGTCCCAAAGATTGGCGGCCCCATTTTCCACAGGGAGGAGGCTACAGCTCGATCAAGAGAGAGATTGAGAGACTGTAGCCTGGAAAAAAAGCTGAGAGAGTGCTACAGGACAAAGAACGAGGAGTGTGCTAGGCGGAAGCCAGAGAGAGCCACGCTGCCCAGCGCCGCCAGAGAGCGGAAGACTGAGCCACTGCCAGGGTACAGACATGCTACACTACTGACCAGAGTCGCCCCCGGGGAACCCAGAGTGCGCGATCGTCCAGCCGGAGGGATTACTGCTGTAGTTTCACTGGGTCTGGTAAGAGGGCCTGTTGGCCATTAATTATCCATTACTTATCCTAGTTAGACTTACCGGTGACGGTATTTCTACGAGCCTTTCAGGACAGCACCTTGGAGAGAGCGCAGCTCCGCCTTTACCCAGGAAACACTGCGTGCCAATGCCCCTTTTTAAGATCAGCTGCTTCCACCATGCCTTCAGTTGTTACCGAGAAATCCTCCGACATGCTGGAAAATATAAGCAGACAGTTACCATGCCCTATAATTATACATTATACATCATAACCTAGGGAGGGAAGTAGGCTGCTGTCCTGAAAGGCTCGTAGAAATACCGTCACCGGTAAGTCTAACTAAGGTTTTCTCTCTTCGCCTTTCAGGACAGCACCTTGGAGAGGATAACCGAGAAACTTACTTCAGGGTGGGACCACTGCCTGCAAAACCTTCCTACCAAAAGGATTGGTCTGAGGCTGAGAGCAGATCCAAGCGGTAATGCTTTATAAAAGTTGAAAAACTGGACCATATGGCAGCCTTACAAATTTGCTCAGGCGATGCTCCGGCCTTTTCTGCCCATGATGCCGCTACTGCTCTGGTTGAATGAGGCAAGATTCCTTCTGGAGGCTCCAAACCCAGAGAGGTGTATGCTTCTTTAATAGCTTGTTTTAACCATCTTCCAAGGGTGTTTTTGGAAGCTTTACATCCCTTATGAGCGCCCTCCATTAAAACAAACAGTGAGGATGACTTTCTAAAGTCTTTTGTTATCTCCAGATACTTAAGAAGACATCTCCTGACATCCAGGGTATGGAAGGCTTCTTCTCCTGGCCCCGAAGGTGAGGGGCAAAATGTAGGGAGAATAATCTCCTGTGCCCGATGAAATGCAGAGCTCACTTTCGGTAGGAAGGCTGGGTCTGTCTTTAGAACTACCCTATCTGGTAGACACCTCATGAAGGGCTCTTTGATTGATAGAGCTTGTAACTCACTGACTCTACGAGCTGATGTTACTGCCACCAACAACACAGTTTTAAACGTTAAAAACTTAAGTGATGATCCTTCTATGGGTTCAAACGGAAGCTTTGTTAGTCCTTGAAGAACCAAAGATAAGTCCCATTTGGGAAAATTAATCACAGGTTTAGGCTTTACTTTAGCCATAGCTCTGAAGAAACGAATTATCAAAGGTTCCCCTGACAGGGTTCTTTCCAAAAAAACTGATAAGGCCGCTACTTGCGTCTTGAGCGTACTTGCTGCTAGGCCTTTCTCCAATCCTTCTTGAAGAAACTCTAGAACTGAAATTGTACTAGATAAACTAAAGTCTTTTCTGGAACACCATGTATTTTATACTTTCCAGACCTTAAAATAAATGTCTCTTGTCACCTTCTTCCTACTTGCAAGAAGGGTAGTAATGAGTTTTTCTGATAGACCTTTTTGTCTTAAGATTTGTTCTTCAGAAACCAAGCTGCTAGGTTGAGAAACGCTGGATCTGGATGAAGAAACTTGCCCTGACTCAGTAGATCTGACCTGTTTGGTAACTTCCAAGGAGGTTTTACTGAGAGGTTCATGAGGGTTGCAAACCACGGCCTTTTTGGCCAATAAGGAGCTATCAGAATTAGTTCCGTGGATTCCAGTCTGAATTTGGCTAATACCCTTGGAATTAGTGGAAATGGGGGAAAAGCGTAGGACAGCTGGAAGTCCCATCTGTGGGCCAGAGCATCTAACCCCAGAGCTTGATCTTGTCTCTGAAGGGAGAAAAAAAATGGTACTTTCGCGTTTTCCTGACTTGCGAATAGGTCCACCTGAGGAACACCCCAACTCTTGGCTATTGTCTCGAATAGATCCTGATTCAGAGACCACTCTGCTTCTCTTACTTCCCTCCTGCTGAGGAGATCTGCCAAGGTGTTTTCCGTCCCTTTTAAGTGTACTGCCGATAGGGAGGCCAAATTGTTCTCTGCCCATCTCAGTATTTGGCAGGCTAAATCCAACAAAGTTCTGCTTTTTGTGCCCCCTTGTTTTGTTATGTATAACACTGCCGTCATATTGTCCTTCAAGACTTGGACATGCTGATTCTTTAGAAGTTCCTGGAAGGACAGAAGACTCAGATGAATAGCCTTCAACTCTCTCCAGTTCGATGACCTTCTCGCTTCTGGCTTGGACCAAACCCCCTGAATAGTTTGTTCTTCCAGGTGGGCTCCCCACCCCCATGCGCTGGCATCTGTGGTCAGTCTCTGGGTTACTGGGAATGACCAGTGAAGACCCTTTGAGATGTTTCTCTGGTTCCTCCACCACCAGAGTGATCTTTTTGCTCTTGCCCCTATGACAAACTTTTTCTCCAGAGATTCCTGGTAGGACCAATTTGTCAAAATGTCCGCCTGCAGCGGACGAGCATGCAGTCTGGCCCACTGTACTGCAGGGATTGCTGCTGTCAACAGACCCAGGGCTGACATGGCTTGTCTTACTGAGAACCTTGAATTGGACTGAAGTACCTTCAGAACTGACTGCATCTTTTCTATTTTTTCTTGGGGCAGAAATATTTTCTGTTCTACTGAGTCTATTTCGTACCCCAGGAATTTTACTCTTTGAGCTGGTATTAGGTTGGACTTCTGAATGTTGAGAAGCCAACCCAAACCTCTTAGATGTGCTTGAGTCACTTGAAGGTTGACTTCCACCTGACTTTTTGAGTCGGCGAAAAGTAGCAGATCGTCCAAGTAGGGCACTATTGGGATCCCTTTCAGTCTCAGGGGTTCCAACGCTTCTGCCATCACTTTCGTGAAAACTCTGGGTGAGGAGGAAAGGCCGAATGGCAGGGCTCTGAACTGGAGATGCCAGACCTCCCCCCTCCCCAAATTGACTGCCAGACGTAGAAATTTCTGGGACTGGGGTGCTATTGGGATATGGAGATATGCATCCCTCAAATTGATGGAGGCTATGTGACACCTGGGGGTCAGCAAGTTCTTCACTGAAAAAATCGTGTCCATCCTGAATTTTTTGTACTTTATGGATCGATTCAACAGCTTCAAATTGAGGATCAGACGGAACTTTCCCGATGGTTTCTTGACCAAGAATATATGGGAATAAAAACTTTTCTTTTTGCCCCTCTGGGACCTGAGAGATGACATTCTGTTGCATCAGCTCTTGAAGAAGAGACTTCATAGCCAGAGCCTTCTCCTGATCCTTCGGTAAGTTTGTTATGTAGAACCGACTTGGGGGGTCTTGTAAAAACTCTAGATGGTAACCCTGCTGGATTATCCCTAGGACAAATGGACTTCTTGTTGTTTCTTCCCAACTGAGCAAGAAGTCCTGAAGCCTCCCTCCTACTGGAAGCTGGTCACTGTTTTTTAGGGGATTGCTCAGGGTTTCTGAACAATACCCCACCCTGCCTCTTCCTCTCTGAGGATTCCAAGGTCTTTTCTTTGTTTGGTCCTTTTCCTTATCGGTTTGTCGAAAAGGACGAAAATTCTTCCTCTGTTGTACCACTTTCTTTTTCTGAGGAAAAGCTTTCTTTTTGTCTGCTGTCCTATCAAGTACAGTCTCTAATTCTGGACCAAACAACAAGTCCCCTGAAAAGGGAATTCCACACAGTTTCCCTTTAGAGGCTGAATCCCCTGACCAGGTTTTAAGCCAGAGTGCTCTTCTTGCGGAATTAACCAATGCTGATGATCTGGCAGACATTTTGATGGACTCTGCCGAGGCATCAGCCATATATTTGACGGCTTTTAATAGAGTAGGGAAGGACTCTAATAATTATTTCCTGGAGGTACCTGCCACCACATGATTTTTGAGTTGGTCTAACCAGCATTCCAAATTTCTGGCCACAACTGTGGCTGCCATTGCAGGTTTCAGATTGACTAAGGAAGAGTCCCATGCTTTCTTCAGTAGCCCATCTGCTTTTTTGTCCATAGCGTCTTTAAGAATTCCCATATCCTCAAAGGCTAAGTCCGTTTTTCTGGATACTTGAGAGAAGGCAGCATCTATCTTTGGTTTCTTATTCCAAACACACTCCTCATTCTCCTCAAAAGGGAACCTTCTTTTAAGGGCTTTAGAGAAGAATTGTCCTTTCTCTGGATCCTTCCATTCCTTTTTAATGGAGTCTGTTAACACTTTGTGTACAGGAAAGACTCTATGTTTAACCTCCTCCAGCCCCTGGTACATTTTGTCATGTACTGACAGCTGAATTTTTTCTTCCTGGATCTCCAGTGTAGTATAAATTGCCTTGAGTAAATCATCAACTTCCTCAAGTGACAGTTTATATCTAGAAGCTTTGGCTTCTTCTTCCTCTTCCTCATCATCAGAATCAAACGTTGAGGGAGGAATGCTTTCCCTTTCTTCCTCAGACTCACTTTCAATTTGCACAGAAGTGGACGGAGGGAGACTGGATTGAGAACCCTGTTCTTGGCTGGAACTCTGACCACGTTTTTTCACAAGGGAGCGTACTGTCCCTAGGGCCTCTGCTAGTTCTTTTCTCACTGAAGACAGGAGTTCCTTGCACTCCTGTGAAGACTCCTCCTTCACTAAATCCGCAATGCAGGATCTGCACAGGGGTTTGGGCCAAGAGTCCCTTAAAGGATTTTTGCATGAGGGGCATTTTCTTGAAGTTCTCTCTGACTTAGCAGTAACTTTCTGAAACGACAGAAATAAAAGAACCCACAGGTCCTCTTTAACTGCAGCCACTAAAGAGTACAACAGATAGACCCCCCAAAGCCAAACACCCTAAGTGCCCAGAGTCTCAATCCCTGCTGAACTGCTAATGGACCTTTACACCAAAGCAGACAGCTGCAGGTTAACTTAATACATAAACCAAACAAAAACACCCAGTGATGTAAAGGAAAGAGGTCCCTCTGTACCTCTCCTACCTGGGACTGGCCGGGAGCCTGGGCGCCTGCATCCGCCATAGCTGCTGAAGATTCGTCCTCCATTCCGATCGTTGCAGCCGCCGTCCGCGCGCTTTTGAATGGCTTTCCGTCCATGCCAAACAAAAGGAAGTCCCGGCCAGAGGACCCGCCCCTTCCTCCTGCGTTCCAGCAGCTGGAACCAATTGCTGCTACGCCCTGCCGGAAGTCTCCACCCACCGGAACTGGCGTCCCCCGCCGTCCGGGATTCGGCGCTGCCATGCTGAGGCCTGGCATGGAACGCTCGTTTCTGAGCACACCCGCGGCCCCCCGAACGCACGGGCGATCAACCTCCGGCAGTCCATTACTCCTGTGAGCCGACGAAGGAAGGGAACACCGGAACACCTACCCCATCGTTCGGGAAGGTGCTGGGCTGGTCTTTGCGAACGTAAGCACTAGGCACTGCCAAAACCCTTGTTTTTCCTTAAAGAGAGCGCAGCACCCCTGGTTCCCCAGCAGTGTTCCACCATGGCGGAGGAAACACTAAAACTGAAGGCATGGTGGAAGCAGCTGATCTTAAAAAGGGGCGTTGTCACGCAGTGTTTCCTGGGTAAAGGCGGAGCTGCGCTCTCTCCAAGGTGCTGTCCTGAAAGGCGAAGAGAGAAAAAATTGCAGAAATTTGGCCTCATTTATGAAGAAAGATTACTTATTTGTAATTTTTTTTTTTTTTTTAAGCGCTTTGATTGGAGTTTAGCTTTAAAATGCATACAGTATGTGCAAATGCACCTTAGGAGGCAACTGTACTGAGAAACAAAGCATACTATCCTACAGTAGATACACATAGGGATTTATTAGCACACAGTAAATTAGCATTACCCTATTTTGGCAATTTATTTTCACAACTATTCCCAGCCACAACTCAGATTTCTGTGCCGTCATTAATATTGCGTTATTTTAACTAGAGTTTGAAAAGCAGACAGGTTGAATAGCAGGTAACACGACTCTGTAGAAAGAGAAGCAAATGGAAAATTGTTAATAAAACATGATGCAGCATTCGTTTCATTACCTTGTAGTGGATTGATGATCCTCAACAGTAAATGCTTTGAAGTAAATATTACTTTACATAACACACCCTCTTTAATGTATATATACTACAATAGGTGCATCATAATGCTGCCACTATAAAGTCTGTCAAGTCTGTACTGGAACAATAAAGGCATTTTCCCTATGTACACAGGGGCTTATTAGGACTCATTCATATGGACACTGTGGGCTACATTGTATGATTGATTGTCTTGTTCATGCGGTCGAACGCAGTCCATATTGCTCTATAGCAGTGGCCATCAACCCTGTCCTCTGGGCCCACTAACATGCCAGGTTTGCAAGATAACTGAAATGCATCACAGGTGATATGATTTGCTGCTCAGTGATTGCAGTATTCTAGTCTGCATCTCCCCAAGGTAATACATAAAACCTGGCCTGTTAGTGGGCCCCGAGGACAGGGTTGATGACCACTGCTCTATAGGAACACACATTGTCTGCGTTTGGGGCTGATCACCTCTACCTTCACGCCTGTCACATCAGGACAAGTGTCTTTGTCCAATGTCCATACAGCTGCTATGTTCCCCATAGGCCCCTTTCACACTGAAGCGTTTTTCAGGAGCTACAGCGCTAAAAATAGCGCCTGTATAGCTCCTGAAAAAAGCGGGTCCTTTCACTACAGTGTGAAAGCCGGAGCAGTGCGCTAGCAGGACGGTAAAAAAAAAAGTCCTGCTAGCAGCATATTTGGAGCAGTGTATTCACCGCTCCTACCCATTGAAATCAATGGGACACCGCGGTAATACAGTGGCGCTTTGCGGGGGGGGTTTAACCCTTTTTCGGCCACTAGCGGGGGTTAAAACCACCCTGCTAGCGGCCAAATACCGGGGCTAAAACGACGGTAAAGCAGTGCTAAATATAGCGCTGCTTTACCACCGCCGCCCCCCCCACCAGTGTGAAACCGGCCATAGAGAAACATGGACTGCCTGCACACACCTGCAGCCACATAAACAAGGTGCTTATTCAAGATGTATGGGCCACAGCACTCATGTGGATGAGGCCTTATGGTTACCAGCATTCGCTTTCCCCTACCTTCCTCAGCCTGCAATCCCTGAATAATGAGGCTATGACATCTGTGCAAGAATTCTATACAGACTGATAATATTTAATAGAAATTCCTTTCTTCCCTTATCTCTTAGGCTTTGCACAACTCTGCATTCTTCCATGTAATGCATTCTAGCGTATTACACATATTGCACACCAAAGATACAAGCAGAGCTGTTAAAGCGGTATTATGTATGAATGTGAATCGGGCCCCTGCAAGTTTATGCCATATTGTGCTAGTATGCACTGCACTTACCAAACAGGGCCCTGCAGCACTGAGCTGTCACTGCGCTGGAGCTTCCACCTTCACACTCTCCTTCTGGGTTCACACTCAATCAGGGCACACTCCGTGTACCATGACTGCAGGAAGTACTAAGCATGCACCAGTGACGTCATTGGTTGGAGCCGATGTGAATATCTACTAATTGGTGCAAGTTCAAGCCATTTCTAAGGCACCTACTGTACATGTGGGCAGGGCCATTTGTGCTCTGCACATGGCGGTACCTCATGGCGGAGACTGCGGTCATGTGAACAATCAAACATTAACCACTTGCCTCCCAGGCCATAGCCGAATGATGGCTACAGTGCGGTCGGATAACTCTGGAAGGGCGTACAATGTCATCCTCCCAGACTCATGCCTCTTGCGCATGCGCATGGAAGTAAAAAAAGGCAGGAAAATACTGCGCCACCACACTCAATAAATGAGCTGCTGAAACTACAGTTAGACAAATTGTGGTGGAAAGTGGTAAGGATTTAAGTGCAGCGCTAAGTAACTAGTGATATATGTAATAATGCAAACATATAAGTGACAGTGCACAATTAAACATACATTCATGACATTGCCTGCAAAGCAAGACTAGTATGCAAAAAAGTAAGACAACATATACATAAAACATATTGAGAACCTATATGTCCATTAAACTGCATCAAGGGATACTCATGCCGAGTACACACGATCGGAAATGCCACCAGCAAAATTCAGATGAGAGCATTTTGTCGGACAATGTGACTGTGTGTATGCTCCATAGGTCTTTTGCTGGCGTAATTCCAGCCAACAAAAGATTGAGAGCAGGTTCTCTATTTTTCGGTCGGGAAAGGTTCCTATCCGAAAATGCGATCGTCTGTATGCAATTCGGACGCGCAAAAAAAAATTGCGCATTCACTCGGAAGCATTGAACTTCATTTTCTCGGCTCATCGTAGTGTTGTACGTCACCGCGTTCTTGATGGTCGAAAGTTCAGAGAACTTGTGTGTTACCGTGTGTATGCAAGACAAGCTTGAGCGGAATTCCATCTGAAAAACCATCCAAGATTTTTCGGACGGAAATTACGCTTGTGTGTACGTGGCATTAGATGAGTCCAAAGTGAAAAAAAAAGTAATTTTTCAAACGTTGCAAAATAGGTGGATATTTGGACTTCCAACCAAGGACGACTGACAGAGATGTGTGCTCAATTCAGCAAGAAAACAATATTCAACATCAAATGGGCTACCACCACCAGTGAAGGTAATAGGGTACACTTACCAAATGGTGTGGGCTACCTGCCAGCAGCAGAGAGCCAAACAAGCAAAACTGATGGGGTTTTTAACATCACAGGAACCAGCATGTGGATTGTACAGCAGTGCAAAAAAAAAAAAAAAAAGCTGCTCCTCCAGAGTTATCATGGGCCTCTTGGCTGCATCTCTGGATAATGCTCTCCTTGCCCAATCTCTTATTTTAGGTAGGCGGCCATGTCTTGGTAGGTTTGCAGTCAGGGCCGTTTTTAAGGCAGGGCAAAAGGGGCAGCTGCCCTGGGCCCTGTCATTGTTGTGGGGCCCAAAGCAGCTGCCTCATACTTGCCAACTATCCTGGTTTAAATTCCCTCGCCCCTTGAGGTTTTAGTCCTGTGCTGCGTGCCAATATCTCAGTGTGAAGTGCTGCTACTAATGCTGCCCAGCTCTGCCCTATTGTTGCGTACAGATGACTCACCTGCAGACCCTGTGACTACATGTAAATTATCGGCATTGATATGTAAATAGTGGCAGCATTCATATGTAAATAGCAGCGGCCTGGCGGCATTGATATGTATATCATGCCCCCCTCAGGTCATATCCACAGTGATCTCTAGCAACCAATCAACAAGCAGAAATCATGTGCTGTAACCTCTAGAAACTAATCAGTGACCTGTAATGTGTTCTGTAACCTTTAGTAACCAGTCAGTGAGCGGTAATGATACCTCTGGCAACCAATCGCAATAGCTGCCTGATCTGATTCAGTAAACTGATTTTGAGTCTAGCTGCTACTTATTGCATGTCTCAGAGTAGGTGGAGAGCAAAACTGCATGGGCCCCCCCCCCCCCCCCCCCCCCCCCAAGAAAAGTTTTGCCCAGGGTCCAATCAATATTAAAGATGGCCCTGTTTGCAGTTGTGCCATACTCTTTCCATTTTCAGATGATGGATTGAACAGTACTCCGTGAAATGTTCAAAGCTTGGGATATTTTTTTTATTTTTTATAACTTAACCCTACTTTAAAGTCTCCACACCTTTATCACTGACCTTTATCAATAACCTGGTGTGTTATTTTTTATTTTATTTCCACAATCCCCAAGGAAGAAACGATTAATCCCTGGAAGTAGCAGAACCGAGCAACCCAGGACTCCATTACTGACACTGAACCCAGGGGTGGTTTACAAGCCGGTTCTGACTGATCTTAATTGTGATGTCACACGCTCCAATGTGAGCGTACACACATAAGGGGGGAACACAAGAACACAAGTTTTATCACCAGTACATGCTGTGATTAATTTTGGTATGGACGGCAATATTTAATGATGTTAATATTTATATGAAATTTTGACAGTTATTGTGTGCGCACTTAGCACTTTTGATCACTGGATAACTTTAAATGTTTTTTTGCATGTATTTGGATTACTATATTTGATACATGAAGTTTTTGATTTTATATGAACTTTTTGGAGTTTGCACGAAAATACTTTACATATTTATTTTACCAGCACGGAGGCACTTTATACATTTCAGCACAAGTGGATTATAAGGTTTGTGATGCTATGATCACACTCTCTATGGTTAAAAAAATAAAACTAAAAAAATAAAATAAAAAACCCGTTGTTTGCATGTCACATTTTTTATTTAGTGTCATTGCATCAAGGCACTCATGCTAACATCCAGATAGCTCAGCATTTCCTCTATAAGTTTTGCATTTGCACGGTCGTATGGGACACGATCAGTGCTAGCAGCTTTCCTGATAGGCGGTGTTATACATTTACAGATTTTGGGTAGCTCGCAAGATTTCTTGGTTTTGGACTGTCTGGTGTGTTCCTTGACCTTCATGATGCTGTTTACTAATGTTCTCCAACAAACCAAGGGCTTCACAGAACAGCTGTATTTATTCTGGGATTAAATTACACACAGGAGGACTCTATTTACTAATTAGGTGACTTCTGAAGGCAATTGGTTCCAGATTTTAGTTAGGAGTATCAGACTAAGGCCCCTTTCACACGGACGCAGTCAGTTTAGGCACGTCAAAAACGTATCAGTTCTTATCCGTTGTCTCATCAGTTTTCATCCGTCATCCGTTCCATTAATGTCCGTTTTCATCCATCTTTTCTTCCGTTAACATCCGCTTACATCCGTAAATGCACACGTTTACGTCAGTTTTTTCATCCATTTTGTTCCCTAGAAAATTACCCAGAATGCATTGCTCCTCCCATTTTTTTCTTTCAAACGGATCTTAACGGATCGGACGTTGACGGACAATGTCCGTCAACGTCAGTTAATATCCGTTTTGACGGATCTGGACGTAGCCTTGTACGTTTAAAAAAAAAAAAAAAAAAAAAACGGATAAAAACGGAAGCGGAGGTTAACTGATGGTGACGGATGTTCATCCGTCTGCCCATAGGAATGCATTGTCGTCCGTCGACGGATGGAGGAAAAACTGATAGACGGTCCGTCCATGTGAAAGGAGCCTAAGGCCCCTTTCACACGTGCGGACCGTTCGTACGTTTTTTCATACGTCCGTTTACGGATCAAAACGGACATCAATGCTTCTCTATGGGATAGCGGACGATCATCTGCTAACGTCCGCTAACGTTCGTTAACATCCGTCTCCGTTAAGCTCCGTTTTTCTGGACGGAAGAAAACCCTAATTTTGTCTTCCGTAAAAAAAAACGGAACGGACGAGCCGTTCACATCCGATCCGCTGACATCCGTTTTTCAAAATATGTAATTTTATATGCATACATTACAAATAACCTATGACCCAAACACAAGGAATCATGGGAAAATTCCCATAATTCATGAAAAACTGTTTTTAAAAAAACTAATAAAAAACGGACATAAACGGATGTAAAACGGAAATGAAAATGGATAAAAACTGATGTTTACTGACAACAACTGATAAAAAAACGTGACTGAACTGATCTAATGTACGGTCCGCATGTGTGAAAGGGGCCTAACAGGGGCTGAATAAAAATGCATGCCACACTTTTCAGATATTTTTTAAAAAAAAAAAAAAAAAAAAAAAAAAAAAAAAACTTGAAACCATTTATCATTTTCCTTCCACTTTCCAATTATGTGCCACTTTGGCACATTTACATTTTTGGTTGCAACATGACAAAATGTGGAAAATTTCAAAGGGTATGAATACTTTTTCAGGGCACTGTAGGGCAGACCACTGAAATAAATAGCCTGCCCTATACACCAGAATGTGAGCAAATGCACTTGGCGAGCTGTGATTTTACTGCCCTCCTTAAGCGGCAAAGTCACCCGGATAAGGTTGTACATACGCTGCAGCAAAATTTATACCCCCTGTTGCATTCAAGCGAATGGGGAAACGCTGCAATCACATGTAATGCGCACAATTGCCAGATGGTGGTGTGGCATTTAAAGGTTTAAAACAGGCGGTGAGGAAGCGACATATTGCTTCCTCATTGCCTTCCTGCAAAGCAATCCACTGCAGATCACTGCTCATAAAGGCGCCAAGGGCCGCCTCATGTCTAAACCTAGCCGAACAGAGATTTACCCTCGCTGTTTGTCCTGTGACCATTAGCTCTGAAGGTAAAACCCACATTTTTGTTGGAGGGTGGTCAATGGAATGGGACTAGAGGGGAAATCTTCTGATGGGGACATTAGTTCTGGAGACAATCAGGGATTTCCTCTCACTTCCTGTTGCGACTACGGGACAGGAAGTGAAGGGAAATCTCCTCAATAAGAGGGCAAAAAAAGCCTGTCCTGGGTTATAACCCTCCCTTACTCTATCAAAAAGAACAATAAGTTTTGCCTTCAGTTCAGCTTGTTTGCCTTCATACCACAATGCATGCGCGTTGTGATTTTGTAATGCACTGGTGTGTGTTTTACATATGTTTCTTCTTTTTCCAGGGAATATACTTTGTAAGTGGGTTAAAAAAGCTAGATAGGTGCTGTCCCAGCTGGAAGGGTAAGAGTTCATGCCTTTCCCAGTTCTTTGGTCTTTTGGCGGGTTCTCCTCTGGGTTCGGGCCATTGGTCCTGTGATATACAAGAGGGACAGACAGTGGTCCAGTACAGAGTTCGGGGCTTCCCCCTAATGAGCGTCCCCAATAGAAGTTTAATCTTCGCAGAAGAGAAAGATCGAGTACCCGTAAGGGAGAGAGACGAAGAATGATACCTGTGAGGAACAGAAGGAGGCCACCTATCTACATTGGGATGTAAAGCCATCTGAACCTGGGGTTCGCCCTGAAGACACCAACACTGGAATGTGCCTCTGAAGGACTGTAGTTGCTTGGACTTCACCTTTACAGGTATGCCGGGCCAGCACAAGCCTGTAGTTAGGAGTAAGGACATAGCAAATCTCTTGCATTTGTATGTTGGACACGGGAATGTACATTTTTTTCACTTTTCCCAAGTAAAATATTGAAACTTGGTCCTTTGCCTGGTCTGAGGTTACTAAAAAGATGTAATGTAAGTAACCGGCATATATAGTTCACTGAGTGGGTCTTAACACCTTGGGACATATAGGTATTCTTGTGGGGTGGAGAAGTGTGAAGACAGAAGTGGTTACCTAGGGTAACAGAAGTGTAAGAAGCATCCTTTTGGTAGCATGTACTGGGTATTGGTGGAGTGGCCTGTAGCAGCAAAGGAGATGTTTTTGGCACTCCTGACAGTGGTCTTTCCATCGTAGCTTCGGGAGCAGATTCATGTCACCAAAGTTTCCCATCCTTTACGGAGGTTCAAGAGTTAAGTGCACATGTGGAGCCCACGCATAAAGCATGGTGGGCCCACATTGCTACTGGGGAATAGTAGTGGAAAACACTGGACAGGTGGATGTGGACATTGTCTCAGTGTGTCCTTCCTAAATGCAGATTACAGAAAATGTGTACATGGTCATGGAGAACAGTTGCGGTGTATGTTCATCTCTAAGAGAAGAGGCCCACCTTAAGGTCGAGAATTCCCCCATAGCAGCCTAAGCCTTGATGAAAACGGCACAAGAGTAAAAAGGTACCCCATGTGTAGTAAAGTACCCCTGTACAAGGTGCCTAGTGTAGTAAGAAGAACCAACCCTGGGGTAGGCCTGTCATGTGATCCTTGCTTGGCACCCAATGAGGGAAACATGGAGGACGTTGCCACCACCCATCTACCCTTAAGCCCCATACACACGGTCGGACAATCCGCGGACCAGGTCCGTCGGACCATGTCCGTCATACTTTGTCCGATGTTGGTTTTGCGTACACACGGTCGGACAAAGTTGTCGGAAAATCCGATCATTCTGAACGTGGTGACGTTTGTTGCCTACGACGGGACTACGTAGAGGCTAGTAGCCAATAGCTTTGGTCTTGTAATGTGATCTGAGCATGCGTAGCACTTTGTCCGGTCGGACAACCGTACACACGATCGGATTTGGTGTGATCGGACCGTGTTGTCGGCAAATCTTTCCAGCAGGAGATAAGACTTTGTCCGTCGGACAATCCGACGTACACTGTCCGATGGTGCATACACACGGTCTGATTTTTCAACAACATTGTCCGATCGGACAGAATCCATGAAAAAGTCCGACCGTGTGTATGGGGCTTTACACCTTTATTTAAAAGCAGTCTTTTGAGTAGGATTGCATTACATGTATATGCGTTTGCACATGTTGCACTGAAAAAAAAAAAAAAAAGCAGTGCCAGCGAACGCAACATACAGGGATATACAATGTAATACTGACATATAATCACACACATAGGTTGGACTTGGACACCTACTATATAGCTGTATTTTCTTTTCAGCACAAGCAACACAACACGCTGGTGTGAGCTGTATTCATTCTTTTCTGATTGCCGTGTGTTGGGAATGTGTTCACAAATACTCCCCAGTCCATCTGGTGTGCATGTACCCTAAATAAAGCAAACCCAGGAGAATGGTGTGAAGGGTGCCCAGCCCACGGTCAGACACCTGGAAGTTCTCTTCTTCCAATGGGCTTGGTAAGCAGGACCCAAATGTCCGAAGCACTACAAGGCCCAGAAGACCCAGAACCTAAAAAGGTCCACAGTGCTAAAAGTCCCACCACCTAAATGTCCACAGCACTACAAGTGGCAGCAGACCCAGGACCTAGATGTCCACAGCACTACAAGTGGCAGCAGACCCAGGACCTAGATGTCCACAGCACTACAAGTGGCAGCAGACCCAGGACCTAGATGTCCACAGCACTACAAGTGGCAGCAGACCCAGGACCTAGATGTCCACAGCACTACAAGTGGCAGCAGACCCAGGACCTAGATGTCCACAGCACTACAAGTGGCAGCAGACCCAGGACCTAGATGTCCACAGCACTACAAGTGGCAGCAGACCCAGGACCTAGATGTCCACAGCACTACAAGTGGCAGCAGACCCAGGACCTAGATGTCCACAGCACTACAAGTGGCAGCAGACCCAGGACCTAGATGTCCACAGCACTACAAGTGGCAGCAGACCCAGGACCTAGATGTCCACAGCACTACAAGTGCCAGCAGACCCAGGACCTAGATGTCCACAGCACTACAAGTGCCAGCAGACCCAGGACCTAGATGTCCACAGCACTACAAGTGCCAGCAGACCCAGAACCTAGATGTCCACAGCACTACAAGTGCCAGCAGACCCAGAACCTAGATGTCCACAGCACTACAAGTCCCAGCAGACCCAGAACCTAGATGTCCACAGCACTACAAGTCCCAGCAGACCCAGAACCTAGATGTCCACAGCACTACAGGTCTCAGCAGACCCAGGACCTAGATGTCCACAGCACTACAAGTCCCAGCAGACCCAGAACCTAGATGTCCACAGCACTACAGGTCCCAGCAGACCCAGAACCTAGATGTCCACAGCACTACAGGTCTCAGCAGACCCAGAACCTAGATGTCCACAGCACTACAAGTCCCAGCAGACCCAGAACCTAGATGTCCACAGCACTACAAGTCCCAGCAGACCCAGAACCTAGATGTCCACAGCACTACAGGTCTCAGCAGACCCAGAACCTAGATGTCCACAGCACTACAAGTCCCAGCAGACCCAGAACCTAGATGTCCACAGCACTACAAGTCCCAGCAGACCCAGAACCTAGATGTCCACAGCACTACAGGTCCCAGCAGACACAGAACCTAGATGTCCACAGCACTACAAGTCCCAGCAGACCCAGAACCTAGATGTCCACAGTACTACAGGTCTCAGCAGACCCAGAACCTAGATGTCCACAGTACTACAAGTCCCAGCAGACCCAGAACCTAGATGTCCAAAGTACTACAAGTCTCAGCAAAGCAGAAGGACCCGCGGGTCACCAGCCCCATGGCTGGTTGCTGTCAATACCATCCAGACAACCAGGCGGCTCACAGCAGAGACCAGCACAGCTATCAAGCCGGCCGGGGTACAGCCCACTCCCAGAGCCGTACATGATACGGAAACTGACAGCTGCGGCGTCCAATCAGCAGCCTCCATACCATAAACATCGCTTTGTCACCTTGTCCAGCAGCCAATCTCCTTCCCTCCCCGAGAAGGCGGCCACTTCGCTGACTGTTCGGGCAGCGCCGAAGCTGAGCCCATTTAAAGCACCGGCTAGCCCCGCCCCTTTATATATGGACGCTCATTCGTCCGTCTGCTGAGTGGCAGGCCAGCTTTCCAATAGGAGTGCGGTATCCATGCTGCTGGATGCCCAATGTAGAGATCAGCAGCGGTGGCTGTGGCGGTGGAGCGGGCTCTGGCTCGCAGGGAGGGTTCTATCACCGAGGATTGTACTGGAGTCCAGGGCCGGGGAGGGGGGAGGCTGCACCTATCTGTCTGCATACTAAATCTCCTTGGCCTGGATTAGAGGGGGATTCTGGGAGCTGAAGACTGCTGATCCCGGGCATGGGGGATCCACACTAACATCCAGGGCTCAGGGATCCAATGCCCAGTGTGCTCAGGAGGAGGTAAGCTGGAGGGGATCTCTGTGTGTTGTCCTGATCCTTCCCAATCCTTGTCCTATCCCCTGGCTGTCAGTGTTTGATTTTTCCCCCTCTCATCTATGGAGGAGTTCTTCTGGCCCCTTCACTGCAGGGGGCCCCAACCAGTGGCTCAGGGGCCCCATGTTGCAGTGGCTCAGGGGCCCCATGTTGCAGTGATCTCCAACCAGTGGCTCAGGGGCCCCATGTTGCAGTGGCTCAGGGGCCCCATGTTGCAGTGATCTCCAACCAGTGGCTCAGGGGCCCCATGTTGCAGTGGCTCAGGGGCCCCATGTTGCAGTGATCTCCAACCAGTGGCTCAGGGGCCCCATGTTGCAGTGATCTCCAACCAGTGGCTCAGGGGCCCCATGTTGCAGTGATCTCCAACCAGTGGCTCAGGGGCCCCATGTTGCAGTGATCTCCAACCAGTGGCTCAGGGGCCCCATGTTGCAGTGATCTCCAACCAGTGGCTCAGGGGCCCCATGTTGCAGTGATCTCCAACCAGTGGCTCAGGGGCCCCATGTTGCAGTGATCTCCAACCAGTGGCTCAGGGGCCCCATGTTGCAGTGATCTCCAACCAGTGGCTCAGGGGCCCCATGTTGCAGTGATCTCCAACCAGTGGCTCAGGGGCCCCATGTTGCAGTGATCTCCAACCAGTGGCTCAGGGGCCCCATGTTGCAGTGGCTCAGGGGCCCCATGTTGCAGTGATCTCCAACCAGTGGCTCAGGGGCCCCATGTTGCAGTGATCTCCAACCAGTGGCTCAGGGGCCCCATGTTGCAGTGATCTCCAACCAGTGGCTCAGGGGCCCCATGTTGCAGTGGCTCAGGGGCCCCATGTTGCAGTGATCTCCAACCAGTGGCTCAGGGGCCCCATGTTGCAGTGGCTCAGGGGCCCCATGTTGCAGTGATCTCCAACCAGTGGCTCAGGGGCCCCATGTTGCAGTGATCTCCAACCAGTGGCTCAGGGGCCCCATGTTGCAGTGATCTCCAACCAGTGGCTCAGGGGCCCCATGTTGCAGTGGCTCAGGGGCCCCATGTTGCAGTGATCTCCAACCAGTGGCTCAGGGGCCCCATGTTGCAGTGATCTCCAACCAGTGGCTCAGCTCAGGGGCCCCATGTTGCAGTGATCTCCAACCAGTGGCTCAGGGGCCCCATGTTGCAGTGATCTCCAACCAGTGGCTCAGGAGCCCCATGTTGCAGTGATCTCTAACCAGTGTCTCAGGGGCCGCATTTTGCAGAGGCTCAGGAGCCCCATGTTGCAGTGATCTCCAACCAGTGGCCCCATGTTGCAGTGATCTCCAACCAGTGGCCCCATGTTGCAGTGATCTCCAACCAGTGGCCCCATGTCGAAGGGAGCTCCAACCAGTGGCCCCATGTCGAAGGGAGCTCCAACCAGTGGCTCGGGGGCCCCAGGTGGCGCTGAGCGACCTGCGATGGAGCCCCCAGTGTATCAGGACACTTGCAGCATTACGCATGGGTCTGTGTTTTTTTTTTATATGCATAGCAAGCATTGAAATCTGTCACAGCGATTAAAGTTTATTTTGTGCCCCTGTCATATTGCAGGTGGTGGGGGATCTGTCAGAGGTTGGGGATCCCTGCTGTCCTGCATGGCGATGTATGGGTTAACGGTGAGAGGATGATGACAGCTTGTAGTGACAGGGGGAGGGGCAGTGAGTAAGGGGACTTGTGAATCCTAGACATGGCCAATGTTTTGGGTGGCAGTGTAGGTCTTGTGGCTAGGCGGCACGCTCTTCCCCCTCCTCCCTGTCCTGCCACCCTTGTGTCAGATGCCAGGCCGAGGTATAATTATGGGCTGATGATGTAGAATACAAATGACAGGTTGGAGGATTTGCTTCCTCAGTGTTGGAAGACTTTCCCTGATCTGTCATTGGGGGGGTGGCACTGTCACCCGCACACCCGTCACCTTTTACCCATGCACATGACCCGTGTGTGTGTTGTAGGTAGGTGTGCTGATCAGTCCTCCTCCATAGACCTTTCTTGTAAATGGGATCACTGACAGCTCTGCTTAGACGTTGCTTCATGATGTCAAATATTAACAGCTTTCTCTGTCCTGCTTCCTCCTTTGTCTGTACCAGTCTAGCTCTACGGATTCCACGTCACTTCGCCTGGGAGGAGAGCTGACTTTCCATGCACCGGGGACTTCCTCTCCCTCAGCCATGCAGGAGTCTCCTAAGCTGGCCGTCTGCCTTGTGAAGTGGGATCAGCCGCCGGTGTCTCTGATGAGTGCGTCTGGACAACAGCCTGCGTTTGGCACCCTCTGCCCTGCTACGCACGCCACCCTGTAAGGCTGCTCGGAATAATACAGAAAAGACGTCTCTCTACCCCCCCACCCTCCTCACCCCCCCTGGCCACTCTGGTCTGATCTTGGATCATGGCTTCAGTATGGAAGAGGCTTCAGCGTGTGGGCAAACATGCCTCCAAGTTTCAGTTTGTGGCATCTTACCAGGAGCTGATGGTGGAATGTACTAAGAAATGGTCAGTGACCGCCGTGTAAACGTTTTCTATTTGTATAGCTGTCAGCAAACACACGCTAGTCGTAAATTACAAGCTGTGTGAGGAAGCACAGAAAATTCCTAGTCCATTGAGCTGTCAGTCATTCCCCATGTGACACCGGCGACTCTTGTGTGACACCGAATCTAGGACTCCTGATTTTCACTTATTTCATTGTCTACCAGCATCTTCTTCCCTAGAATATCGAATGAATGAATCCTAAGGGCTCGTTTACACCACAATGTTCCGATTACACATTTATATTTTTATTATTATAATACAGGATTTATATAGCGCCAACAGTTTGCACCACACCTTACGTGAGGGCAGACAGTACAGTTACAATACAATTCAATACAGGAGGGATGAGAAGGTTCTGCCCGTTAGAGCTTACAATATAGAGTGTATTTTTTTGTGTGCTTTTTATTTTTGGGGCATTATTTGATTTTTTTTTTTTTTTTTTATTGCATTTACTTGTAGTCATGTACATTTACATGCGCCTCAGTGGTGTAACCTAAACTCATTTAAAATGCATTTATTTTTCTAGCAAATGCGTTCATACTGTGTATAAAGTAAAGATTATTTTTCTTTATTTATTTATTTTTTTTTATTTTATTATTTTTTATTTTTTTATATATAAACCAAACATGTTATACTTACCTGCTCTGTGTAAGGCTACTTTTACACGTGGGCGCTGGCCGCATTGACGGTAAAGCGCCGCTAGATTTAGCGGCGCTCTACCGTCTTTTTAGCAGCGCTTTTCGGCCACTAACCGGGGCCTTGTAACCCCCTCTAAGAGCCAAAAAAGGGTTAAAAGCGCCCGATAAGTGACGCTGCCAAAGCACGTTGGCAGTTCTGCCCATTGATTTCAATGGCAGGGGCGGTTTAGGAGTGGTTTGTACACCGTTCCCACACCGCCCCAAAGATGCTGCTTGCAGGACTTTTTTTTTTTCCCATCCTGCAAGCGCACTGCCCCAGTGTGAAAGCACTCGGGCTTTCACACTGGGGTGGCTTGCGAGGCGCTTTACAGGCGCTATTTTTAGCGCTAAAAAGCCTGAATAATTCCGCGTACACACGATCGTAATTGTCGTCGGAAAAGCCTTGGATGGTTTTTGCGACGGAATTCCGCTCAAGCTTGTGTTGCCTACACACGGTCACACCAAATTCCGACCGTCAAGAACGCGGTGACGTACAACACTATGCCGAGCCGTGAAAATGAAGTTCAATGCTTCCGAGCATGCGTCAGAATTGTGCGCATCGGAATTGCCACAAAAATTGAGAACATGCTCTCAATCTTTTGCTGGCCAAAATTTTGACCGTGTGTACATGGCATCAGTGTGAAAATGGCCTAATAGTTTGCACAGTGCAGCCCCAATCCTCCTCTTCTCAGCCCCCCCCCCCCCTGACCAGTGCTGCCAATAGCAAGCCACTTGCTATGGGGGAACTGGGGCATGCTTGCTCCCGAGCCCCACTCTATGCGTCCATAAGACACGTACAGCCGTGGCTCAGCCCCACTCTCCCTGCAGTGGCTTACTGGCTGTGGTTGACAGCAGTGGGAGCCAGTGGCTCCCGGTGCTGTGTCTCAGCCAATGAGGAGAGAGAGACATGGGACAGCTGAGACCTCCATGCACATTGCTGGATCGAAAGGTGGCTCGGGTGAGTACTGTGGAGGGAGCAGCACACAGAAGGCGTTTTACCTTCATGCATAGAATGTATGAAGGTAAAAAAAAAAAAAAAACCTTCATCCTTTACAACCACAAAACGGGGGGGAGGAATAAAAAACACAGCATACTGCATTTTTTTGTATGTATACACACATGAACACACCTCAAATGCATGTAAATGCAACTAGGTAAAAAAAATATCATAAAGCCTAAACATTCACCACAAACGCAGCAAAAATGCACCATAAATGCATGTATGTGCACATGCGGAACTGAATACTGATATTGTGGTTTAAACGGACCCTTACTGAATTGTATTTATACACCTTTGCAGTGCATTCATGTGCGTTTACATGCCTTCCAGTACATTTACCTGTGAAAAAAGCAGCATGCTGTACTTTTTAAAACTCACGTGAATGCACCACAATTGTGTAATCTAGGGTCATCCAAAATACATTTATTTTTCCTGCATATGTTTTCATACTGCTTTTTAAAAAACATGTTGAATGGTATCTGGTATAAATGAGCCCTTAGTGTATAAATGTAAAATGCACTGGAAGTGCTGAACATGAAATGATGTGCGCGAACCACAGCGACCAATCGGAGTTGATGCAGATCAGTGTAAGATCTCGGTTGCTATGGGTTGCTGCACTTGGCACATCGTTCTTGAAGTTTGAACTGATTTATAATAAACTATCCTAAAATGAATGAATAAGTATAAATATATGATCCGGTTCTAAGTAGTTGTAGTTTATGTTGTGAAAGGGCAGCATGGACTATTGGACTATTGTGATAGTAAAGAGATGACGTTGGCTTGTTATGACAGATACGTTTAGTATATACTTTTGATCACCTGCTTATGTATACAGTTCGGTTTCTTTTGTTTGCTGATATGGTGCTTGTGGTGTTCTGTAGAATGCTTTAACTCTGAGATGGGTACCTGTGGTTTTCTATTTATTGTTACAAATGAATACTATGTAGTTGAAAGCTGGTAAGCATGCTAAAATAACAGGGCGAATGATACAGGTGGGCAGCATGGTCTTGTTTTTTTTTTTTTGTTATTAACATGTAGTACATGTCTTGAGATCCATATGGCTATATAATGTATATAGTTGGAGTTATGGATAAGCAGCTCCTATAATATTATGTGATCTATGAGCTGTAAAAGAGCAGTTCTGCCCTTTGTCATAAGTTTAGGAATAAACCCCTTGTAATTTGGATTGTAATGAAAGTGATGACATGGGAATACCTACTGAAGTATGGGCAAAGCTGTTTTGGTCATGCTGCTCTTGTGGGTCACAGAAGTGCACTCACTTGTGCTCTTCTGAGACCCAGAATTGTCCAACATCAAGCTAAAAGCACGCTGTTGGCTGACATCAGAGCTGCTCCAGGTTCTGGAAGGATCCCGACTATACTGTCAGGACCCACCCAGATCCCTGACCAGCAGCTGGCTCAGCCTCTCAGCGCATTGCTGAGAGACTGAGCCAGCCGCTCCTGCCCCTTCAACAGCCTGACGCTCCAGTGAGCTCTGGAGGAACAGAGCAGAGAATGGTGACCGACGGGTTGATTTACTAAAACTGGAGAGTGCAAAATCTGGTGCATCTGTGCATGGTAGCCAATCGGCTTCTAATTTCAGCTTTTTCAATTAAGCTTTGCTAATAAGCCCCCGTTCACATGGGAGCGATTTGACATGTCAAATCGCAGCCTATTGCCCAATCGGTGCAGCGCCGCAACGATTTCCAAAAGTAGTTCCTGCACTACTTTTGGTGACTTCGGGGGCGATTTCAATAGACATCTGTGCAAAAACCCGCACAGATGTCTTTCGAATTGCCCCCGAACTCGCACTTAAATGTGGGTTTGAAATCGTGCAAGTTCAGCTGAACTTGCGCGATTTCAAACCTGCCTTCAGTGTGGGCTAAAACCCAAAAGCCGATTTTTTTTTATTTTTTTTTTTTTGTATTCCCATGCTTCTCTTTTTAAGAAAGCCTCTACTATGATTCCAAGGTATTTTAAAGCGGTTGTAAACATGTAAAAAAATAAAAAAAAAAACCCTCTAAAGGCAAAGGCATAATGAGCTGGTATGCACCTCATACTAGCTTATTATGAAACACTTAACTTGGAACGAGGTCCCTATATCGCAGCCTGGTCCACGCCGAGGGAGCTGACATTTTGCCCTCTGTGTTTCTTACGGGTTTGCGGCTCCATCGATGTGAGTGGCCAGAGCCGCATGCACGCGGGAGTCTTCTGGCGCTCACAGCGCCTGCGCCGCTGACGTCAGTTGCTGCATGCAAAGTGAATATCTCCATACCGTGCAGGTTTAGGAGATATTCATTTTTACGGCTTACCTGTAGGTAAACATTTTAAATAAGGGTATACAACCACTTTAAAGGTGAACTTCGTGCAGAAATATTTTGTATTTTTTTTTAAGTTAATTTCTTACATTTTTGTGCAACAAAAATTTTGTTCCAGTAGCAAGCACCAACAGAGTAGTAGACCCAGAAGAATTTATTGGTCAGGTGTTAAAGTGAAACTGAAGTCTAAAGTAAAAACTGTGAGCACGCAGGCTCTTTATTGCACGAGAGACATGCAAAGTCTCTTGTGCAATAAAACTGCACTCCTGTGCATGTGCGGGAGGGGCATCGGCCAATCAAAATGACAGAAGACTGGCACGTGAAAGAAACTGGAGAGGACTCTTGAAAAAGAGGTAAGTATTGCAAAATATTTCTTCTTTTAAGCCACCCATACACTGCTAGAATTTTGTTTCAAGTTTTTTTGTTTCAAGAACGTAATCAACTTTACATTATTGTGGTCAAATCAACATTCATTTTTGACCCCACTGACAGGATAATTGGAAGGAGCAGGATTTAAAACTTAAACAAATTAATTCCAAGGCCCTTTTCACACCCGGGTGTTTGCAGAGAGAACCGTCCCGATTTATGCCAGCGATCTCAAAACACTCTGCAAAACGGACAAATCGCACCGCGCTTGTTCAGGTGCCATTAATTTGCAATCACACCTTAAAGCTGGTGCGATTCTGCCACAGTTGTTGCACGATAAATTGCAGCAAATCGCATTATGCAAAGCTTAGCGCTCAAAAAGGAGAAGCAGCTTTGCATGATGCGGTTTGCCACGATTGCAGCATGATTTACCGCAGCAGAATCGCACTACGTTTAGGTGCCATTGAAAATGAATGGCACCTGAACAAGCATGATGTGATTTGTCAGATTTGCAGAGCGTTTTGAGGATGGGGCAGAATCGCGGCGATTCTGCCTATAATCGCAAATGCCCAGGTGTGAAAAGGGCTCCGTGCACATTGGCTTAAAATACGCTGCTTCTCCAGGAGTTTTGTGTTTTGCCTGTAGAAGCAGCCCAATGTTATGCTATGTATCCATGCACATTAGGACGTTTAGAGGCAGGAAAAAAGCCTCCTGTTTTGCGTTTTTTGAGAGCAGAAAACCCTAGTACAAAAAACGCTCAAAAGAGCACTTCCCTTTTTTTTTTTTTTTTAAGCTAGTGTGCATTGACCCTTAGCCCTGTTGTCCCCGTCTTCCTCGCTAGCAGCGAGTGTCCATTCTTTACCCCTCTTCCTTCCAGGGCCGCGAACTCCGGCTCTGTGACTGGCCGGAGTCGTGTGACGTCACGGCATGACCCGAGTTAGAAACGGCACAGCGTGCCCTTTCTTGCGCATGCGCAGAAGAAATCGCTGTATGGCAATTTGCAAATATCTCATAGACCGTGTAAGTCTAGGAGATATTTCTTGCACCTACAGGTAAGCCTTAATGTAGGCTTACCTGTAGGTTAAAGCGGTCTGTAAGGGTTAACAACCACTTTAATTGGCTCCTGTCTAAATTGGCACCAAGTATGTATATGTATGAATGTCAGTTAGGGACCTTAGACTGTGGCTCCATGAGGACAGGGACGTGATGTAGTAGTAGTAGTAGTAGTAGTACACGTGTAGTACTCCCAATTTATACAATAGGAATGCTGTGCAATTAAACAAACCAAAGAGGTATCACCACTTTCTTATGTAATGAAAACTGCTGGGGAACATTTACATCGGGTTCAGAGTTGGTATCCTTCTCCTGGTAATACTTCCCATCTTTGGCTCCCCCATTCCTCCATCCAGCCACTGGAAGTGAGGCAACCTTGTGTAAGCTCTGAGTCACTGTAGTTAGAGCTTACACATGGTTGAGGACTTCTCCCTACCCTCATATGACACTGCTGGACTAATCACCAAGCACTAGCGCTGTCACATGAGTGGGCGGAGTAAATTCCTTCATATGTGGAAGTACTGGGTATTTTATTTGTTCTAGTGGCTGAACACCTCGGTACAATGAAGGGGGGAAATGAGGGGATTCAAGTAAACCTGCTGCTTTCCCTGCATAGGCAAAACAGGTTTGTAGTATGCTTTAACTGCAGGGCCCTTTTAAGACGGGCGCTGAGGATGTGAATTGGCCATTTGTTTATGCGACTGGAGCTGTCAGGTGTTGCACGCAGGCGGTCCAATGTAAGCCTATAGGAATGCAGAAATTGCACAGCAGTGATTTCGACATGAACTTGGAATAATAGACTGCATATCGAAATCGCTGCTTCTGACATTCAAGAAAATATAATCAGACTACATTTGTGGAATAGGTGTGGCAGTGGGGTCCGTTTTTAGATATGGCACCTCATCCCAATAATCAGACTACGGTGAGGGTGCCCGCATTCACATGGGCACTCAGGTCCGTTATTAGGCCATTTGTTTATGCGGTTGGAGCTGTTAAGTGTGGGATGTAGCCGATCCACTGACCCGCACACCTGTCAAATCAGAATAAGGGGCTGTGTCTGCATTCCCATAGGCTTACATTGGAGTGCCTGTGCGCAACACCTGACAGCTCCAGTTACATAAACAA
>CM053028.1:95607925-95631122 GCA_028564925.1 Lithobates sylvaticus
CCCTTGTGGTTAACCCCCTAACTACAACTGTCATTTACATAGGAATCAGTGCTATTTAAATAGCACTGATTTCTGTATAAATGACAAATGTCCCAAAAATGTGTCAAAAATGTCCGATGTGTCCGCCAAAATGTCGCAGTCACAATAAAAATCGCTGATCGCCGCCATTACTAATAAAAAAAAAAATATTAATAAAAATGCTATAAAACTATCCCCTATTTTGTAAACGCTATAACTTTTGCGCAAACTAATCAATAATCGCTAATTGCGATTTTTTTTACCAAAAATATGTAGAAGAATACGTATCGGCCTAAACTGAGGAAAAAAAAATGTTTTTTTATATATTTTTTTGGGGATATTTATTATAGCAAAAAGTAAAAAATATTGCATTTTTTTCAAAATTGTCGCTCTATTTTTGTTTATAGCGCAAAAAATAAAAACCGCAGGGGCGATCAAATACCACCAAAAGAAAGCTCTATTTGTGGGAAAAAAAGGACGCCAATTTTGTTTTGGAGCCACGTCGCATGACCGCGCAATTGTTAGTTAAAGCGACGCAGTGCCGAATTGCAAAAAGGGGCCTGGTCCTTTGGCTGCCAATTGGTCCGGGGCTGAAGTGGTTAATTGCACCTAAATATACAAATCATTTTTTTTTTTTCACACTTTTTTTGTTTTTGTTTTTTTTAAGTTAAAGCGGTTCTGCACTGTGTGTTTTTTTTTTAAATGTAATGCATAGGATTAGGAGGTCAATTCTGGGACTCATGTGTTCCATGTTCTTAACTGGTTGCTGGCGTTTTTTGTCCTATAAAAGATTTTTTAAAAATGTATTCTTTCTGGGGGCCATCTTGCCTGTGGGCATGTGAAACCCCACAGGCACTTCAGATGGCCCAGCATGCACTGCTGTTACTGCGCCGAGCTCGCGCGTGCGCAGTAACGGCAAAGTGCAGCTCACGTTCTCCGAAATCTCACGAGATTTCGGCACATCTGCCGACATCTCGTGAGATTTCGGAAGATGTGCCCGAAATCTCGCGAGATTTCGGAAGATGTCCGCACTGACTCCTGGGATCAATGACACCAGATCCCAGGAGACAGTGCGGCGTGACGACGATCGACGCAGAGACCCCGCCCACCGCCGCAGAGACAGAGGAAAGGAAGTCAGCGATTACAAGGTAAGTGGAAAAAAAAAAAAAAAAAAACACACACTTCATTTAGTACTCTTTGCCTGATTTGGAAGGCAAAGAGATTTACTAAATGAAATGTGTGCAGAAATGCTTTAAATGAAGAGGTTTTGATATGGAGATCAGAAACCTCAATGGAGAAACTGACAGGGCACAGGGGCTTTAAAAAAACATGAGTGAACACGATCCAGAAAAAGTAGGACAAGCTCTACTTTGCTTTTCCCTGTTCGGACATTTGTTTCTGTAGCTCCATAGAGAACAATTACACCAAAATAGGAATAAGAATCTTTTACATTCACCTGTCTGAGAATGGGATTCTATGCTGTCAGCACTGTGGCCATAGGGAAGACATGGCATCCCAGATTTTTCCTGTGCATTATATAGCAATGAAAAGACAAGAAAACTTAGGGCAGGTTCACGCTGCTGTTCGACATCAGGTGTGATTCGCACCGTACTGCAAATCACGTGTAATGCAAACTCAGCCATACAGATAGTATGGCTGAATTCGCATCGTATTTGGACCAAACTCACACAGGACCCTTTTTTTTTGGTCCACAGTAGAATCGGATTGCATGGGTGTTCACACCCATGCGATCCGATTCCTGTCCGAATTTGCAGTTCACTCTGTGATATGCAAACTGATTTGGGGGTGTCATTAGCTTTCTATTGACACTCCCAGCAGTTTGACTAGGGCAGTGTGAACTGCCTGCGAGTTGTATGCGATACGGGAATGGGAAGCACTGGATTGGCAGTGTTCCCAGTGTTCTGCCGAGAAAGGTCCCCCCGGCGGATAATGACCCCTCTGTACTGCGCAGGCGCAGCGCTTGCACAGTACAAACCACAACAGAGCCGCTGAAAATAGCCAAAGCTAAACAGCTGCGAGTCAGCTGTACACAGCGCCTGCGCAATGAGCACTACATTGTGCCAGACGCTGCCGCACGCTCCCAATGCCCGTGCTACTCTGCAAGGGGCGGGTGTATTAGTGTTATATAGTGTAAGGGGCGGATGGCTACAGAAGAGGCCAAATTTTAAATTAATGGGCAGAGCTGTAGTTTATTGTTAAGACCACCCCTAAGTTATCAGCTTACACGATATAACAGTAATACACCCGTCACATGATATCCGTTTTTGACCGACTCCGTTTTCCAGCGGGAACAGCCGCGTATCTGCTCACTGTCGAAAGACAGACCCGTCAGATGTCCACTATGAAGAAAAATCGGATGAAAACGGATCCGCCTGTCTGTTTTCATCCGATCCGATCCACCAGATGGATGGAAAATAGGGTTTCCATCAGTCTGAATTTAGCAGAGCGGATCAGATGTCAGCGGATCAATGGAGCATCCGTTCAGGTCCGCCTAAAAAAACTGACAGGCAGACCAGAATGGTCCTCATTTGTGAAAGGGGCCTTAGTCATAAACTCATGATAATGAGTTTATGACTAAGGCCTCATAGGCTGAAATGCATCAACTAATCCCATCGGTGGTTGTGGACTGTGGTTTCTGAATAAGGATGAAGATTTTTTTAAGAGCAACTATTGGAATGCGGATCATCTTTCTATATAGCTTCAGGCAACTGTCTGAAAGCCTTTAGGCTCCGTTTATAATTGTAGTCGGGAAGTGCTAAAAACACATGGCTGAGCCGCATTTTAGTTATAGCGGTCACACTAGGCTGCTTTCCTGATATGGGCTACAAACGCCCTCATCTCTTGATCTCCATTACATGGGGGGCAGGGTGATAGGTGGTTTACAGACAAGAGCTGGAAAGATCATATTCAGTGCAGCTTACAGGAAGCAACAAGGTATTTCTGGCAAGATCAACAACAGGTATTTTCTGTACTACACAAAGCCATTTGCAGCTCTTTCCCAAGCTGTATCATCAATCTTGTCCCCCAATACTTCACCCGAACCATCCACTCCATCCAAGACCTCCTGCTCTCTAGCTCCCTTGCCTTGCCATGCTCATCTCTTAGGACTTCTACAGAGCCTCTCCCATCCTCTAGAACTCTTTACCCAAATTTGTCCGGCTATCTACTACTCTGTCCACTTTTAAGCGATCCTTCAATTCAACTCTTAAAGGGGTTGTAAACCCTCACATAAACCCAGTGAAGTGACTGGCCTCAGGTGATACACACAGAGTATTAAAGAAATCCTCCTACATGGGTTGTACCTGTTTATGTACAGTCAACTTTCCCCTACATCCATTCAAAGTGCAGAATTTACACAGGATCTCTCAGCTCTGGGAAGCAGGGGGTGGAGAGCTGAAGTTACATCAGTGAGGAGAGCTCCGAGAGCTGATTGGAGGAAAGGCACGTGCCCCCTTCACACAGCACACACGAACAGAGCTGAGGCTCTCAACCAGCTGGAGATCCCTCCCCATCACTATTTTTCTCTTTGTGTCAGGAAAACTTGTCAGAAGTGACTCATGCAGATAGTGAAGGAACAAGACAGTGGACAGAAATTACACTTATGCTGCTTATACACTGACGAAATGTCCCTACACTCCGCTTGAGTGCTTTCGTCATATACCACTTCCTCCCAGTCTGAATATAGATATCAGATATTCCACCCGCTCACAAGCATAAAACAAGACGTCACTTGCTTAGTTGCTCAACATGGACTGATTTATTAGAACCAAAATGACAAGTATTTATAATACAGTAGAAGAGAAGATCCCCCTCCCCCCTGCTCATATTATTCTAACAATACACCTGTAACAAATTAACATGAGCTAAGTAACTAATCCCTTTAAGCAGCCAATGTGACTCTATGCCCTCAGGATTTCACTACAGGTCAGACTTGTTGTCACCGAGCTTTACACAGTAGATTATACATTATCATAAGTACAACCACAAGACATTTTGTCCTAATAGCAGGAGCTCCACTAGGAGTCGGCCCATCTCCTACATTGTACAGGGGAAAATGGGATCAGCTCTCTCAATTAACATCTTGAGTTCATCAACAAACTAGTCTTTACATATATCCTGGGAGATATTGTGGATAAATATTACTTACTTACATTTTAAGTAATCCAAGATATATTTTCTCACTCACCCTGTGCCAGGATGGCACAGGGTGACTTGGACATAAGAGGTGCATGGGGAGCTGAAACATGGGTTTCCCAACCTTTCCAAGGGATTCTGGGTTCTGCGTGCCCTCCCGTCACATACACGGTTGGACTTTCCGACGGCAAATGTGCGATCAGAGATTGTCGTCGGAAAATTCCGACCATGTGTAGGCTCCATCGGACAGTTTCCATCAGAATTTTCGTTGCACAAAAATTTGACATCTGGTTCTCAAATTTCCCGACAACAAAATCCGTTCACAGAAATTCCGATCGTGTGTAGACAATTCCAATGCACAAAGTGCCACGCATGCTCTAAAATGCCGCCTGCTCCCGCCCAGGTATCTCATGCCTGCCGCCCACACCTGCGGCCTGCCTGCAGAAAGGCCACGGCCTGGTAGTGGGCGGCGGCCCGGGGGTTGACAACCCCTGTAATGGAGCACAGCGGATGGTGGAAACACTTGGATGAATTGGATTTTTTTGTTTTTTTGCACATGCACTTTACTTCATGAACTGTTCGTCTGAATTCTATGATTGGACACGATTTTTGCACTAATTTTCTCTTTGTCGCATTTTGCACTCTATTTTTGAAGAATATTTGCACATTTCCATGAAAGTTATTAATTTTGATGTTATTGCACATTTTTTATGAAGATTTTCTTCCTTGAATATTGCACTTTATATTAGACTTGTTCATTATAGTTAGTTATTGTTTATTAGCACAGAGTAAGCACCACATTATTCTTTTTTTTAGAACTCGCAATTATGGGGGGGTTGAGGTAATTCCACTCCAGATTTTCTACCAATCAAATTCAAAGATACATTAAAAGGTTAGTTCACCCCAAAAATATTGCCTATGCAGGTAAGGGGTGTTTGTAGATCAAAACAAACTATGCAACTCCGACTAAAGTTAAATAATGCCCTTATTATTATTATTATTATTAGGTGTAGGCCATTTATGCATCTTCCAAAGCCAGACTGGAATACCGCCAGGAAGTAGTCATTACTGCTCACCTCCATCACAGCTTTTTCTCAGATTCAAGCCTCCTCACATGCTCTCTCTCCCCTGATGCAGTAGCTTTGGGCTCAACATTTGAGAGCTCACTCCTGTGATGGAGGTGAATAATAACGGCTAGGCCTCACTAAGACCCCTTTCACACTGAGGCATTTTTAAGGCACTTTTGGGCTAAAAATAGTGCCTGAAAAACGTCTCCCCTGCAGTCTCAGTGTGTATACACCACTCCTAAACTGCCCTGCCCATTGAAATGAAAGGGCAGCACCGCCGAACCGCCGGCAAACCTTTGCGGGTCGTTTTAACCCTTTTTCGGACACTAGCAGGGGTCAAAAACAACGGTAAAGCGCCGCTAAAAATAGTGGCACTTTACAGCCCACGCCTTGGTGTGAAAGCAACATTAGCAATAGCCAGGGGAGTATTCCAGTCAGGCTTCAGGAGGTACGTAAATGGCCTAATGACCTAAAGTTATTCCAACTTTAGTCAGAGCTCCACAGTTTGTTTCTATCTACAGGCGCCCCTTATGTGCATAGGCAGTTTTTTTGGTAAAGGTAAACTAACCATTTAAGTTAATAAAAAAATAAAAAATGTATGGAAAGGAAAATTACTGCAAGTAAGCACATACGATACTGGATTTTGAAAAAACATCTTTGCCATTCTGAAGCTTTGCATATTATTTTATAATTATATATATAATACATACATACATACACATACACACACACTGCAATTCTGTACTTGCCAAATATGCTGCAAAAATCGCCCTCCACCGAGTCTGGCTGCAGCCATTTTAACTGAAGCTGCTGCCTTTTCACTTCCTGGATTTACACAGACACACAGAGGCCCACCTCCAGCTCTGCAGCTCTCATTGGCCCTCTTATGACTCATCCCCTCTCCCTTCCTGGCAAACGAGAGAGAGAGAGAGAGAGAGAGAGAGAGAGAGAGAGAGAGAGAGAGAGAGAGAGAGAGAGAGAGAGAGAGAGAGAGAGAGAGAGAGAGAGAGAGAGAGAGAGAGAGAGAAAGAGAGAGAGAGAGAGAGAGAGAGAGAGAGAGAGAGAGAGAGATGATGTCATACGCCTAGGCTTTTTACCAGACAAGAAGCAGGATATAATGTATTTACTGGCAGAAAAAAAAAACAATTTTACTATCCAAACTTAAAACAAGGGCAGAATATTTAATAGATGGAAAGATGAAAGAAAATGACTGAAGTTCCTCTTTAACATCCCCAACGAAAGCTGAAGATTTCTTTAAATCCTCTCGTAAAGCCGCTTAACAATGCTTTGTGAAAGTCTGCTGTACACATTGCTCTTAAAAGTGCCTGGGCAAAAAATAATAATTTAGTACAGCTCAATGTATGAGCACTGCGAGTTCGATTTGTCTTCGTCACTTAGGGCCCAATCAGACCATGGCATCCTAGAGCGATGCATTAACATGTGTTGTGTTAAAGCGGAATTAAACTCGTAATGTTGAAAAAACACTGACAGGCTTGGTTTGTCTAGTGGTGTCTTCCATCAAAGATTCTTCTCCCTGCCTGTCAGTGACAAAGCACACTGGGCCACGCATGCGCAGCTCAGAGTACATTTATGGCACCACTCTGCGCCGCGATGCAGTGACTCCAGTGTGCATGCATGGGGGGGAAGGGGGGTGATGTCAGTGCGGCCCGGTCATTGACGCTGCCGAACACAGCGAACCCAGAAGAAAAACCTGGCAAAGATGGAAGCACCTAGGATCAGCTGGAGCTCTGACACCACAGCACTGGAGGGCTTCATTTGACAGGTAAGTATGCCATAATGTGCCACTATGTGTTGCTTACTAGCACATTATGGCATAAACCTCCTGAGGGACCATAAAAAAAAAAAAATTATTATATTCTTTTTACTGTAAAAGCGGTATTAAACCCAAAAATGTAATATATTGCAGTTTACAAATGATGTGGCGGCTGCATCAGTGCTCTTTATTTAGGCTTTTTTTCCCTCCGTTTTAACCTTGCGACCAAAAATGCACCTCCTGCATCAGAGTGCCCCCACTCTGGATGAAGGAGCACAGGGGCACCTTTGGACAGCAGCATGGTCTGGGGGGGGGGGGGGGTGTTACAAGTACTAGCAGATTAAGATACACTAACAAATTGAAACCAAACTCCAGCTTACTCTTTATAATCAGTTACAGCTAACTTTTTCCCCCCCCCTTTTTGGGATAAAGGTTTTACCGTATTTTCCAGCGTATTTTACACAAAAAAAAAAAAAAACGGCCAAAAAGCGGGGGTCGCTTTATAAGCCAGGTATAAAGCGAGGGGTCTTATACGCAAGCCGCCCACTGGATGACGGCCCTCTGGATGCTCGCTGAATGTGCGGTAATATGGTATACATACAGTATACACCGCTGAGCCAATCCCGGCAAGCGATGTATTCTATTAATGAATACAAAGCCTGCTCGGATTGGAGTAACAACCTCTGCCAATCCGAGCAGGCTACATACAGCAGCCTGCTCCAATTGGCTTTGAGAGTCAGAGGCCCGGGCTGGTGATGTTACAGCCTCTGCCAATCCAAGCAGACTGACTTTGTATTCATTAATAGAATACATCGCTCGCAGCGATTGACTAAGCGCAGTATACTGCATGTATACTGTGAGACAGTATGTTACCTGTTACCAAAGCTACGGAACATATGGCATTACCGCACATCCAGCAGGCTGATAGACTGGTCGGAAGGGGGGGTCGTCTTATACGGCGAGTATAGCACAAAACCAACATTTTAAATGGCAGATTAGGGGGTCGTCTTATACGCCCAGCTGCCTTATACGCCATCAAATACAGTACATATATAAAAGCGGACCATTGAAATCACCAATCCGTGGTAAATGGTTTGTCTCAACCATGTAACTGGTGCATTTGTAGGTACAGAGCTTGTTCTGTTGAACACAACAGACTTACTGGTTGGATTTCTAGATGAAAATAAAGTAAAGTTTAAAAAAAGAAAACTAAAGCAGCCCTCACATCTAAGAATTGGTGAGCTGAAATATAATAAATGTTTGCTTTTGGGTTTAATAACGCTTTAAGGAAGCCCTTAAAAAAAAAAATAAATAAATAAATAAATAAAAATAAAACAAAAATGGACTGGTAATGTACCAAAAACCTAAAAAATAAAAAAACACAGCACCCAAGCTGCATTGCCTTAGGGTTTTGGGGTGCCACTCAATGAACCTTGCAGAAATAGTACATACTAAATCTTTGGTGCATTAAGGAGCCCAAGATTTTACATACATTTTTAATTTTTTTTTACTAGAAGCTTGTGGTATGCTTTTTTTTCTACCTTATATATCGGAATACCAACAGCATGACTACATTAGGTTTTAATGCCAGGACGGTGAAGACATAATAACTAATTGACCTTTTTCATATAAGCCAATTATAATATTTGCTCCTCTGAGCTGCAGTAGCTGGGAAGTGATTCCCATAAGTAAACAGAGAGTGACGGACAGCTTGAACAACCGTTCTGTATGCATTACAAGCTGTTATGTCACAGCAGGACACAGATGACTACTGACTCAGCATCTAAAGCCAAGCACACACGATCAAAATATCATACCAAAAATATCACTTTAAAATCGATCATACGCGATAATCTGATCGTTAGTATACAGCTGTCGTTCGAAATTTTCCAAGAGGGACAAACACGAAAAATTTTCGTATGATACCAGAACGTACGATTTTAGCTTAATCAGTACAGGTTTCGTCTGAAGATACAATACAAATACATGACATCTCCTACAAATTTTTATTCTGTTGTATGAGTTTTTGTACTTTAGTAACCTATTCGTTTTCGATAGGAGTCTAGCATGCAAATAAATAAAACAGAAGACCATTCGTCCGATAATTTCATTGTGTGTCTGCATGATTAATCGTTAAGAATTGAGATTGCGATTCTTCCCCCCTTCGCGGTCTTAAAGCAGAAATGTTTTCAACTTTTCATCTATTAAATCTTCTGCCTTTGTGGTTTTAACTATGGATAGTAAAAAAAATTCTGCCCAAAAGTACCTTATACAGACCACTTCCTGTTTCTTGTCTGGTAAAAAGCCTGGGCTTATGACATCATGCACAGTTCTCTCTCAGTCTTATGAGGGTTTGCCAGGGAGAGGGGAATGAGTCATAAGAGGGCCAATGAGAGCTGCAGAGCTGGAGGTGTGCCTCTGTGTAAATCCAGGAAGTGAACAGGCAGCAGCTTCAGCTGCCCACAATTAAAATGGTTGCAGACAGACTTTCCAAATATACTGCAGAAATCTCCATTTGCTAAGTACAGAATCACAGTATATATAAAATATATGTTTTTTCTTTTCTTTTTTGGCGCAGCTTTTTTTCTTTACATGTGTCTTTGTGTGTGTATCCCACCTTGAGCAGCAGCCTAATTTACTATGTACTAGTTGTAGCGCGTTTTTTATTTTGTTTTATAAAATAAGATGCAAAGTGGTTGGAGGGAAGCTTCAGAAGGGCAAAGATGTTTTTATTACAAATTATGTGAGCAGATTGCAGTTCTTCTTTAAGGCTCGATTCACATCTATGCATGTTGCTTTTGAGCGTTTCTGCAGTGCTTTTTGCGGTGCTTGCCACGTTTTTGGACACGTGTTTTTTTGTTTTTTTTTTTACACAACCAGCTATATACAGTGTAAAAAAAAAAAAAATAATCGCAAATCGCGGTACTTGCGTTTTGGATGCGGGTCCATTGACTTACATGCAAAACGCTGCATTTTGCATGAAAAAAAGTCCCTGACCCTTTCCAAAAATGCAGAGGCACAAAAATGCATTGATGTGAACATGTTCCATAGGAACCCATGTTAAAAAATGTCCCTGCATTTCTGCAAAATGCATCAAAAAACGCATTAGCGTGAATCAAGCCTTACAAAGCATTTTCCTGATTCTATGCGGAGTTCTCTGCTCAAGCAGACAGCTGTCATAAAAAAACAAACACACAGGCAGTCTGCCAAGTTTCTCAACATTGCTCACCTGTTGAGCTAACTATAAAACGTAACACGTTTTGTTCTTTAGATCAAAAGGAATGAACTTCGGTCTGTAAATGAGGAAAGTTTAACCACTTAAAGGCTAAACCTTTTTCTGACACTTGTTGGTTTAAAGTTAAAATCATTATTTTTTGCTAGAAAATTACTTAGAACCCCCAAACATTATATCTATATATTTTTTGAAGAGACCCTAGAGCAGGGGTGCCCAACCAGTGGCCTGGGGGCCACATGTGGCCCGCAGAGCCCTCTGATGTGGCCCGCAACCTCCTGCTCTGGGATGGCGGGTTGGCAAGCCCAGATTGCAGGTTGTCTACCCGCCATGCCAGAGCATCAGCGGTAGTGGAAGCAAGCAGCTGCAGAGCAGAGCCGTATATACCAATGCTTGCTGTATAGTACCGGCTCCTGTCATAGGTGGAGTGATTCAAAATGCACTGTGCCTGGGACAGCAAGTTAATTACTAAAACCACAGTGTATGTAGGGACATATCTGTGCTGCAGTGGTTACTGGGCTGCTTTTAAACTGATCCGCAGGTGTAGCGCAGTGTACCTACGGCTTACCTGCACTGAGCCATAGACTTCTGGTTTTACCTGTGGGTTTGGTGCACCTTCAGAAAGTGCATCACACCTGCAGGATATAATAGAATTCTATGGCAAAGTACAGCTAACCTGCAGGAAAGCCACATGTGCGGGGAGACGGCAGACCATCCGTGTAAAAGTAGCCTTAGGCCCCTTTAACATGATCTGTCTGACCCAATCGGACCCTCCATTCACCTCTATGGCGCGGCAAACGTAAACAGACTTGTGTCTATTTACACCTGCCTCCTTCCAATCCGATCTGATAAAAAAAATGGAAAGTGGATCCGTCCCCTTCCATTTAATGCATACGCAAAGTGGACGCAGAACTGTCATCTGCTCATTGTGGCCCCAAAAGGTTGGACACCCCTGCCCTAGCGAATAGAATGGCGGTTGTTGTAATATTTTATGTCACACTGTATTTGCGCAGCGGTCTTTTAAATGAAATTTTTCTGGGGGGAAAAAAAAAATAAAAATACACTTTTAAGTTAGTCCAATTTTTTTGTATAATGTGAAAGATGACACCGCGAGAATCGTGACCTTTATTCCAAGCGAAAAAAATTGTGATTCTTATTTTCCCTAGTATCGTGCAGCTCTCGTACCGGGCATTAAGGTGGACCTTCACTCACATGTAAGACATTATATAATCACAACCCCACTAAGGGCTCTTTCACACGGGGCGGATCAGTGCAGATCCGCCCCGTGGATAGCCGCTTGCTCAGCGGGGATCGGCTGGAGCGATCTCCGCTGAGCAGGAAGATGACAGATCCGTCTCTGCACTCCGTGGGAGATCGGGTGGCGACGGACCGTAGAGTCCGTCGTCATCCGATCCGCTCTGCAGACGGATGGAAAAATGGGGTTTTCCTCCGTCCGCAGAAACGGAGAATAGCGGGCATGGACGAGAGCGGGTGTCAGCAGATGCTCATCCGCTAACACCCGCTATCCCATAGGGATACATGTATGTCCGTTTTTCATCCGAAAACGGATGGATGAAAAACGGACATACACACCGTCCGTGTGAAAGAGCCCTACCTCCCTATTATACATTTGGAATTTTTTTGAATAGCAAGTAACTCTTTCAGCAGGTACTTTCTCCAACTTCCTCACCTTGGCAAGGATAATGTACCCCTTAGTCCAAAAGGCAAAATTGTGTTTCTGGTGCACAAATGTGACATGTAGCACAGGAAATCGCATACAAATGACTGGTGCTTTGTAGATGCTAACACCTGCCAAAGCTAGTGTGGGAAAGCAGATCCGAGGATCTTGTGCAGGCAGGAAGTGTTTAAAGCTGAAGTTTAGGTGTGGCTTTTCTTTTTTTTGGCATATATACACATTGGTCCAATTTGGGTGCTTCCAGGTTCTGCACTAAGCGAGCGACCCCCTGTGTTCACTATGCAGCAGGGCAGACACTTGCTCAGCACCATTTACAGAACACTTTGCATTTTCTCAATGAATGCAATGCGTTCTCTGATTGGATGAGGTGGAGAGGTGGGATGATCATTTTACATCCTTGTTCAGACTGCTTTGTACTCACTGAGAAAATGTAAAGTGTTGTCTAAATAGTGCCTGTACAGAGCAAGGAACCCCCTGTGTTCAGAGGCAGGACAGCCCATAAGTATAGAACCCGGAAGCTACCCACCCACGTTCGATGTAGCAGCAGTGACTACTACATTGATTTCAGCTTCCATGGAACCACACAGGTCTGGCAAAAACATACTTACACTTGTCCAAGCTCGATCAATGTAACTATATTCATACCTAAAGTTCCACTTTAAGAACTACAGAACACCTTACCCTCCCCTTCATTTCATTCAATAGGTGGAGGTGGTCTGTAGTCCACAGTGAGAACTGGAAACCATGCTAACGGATAAGAGAGCAGCACAGACACAATGCACAGGAAGTTTTAAGCTCACAAGATTTCTGTCAGGATCAGATATATTTGTCATGCTTGTTCCAGGTCAGTAATTTAGAAATACAACTAACTCGGATTTTTAGAGACAGATTACATAATAGCCTCATGATAGACATTCAAAGCTAAACTGTATGTAAACCCAAAGAAAGGATTTCTCCTATTTGGTCCCTTTAGGTCCGGTAAACATATCACATAACTGGAAGCATATTGTTAAATGTATTCAGTATGCCCCGGTTCACACTGCTGCGGGGGGCCGTCCTAATCAATGTGACTAGAGTCGCAGCAAAAAAAAAAAAAGTTTCTGCACTACTTTTCTGTAAGGCCCCTTTCACACTGGGGCGGTTTTCAGGCGGTACAGCGCTAAAAATAGCGCCTGTATACCGCCTGAAAAAACCGGCCCCATTCACTCCAGTGTGAAAGCCGGCGGGCTTTCACACTGGAGCGGTGCGCTAGCAGGACCGCAACAAAAGTCCTGCTAGCAGCATCTTTGGAGCGGTGAAGGAGCGGTGTATTTACCGCTCCTATACCGCTCCCTCCCAGCGGCGCTTTGCGGAGGTTTTTAACCCTTTTGCGGCCGCTAGCGGGGGTTAAAACCACCCCGCTAGCGGCCGCATACCGCGGGTAAAACGATGGTAAAGCAGCGCTAAATATAGCGCTGCTTTACCGTCGCCGCCCGCACCGCCCCAGTGTGACAGGGGCCTAAGTCGCACGTGTGTGGACCAGTTTGATCTCAACAAACTATTTTAACCACTTGCCTACCGGGCACTTTTACCCCCTTTGTGCCCAGGCCAATTTTCAGCTGTCCGCACTGTCGCACTTTGAATGACAATAGCGCGGTCATGCAACACTGTACCCATATGACAGTTTTATCATTTTTTCACACAAATTAGAGCTTTCTTTTGGTGGTATTTAATAAGTACCTTTTTTTTTTTTTGCTAAACGAAAAAAAACACTGACAGGTAATTTTTCTCCCTCACCGATGGGCGCTGATAAACGGCACTGATGAGGCGACACTGATAGGGGACACCGATGAGGAGGCACTGGACTGATAATCAGGGCCCGATCACAGCAACCCTTTACCACGTGTTCAGCTGTGTCCAATGACAGGGGATGTAAACACAAGCCGGTTATTGGCTTTCCTTTCCTTATATATATATATATATATATATATATATATATATATATATATATATATATATATATATATATATATAATGTATGTGAGGAAAGGAAAGCCAATAACCGGCTTGTGTTTACATCCCCTGTCATTGGACACAGCTGAACACGTGGTAAAGGGTTGCTGTGATTGGCTCTTTACCCCATTCTGTGAGTCTGAAGGCAAAAGTAAGCTCGCACTGTAGCCGTCTTTTGGCTATAATGCGGGCGGGAAGGGGATAAAGTGACAGAAATCTGGAGTTAGGCCTAAAGCTGGTATGGATTTTATTGCCTAGGACCCAGAAGACAGAAGTGATCATTGTAGCGACAGTCAATGTACCCAAAATTCAGCTTCTAGGACTCTTTGCAATGCGCTGCACGCAATGTGCGGTGACACATGCAGGTCGGCTCGCGCTGCAATATTCATGACAACAAATCTAGTCTGAACGAACCGTCCCCTTTACCTGCACACTGCTGAGTAATTGACAGAGAAAAAAAAGAAATCAGCTGGCTTATGTGGCTTCTATTTAAATGTGTGACTTTACAGCAGAAAGCTGCTTCAAGCTGAGAGCTCTAGATACTACAGAGAATTATTCAAAACAGAGTCACATAATTAATTTAGCATTTCATTAAAAAATGAATCTGCACACACTGGTTCCCAAGTAATAAGTTACTTCCTCCAATCTACTGCATGTCAATGCAATACATTGTGTATTTCTTCTAGATCTGTACAGTAATCCAGCGTCAGACTTTATCTCTATGCAGGAACTTCCTGTAATAAAGACCGGTCACTGCTGCTCCCACTCTTTGTGCAGGGTGATTGGTCTTCTCTCCACCCCCCACACCTCCTGTAGTTATCTGCAGGCGGCATGTAGTGGGTGGGGTGTGCTGGGCTCCTCCCACAGCTCTGCTCTCTGTACATAACAGTGATGTCATCACTTCTACTTTTACAAGGTAAGAACAGGGTTGGAAAACGGCATTTGGTGCACAAAGTGTATTTATTTTCTTTGTGACTATTGAGGAATCTATTTAAAAAGAGAAACTTTACCCAGAGTTATAAAAAAAAAAGCCTGCAGCTAAAAATATTGTAACTGCTTACTTTTAACAAACAGGTACTTACCAAAGCCATTTTCTGGGCTTTGGATCCCCAGCACAACCATCCTGGATTTACTTACCAGAGCCATTTGTTCGCTGGGATTTGGATCTCAAGCACAGCCATCTTGGATTTAGGAGATGGCTGTGACTACCAGATGCCTCTCAGCCGGCTCCCCACTGTACTGAGACTGGTCCTACCTCCTCGTGGGAAGCGATTTGTTCCAGGAGGCTGCATAGAGGATTTGAGGAAGAAGGAGCGAGTGCGAGGATTTGAGGAAGAAGGAGCGAGTGCGAGGATTTGAGGAAGAAGGAGCGAGTGCGAGGATTTGAGGAAGGGGCTAGTGCGAGGATTTGAGGAAGAAGGAGCAAACCATCTATGGCTGGCCTAAACCTTTAACTCTTTGTTATAATTGTTCAAATCTAGTATACAACTGATAATATTATCTGCTAGCACAACACAGAGGGTTAATTATGGCAAACAGCTCCCCAGTCCCAACATAAAAGAGAACAAAAACCCAGAGCTCACTGCTTAGGCCGACCATACACGGTGCAAATTTCTTTCCTGCAGGAAAAAAAGTTTGCACGATTCCCCCATCAACACGGCTATTGCTGACAGGGGAATCCCTCCTGCCAAGCTATTGTCTGCTCCCGGCAGGCGGAGGCAGCCGTCCCCAATGGGAGAAGACAGCTATAGTAGCCACTAGCGATAATCGTAAGAGAATCCGGCAGGCTGGTTGTACCCAAGTTGATTGATGGATCAACTTGGTTTATTCAGGCTTCCCATTAACGATTCGAACCGTGTATGGCCAGCCTTCATTTTTATTTATTTTTCCGTTCAACCCAGCAGGTTGAACACAAGTGATGCTGGTGTGGCGATCCAGAACACACTGAGTGATCAGCGCTTGCAGCCATTGGCTGCAGGTGCTGATCGAATGCTGTTTTTTCAGCGTTTTCCTTCAAAAGTTGGTTGTTAGACCAGCTTCTGCCGAAAAGACAGCTGTACACACTGAGCGAATGTTGCCCAGTTCCTGCTGAACGGGCCGATTTTCAGCCCATGTGTACCCAGCATTAGCAGGATTTATCACTGCAAGAGTTATCAGAAAAGAGCATCTAAAAGTCTAAGCAGAGCTGTTTAACTATTATTTTTTTTAATAAGTTATACTATGTGAATGAGAACATGTAACAAATATAAAGTAGGTTTTATCTCAAATTCAGCTGCATAAGTGGAAATATACTTGAAGGAAATCAGCAGCGGGGCCTCCAGGGCCCTCAAAAGGTTTTCATCTATTGGCCCCTTCAGACCTCCCGGAAAACCTGACACACGAAAACCACAGACACGGCCCCCGATGCTGACACAAGACCCAACTTAATCAATCCCGGAACCAAACTGCAGCAGGGCAATTTCAGATGTTCGAAAAATTCTGTACAACGCTGCACTTTGTTGGCATTACCTGGAAATCAATGCACCACTGAAAGCTAATGGCTTCATGTAAAATGCCAAGTAGTCTACAGGCCCGGTACAGAGTCAACTGAGGTGAGCAGATATCAGATATACGTTCTACTTAATGGAGTCTTATGAATGAATGGTCAGCATCCCCCCGATGTAAAACAAGGCCTTCAGAAAATGGACACTTTCACTTATTGATGTGTATAGAACAATTTGTTCGGCTGCAACGTTATAGCCCTGTATTGACTCAAGCCGCTCGATAAACACAGAAATGCATACTTGTCAATTGCACATCCCCCTCCCCCGGTAGAGTTGCCAATGTTCAGGAATTGTCATCAGAAATGTCCATGCTCCTCAAATCTTCAAGCAGATATATACAAAAACCCCATTAGCCCAGAATCACACTGCTGTGGGATTGAAATTGTGCGAGTTCCGCTGAACTCGCATGATTTCATACCTGTATGTCAGTCTGACTTCGGGGAGCGATTTCAGTGACATCTGTGCGGGTTCCTGTACAGGTGTCTATTGAAATCGCACCCAAAGTCGCAAAACGTAGTACAGAAACTACTTTTGGGAATAGGTGTGGTGTCGTACTGATTCGGATGGCAATAGCCGCTGATTTGGCATGCGATTATAAATGTCAAATCGCATGCCAAATCACATCAATGTGAACCTGAGCTTGAGGGCCCCTGCACACAGGCAGTCTTATTGGGTCCACCTGTCAGTTTTTTCAGGCGGACACGATTGGACCCTCCAGTCTCCTCTATGGAGCGGCATTTGTTGACACCTGCCGATATCCGATCCTGTCCGCTATGGGAATCGGATCGGACGGTAGTTGGGTGTAAATGTGCTGTGTTTGCATAAGCGGAGCGGACATGGACCTGACATTTGCCTGCTCAGCAGGGATCAGCGGAAAGATTACCTGCCAAGACTGTTGGAGCCTGACTGCTTGACAGGTAATCTTTCCGCTGATCCCTGCTGAGCAGGCAGATGTCAGGTCCATGTACGCTCCGCTTATGCAGACACAGCACATTTACACCCAACTACCGTCTGATCCGATTCCCATCGGTCTGTTTTTTTTTAGCGGACAGGACCGGATATCGGCAGGTGTCAACAAATGCCGCTCCATAGAGAAGACTGGAGGGTCCAATCGTGTCCGCCTGAAAAACTGACAGGTGGACCCAATAAGACTGCCCGCCCTGTTTGGAAGGGACCTAAGGATAGTTACACACTTACCGCAGAAACACAAAGAAATTACGCTGCACCAAGCCTCATGGTGCCACAGTCACAAGCCACGTCTGCCAATGCATGCTATTAAGAGTCAAGGGCACCCCCACGCATCTGCTATAAGACCTCTTTCACACTGAGCTGCCCCGGGCATCAGCGGTAAAGCTGCGCCATTTTTAACACCGCTTTAGCTGCGCTATTCGGCCGCTAGCAGCCGAAAAAGGGGTTAAATACGCCCGCAAAACGCTGTTGCAGCTGCGCTTTGCCGGCGGTATAGCAGCGCTGCCCCATTGTTTTCAATGGGCAGGGGTGCTTTAGGAGCGGTGAGTGAATGGAGCCGCTATTTCAGGCCGCTTTGCAGGCGCCATTTTTAACGCTATAGCACCTGCAAAGTGCCTCAGTGTGAAAGGGGTTTTAGGCCTGATTCACACCTATGCATTTTTAGTGCTTTTTGCAAATTTGCACTACAGAACGTGTTCCATAGGAAACCATTTTAAATGGACTGTAGTGCAAATCTGCAAAATGCAAAAAGCACTAAAAATGCATAGGTGTGAATCAGGCCTGTGAGCATTCCTAACCTGCAATAATGTGAGCTAGCCTAGAAATAAAATGAAATGTATGGTTACATGTAACTAAAGGTTCCATTCCATGAAGATCATAAAACGGCTGTTTTTGGGAGTTTGGGCATTTTTTTTTTTAACAGCCCATAAACTCCCCTCTATGTTATCCTATGTGTCCATGCACACATGGACGTTTTTGGATGTTTATCAGCAGTGGAGTTTATGGGCTGTTTTTCTGAACGCCATAAAATCGTGTTCAGGAGTCGTTTTTTCTGACCACAAAAAACGTGGCTCACCAGAGTTTAACGTTTTTGATCCATTGGAAAAAAAAAAAACGCTAACGTGGAAAAACGCTAAAAACTTTTAAAGACTCACTGCAAAGCTACTGGCATTTTTAGAACGTTATTTTAACGTCCAGTGTGCATGAAGCCTTATAAGTAGCTACTTTTATAATCCCCTGTACAATAGTACACATGTGCTGATGAGGAACACCCAGAGAGGGATGACCGAAATAAGTGTGTGCTGTAAATTGGCTCCAGTTTCTTCTTGCTGGAGGCTTTTTTTTTGCTGAACCCCAAAGCCCCTGAACAGCAGTAAATCATAAAAGCGGAACTAAGCCCATCAATATAAGTTTCATTCCTGGAATGCCAGGATTAAAGAGGAAGTAAAGCCTATTTAAAAAAAAAAAAAAAAAAAAAAAAAAAACGGAACCTGCAAGGCAAAGGCATAATGAGCTAGTATGCATAGCATACTAGCTCATTATAAATGACTTACCTGAGAACGAAGCCCCCGAAGCGGTCCTCATCCACGATCTTCTGCGCCACCATCAAACCCGGAGTGACTTCCGGGTCTCGCCGCTCCAGCGCTGTCATTCGCTGGAGCGGCGATGACGTCACTCCCGTGCATGCGCACGAGAGCGGAATAGCGCCGTGATCTCGGCATGCTCATTGCGCCTGTGCACCGCTGTCTATGGCGCATGCTCCATAGATAGCGGTGCCTTTTCTTTTCTAAATATCTCCTAAACCATGTAGGTTTAGGAGATATTTATTGGACCTACAGGTAAGCCTTAATCTAGGCTTACCTGTAGGTCAAAGTGGTTTGTAAGGGTTTACAACCACTTTAACTGTCACATTTGCTTGTGTCCGCAACCAAACTGTCAAACCATCAAATGGCTGGTGTCATCACTGATCACAAGTGTAGCACCATGGCAGTTGCAGATCAAACAGATGTAGCTTCCTTGGCTGTAAGGATAGGAGGGTATAATTCTGCTTTAAGGCTGTCATAAGATTGGACAGAGCAGGGTGAGACAGTGTATTACTGGATTTTAAACAGTATAGACACTTATTTTTATTGTTTAACCACTTCAGCCCCGGACCATTTGGCAGCCAAAGGACCAGAGGTCTTTTTTTCAATTTCGCACTGCACTACTTTAACTGGTAATTGCGCGGTCATGCAATTTTGTAACCAAACGAAAATTTGCGTCCTTTTCTTCCCACAAATAGAGCTTTCTTTTGATGGTATTTGATTGCCTCTGTGATTTTTATTTTTTGAGATATAAACGGAAAAAGAGCGAAAATTTGAAAAAAAAAAGAGATTTTCTACTTTTTGTTATAAAAAAAATCTAATAAACTCAATTTTAGTCAAACATTTGGGCCAAAATGTATTCAGCCACATGTCTTTAGTAAAAAAAAATGCCAATAAGCGTATATTTATTGGTTTGCGCAAAAGTTATAGCGTCTACAAACTAGAGTACATTTTCTGGAATTTACACCGCTTTTAATTTATGACTGCCTATTTCATTTCTTGAGGTGCTAAAATGGCAGAGAAGTACAAAACCCCCCCAAATGACCCCATTTTGGAAAGTAGACACCCCAAGCTATTTGCTGAGAGGCATGTTGAGCCCATTGAATATTTTTTTTTTTAGTCCCAAGTGATTGAATAAAGACAAAAATAAAAAAGATTTTTTTTTTTTTTCAAAAAGTTGTCACTAAATGATATATTGCTCACACATGCCATAGTTATATGTGGAATTGCACCCCAAAATACATTTTGCTGCTTCTCCTGAGTATGGGGATACCACATGTGTGGGACTTTTTGGGAGCCTAGCCGCGTACGGGGCCCCGAAACCCAAGCACCGCCTTCAGGATTTCTAAGGGTGCAAATTTTTGATTTCACTCCTCACTACCTATCACCGTTTCGAAGGCCATAAAATGCCAAAATAGCACAAAACCCCCCCAAATGACCCCATTTTGGAAAGTAGACACCCCAAGCTATTTGTTGAGAGGCATGGTGAGTATTTTACAGCTCTCATTTGTTTTTGAAAATGAAGAAAGTAAAGAAAAAAAAAAAATTTTTTTTCTTTTTTCAATTTTAAAAAATTTGTGACAAAAAGCGACATCTGCAAAATACTCACAATACCTCTCAGCAAATAGCTTGGGGTGTCTACTTTCCAAAATGGGGTCATTTTGGGGGTTTTATGCCATCTGGGCATTCCATGGCCTCCGAAACTGTGATTGGCAGTGAGAAGTGAAATAAAAAAATTACACCCTTAGAAAGCCTGAAGGCGGTGATTGGTTTTTGGGGTTCCGTACGCAGCTAGGCTCCCAAAAAGTCCCACACATGTGGTATCCCCGTACTCAGGAGAAGCAACAGAATGTATTTTGGGGTGTATTTCCACATATGCCCATGACATGTTTGAGCAATATATCATTTAGTGACAACTTTTTGTAAAAAAAATATATATATTTTTTTTTTTTTCATTATTCAATCTCTTGGGACAAAAAAAAAAAATATTTAATGGGCTCAACATTGCTCTCATCAAATAGCTTGGGGTGTCTACTTTCCAAAATGGGGTCATTTGGGGGGGGTTTGAACTGTCCTGGCATTTTATGCACAACATTTCGAAGCCTATGTCACACGTCACCCACTCTTCTAACCACTTGTAGACAAAGCCCTTTCTGACACTTTTTGTTTACATGAAAACATATTTTTTTTTTGCAAGAAAATTACGTTGAACCCCCAAACACTATATATATTGTTAAAGCAAAGGCCCTACAGATTAAAATGGTGGGTGTTGCATTTTTTTTTTCCACACAGTATTTGCGCAGCGATTTTTCAAACGCATTTTTTGTGGAAAAAATACACTTTTTTTTTATTTTAATGCACTAAAACACACTATATTGCTCAAATTTTTGATGAAATAAAAAATATGATCTTAGGCCGAGTACATGGATACCAAACACGACATGCTTTAAAATTGCGCACAAACACGCAGTGGCGACAAACTACATACATTTTTAAAAGCCTTTAAAAGCCTTTACATGATACCACATTAGATTCACGGAGGAGGTCTACTGCTAAAATTACTGCCCTCGATCTGACCTTCGCGGTGATACCTCACATGCATGGTGCAATTGCTGTTTACATATGACGCCAGACCAACGCTTGTGTACGCCTTTGCGCAAGAGAAGGGGGGGCAGGGGTGCTTTTTTTTTTTTTTTTTGTTTTTTTTTTTATTTATTTAGCTTTTTTATTTTATTTTTAAACTGTTCCTTCCATTTTTTTTTGTTTGTTATTATTTTTATTGTTATCTCAGGGAATGTAAATATCCCCTATGATAGCAATAGGCAGTGACAGGTACTCTTTTTTTGAAAAAATTGGGGTCTATTAGACCCTAGATCTTTCCTCTGCCCTCAAAGCATCTGACCACACCAAGATTGGTGTGATAAAATGCTTTCCCAATTTCCCAATGGCGCGGTTTATATCCGGGAGGGGGGACATTCCCTCCCACTGCTTGTAAAAGCAGTCTAGAGGCTAATTACCCGCTAGAATTGCTTTTACATGAAAGCCGATCACTGGCTGAAAAGAATGATACCAAGATGATACCTAAACCTGCAGGCATCATTCTGGTATAACCATTCAAAGTCCAGCAACATACTGGACATATATTGTAATCTTTTTTTTTTCATGCAGCCTCTTGGCTGAACGAAAAAAAAGAGATTGATTGGTGGGTATGCCCACCATTAGAATACCTCCCTTCATCCACCCACTTCTAATGATGGGCATCCTCCCGCAAAAGTTATGCCGTGTACACACGGTCGGAATTTCGACCGTATGTACGTGGCATTAGGAGCCAATCGCTCCTCCCCCCCCTGCTGCCCCCATGCTTCGGCATATATGCTCTTTTTTTTTAACTGTGGTGGTGAAATCACCTCCTACAGCGTTGGAGTCGCGGCTTTATGTATCGTGGGAGCAAACGCTGTTGCTGTCAAGATAAATAAATCCGCGTTGCAACTGAATGGCGCACCTGAAAACAAAAAAATGCTCAACACTAAAACACAGTAAACAAAATTACATACCTGAAAAGCAAGCATGATAAAACATGATAAAACATAATAAAACATTGCAGAATAGAATGGAGTAAAAAAAAGAGCAACAATAGAGAGAGAATAGAGTGAGAGAGAGAACAATAAAACGACAACTATTTTATTTTTTTTTATTTTTGAGATTCACAGGTAAAAAAGCTCCTGACTGAAGCGACTGAATCAAAACGCTACCACAAAAAAACTGTTAGCGATCGCAGGGATCAGGCCTGACTCTGCGAACGCTGCAGTTATGTGTGCTTAGTGTTTTGTAAGTGACAGTGATCGATCGATACTGCACTTGGGTGGGCTGGGCTGGGCGGAGGGGGAAAACGCAGGTGCTAGCAGGTATCTGGGCTGATCCCGCTAACAATGCGTTTTTTTTTGGAACCCTAAACTGCTGGGACGCTAGTATAGATCTGATCAGATCAGATATCGATCTGTTCAGATACTGTGCCACTAAGGGAGGTGTATGCTTTGCGCGTGGGTGTTTGCGGTACTGGCACTAACCTGGGGCGACGCAGACCTTATTTGACCCTAAAACCTAATTGATATCACCCGCCGGGCGATCAGGGGGTTAAACCGTTATTGGGTAATAAATGGCGGGTGCC
>CM053028.1:95631591-95656779 GCA_028564925.1 Lithobates sylvaticus
CCACACCACCACCAACTCTTTGTCCCATGACTTGCCTATCTGCTGCATCTATAAGAGCACTGAGTTTGATGGTAGCCAAACTCTAGTTCAGGTACAGTAAGGCCCCTTTCACACTGGGGCGTTTTTCAGGCGGTACAGCGCTAAAAATAGCGCCTGTACAGCGCCTGAAAAAATCCGGCCCCATCCACTCCAGTGCGAAAGCCGGCGGGCTTTCATACTGGAGCGGTGCACTAGCAAGACGGTCAAAAAAGTCCTGCTAGCAGCATCTTTGGAGCGGTATAGGAGTGGTGTATTCACCGCTCCTACCCATTGATTTCAATGGGACACCGCGGTAATACCGCCGCAAAGCGCCGCTACCGCGGGTTAAAACCGCACCGCTAGCAGCCGAATACCGCAGGTAAAACGACGGTAAAGCAGCGCTAAATATAGCGCTGCTTTACCGTTGCCGCTGCTCCCGCCCAGTGTGAAAGGGGCCTAAATCAACCAATATGGAAAATTAAAATCCTACACATGCATACATTCAGTTATGACATGTATATTAATTTGTTACACCCTCACAAAGGAAGTGCAAGACCCAAATGTTTGACATATGTTGATTTACTTATCAGAACAGTCATGGCTTACCCGACTGTTACTGGATGTTGTTTTAAAATTTGGATCCGTGTTTCAGTTAAAATGCAGTTTTCAGTAGAGTTAAACATTCCTCAATTTGAATTCTAATGTTATTTCATTAACTTCTGCTGTTCAGGCCTGGCTGAAACTTCCGTACATGTAATCTATCACAGCCACACAACAAGACGCGATCGCTGGCTACAATATTAATGTGTGCTCTAGCATAAAACTTATTTTATATTGGTCTGTACAGATGAATGTCTGCATTAACCACTATGATTAGGGCATAGAAAATGCCTAGATGAAACATTTCCCATCACCACCCTGTGCACAGTAAGGTAAAGGAGCACTAAAGTAGGACCCAGCCCTTTCCTGACATTAGTTGTTTACAAGTAAAAAGCAGAATTTTTTGCTGGAAAATCACTTGGAACCCCCAAACATTATATTTTTATTTTTAGCAGAGACCCTAGAGAATAAAATGGCGGTTGTTGCAATTTTTTTTATGTCGCACTGTTTTTGCGCAGTGGTTTTTCAAACGCATTTTTTTTTGGAAAAAATACACTTTCATGAATAAAACATTTTTTGTATAATATGAAAGGTGATGTTACGCAGAGTAAATGAATATCTAACATGCCATGCTTTTAAAAGTGGGCACTACAGTACGTAAAAATCTCCATAGGCGATGCTTTAAAAAATTCCACAGGTTACCAGTTTTGAGATACAGAGGTGGGCTAGTGCTAGAACTATTACTCTTGCTCAGATTTTTGCAGCCATACCTCACATGTGTTTACATATGTGGGCATGACCTTTGTATGCGGTCACTACTGTGCATGACGTCGCTCCGTGCCCCCAAGGGCATAGAGATGAGTGGTGGCCATCGCTTATCTCCGTGGCAAGTTGACTTCCAGATGGTTCCTGGGCTCAGTGATCGGTAACGTAAGCCCGGGAGCGGCGGGAGGGGGGGCATCTCTTCCCCCGCTGCTTCTAAAAATGATCCCCCCACGAACCCGCCACAGGGCTCACTTTTATCTGAAAAGATGGGCGCCTAAGGGAAAAGAAAATACTGGGGTTATGGCATCTAGCTGCATCCAATACCCCGATATTTTACCATCAAAGTCATGACGTATTTTCCCAGTTAGGCGCTCGGCAAGTGGATAAATATTAACAAAGAATGTTTAACACTGACACAAAACATTGTATTAGTATTGTTGTTCACCATCAGAGGAATGAGATCTCAAATGCTGAACTCAGAGCTGCTGTGTTCGGGAAGAGAGAGTCCATGTTACAAGGTTTGAATCAGAGAGAGAGAGCCTGCTGCTGTGATGGTGGAAGTGAACAGTACCAGCTGCTGGGAGTCTCTTAGCAATGTCCTGGCAACAAGGCCGAATCTCTGGGAGCTTTTCAGTCAGGCTACGGGAGGTACGTAAATGGCTTACACCTATAGCAAGGGCAATATTCAACTTCTGGCCAAAGCTGCACAGTTTGTTTTAATTACCGATGCCCGTTTGCTGCATGGGCAGTTTTTTAGTAAAGATGAATTATGCCTTTAAGGTCAAGCTTTGGGGAACTTTTTATATATATATATATATATATATATATATATATATATATATATATATATATATATATATATATATATATATATATATATATATATATATATATATATATATATATATAAATATATAAATTTTTTTTTTTACTGCGCTTTCCCTGCAGCGCGATTAATTGAATGGACTGCAAATCACATTGGAGCACATAAATAGTGCAACTTTTGAAAAACGTGCTGCATCAAGTCATGTGGTACTGCAATACCATGCAATGTGGTGCCTGCAAGTGCACTGCATTGGAGATCTGCATTTCAGATGCCATTAACAATCTACTGGCACCTGCAGCAGGTCACAAAGGCAGTGCGTTTTGAATGCAGGGTGGGAAAATCGCATGTAATGTGCCTTTCCTGCACCATGTTCTGATGTGAACTGGTCCTTAGGCCTGATTCACACCTATGCATTTTTTATTTTTTTGTGCTTTTTGCAGATTTGCACTACAGTCCATTTAACATTGTTTCCTATGGACCACGTTCTGTAGTGCAAAAAGCACTAAAAATGCATAGGTGTGACTGGGGCCTTTAAAGTGGTTCTAAAGGTTTAGACCCCTTTCAAACTGAGGCAGTTTTTTCAGGTATTTTAGCGATAGAAATAGCGCCTGCAAACTGTCTCATTCTCTGCAATGGGTGCTTTCACACCTGGGTGGTGCGCTTGTGGGACGTTCGGAAAAGTCCTGCAAGCAGCATCTTTGGGGCGAGTGAGACCACCCCTGCCCATTGCAATGAATGAGTAGCACTTCTGAAGCGCCGCAACACAGGAGTTTTTAACTCCTTCTTTGGGGTTAAAAGCGCCGCTTAAACAGCGGTAAAGTGCCGCTAAAATGGGACTGTGGCCCCAGTGTGAAGGGGATCTTGAGGAAGACCTTCTCTGTGCAGCAGTTGTTGCCCCCCCCAATACTTACATGGGCCCCATCACAAGCCAGCAATGTATACAAGAGCCTCGGCTCTCCATGGTCTCTCCTTCCTCACTGGCTGAGACAGCAGCGGGAGCCAGTGAGGAGAGAGAGAGGGTCATGGCTCTGTGTGTGAATGGCCACGCAAGAGGGAGCCTTTTTGGGTGCCCCCAGAGCAAGCAGCTTGCTCTGGGGGCACTCGGCAGGAAGGAGGGGCCAGGGGTGCTGGCAGGGGACCTGAGAAGAGGAGGATCAGGGCTGTTCTGTGCAAAACTGCTACACAGAGCAGGTAAGTATAACATGTTTGTTCTTTTTAAATTAAAAAATCTTGCCTTGTAATATCAGTTTATGGAGAGTAGGAATGCCGGGGTCTTTGGAGGAGAATGGAAACTCTGATTTAGGACAGTGGATTGTGCTCACACTTCTACTTGTCCTCTTTCTTCTTCATCTTCCTTAGTATTGCACATAGGGAAAGCTCCAGAAGGATGCCCGGATGTTCCCGAGTGGGACAGAAAGATGCCGGAAAACTAAAATCTACTATTATTTATAAGATGGTAATTACAAAATGTGGATGACAAAGAAATTAATGTTTAAAGTGGTTCTGCACACATTTCATTTAGTAAATCTCTTTGCCTTCCAAATCAGGCAAAGAGTACTAAATGAAATGTGTTTTATTTTTTATTTTTTTACTTACCTTGTAATCGCTGACTTCCTGTCCTCTGTCTCTGCGGCGGTGGGCGGGGTCCCTGCGACGATCGTCGTCAGGCCGCACTGTCTCCTGGGATCTGGTGTCATTGATCCCAGGAGTCAGTGCGGACATCTTCCGAAATCTCGCGAGATGTCGGCCACATCATCCGAAATCTCGCGAGATGTCGGCCACATCTTCCGAAATCTCGCGAGATGTCGGCCACATCTTCCGAAATCTTGCGAGATGTCGGCCACATCTTCCGAAATCTTGCGAGATGTCGGCCACATCTTCCGAAATCTCGCGAGATGTCGGCCACATCTTCCGAAAATCTCGCGAGATGTCGGCCACATCTTCCGAAATCTCGCGAGATGTCGGCCACATCTTCCGAAATCTCGCGAGATGTCGGCCACATCTTCCGAAATCTCGCGAGATGTCGGCCACATCTTCCGAAATCTCGCGAGATGTCGGCCACATCTTCCGAAATCTCGCGAGATGTCGGCCACATCTTCCGAAATCTCGCGAGATGTCGGCCACATCTTCCGAAATCTCGCGAGATGTCGGCCACATCTTCCGAAATCTCGCGAGATGTCGGCCACATCTTCCGAAATCTCGCGAGATGTCGGCCACATCTTCCGAAATCTCGCGAGATGTCGGCCACATCTTAGAACGTGAGCTGCACTTCGCCGTTACTGCGCACGCGCGAGATCGGCGCAGTAACGGCGGTGCATGCTGGGCCATCTGAAGTGCCTGTGGGGTTTCACATGCCCACAGGCAAGATGGCACCCAGCAAGAATAAATTTTTAAAAAATATTTTATAGGACAAAAAACGCCAGCAAACAACATGGAACACGTGAGTCCCAGAATTGACCTCCTTATCCTAATGCATTACATTTAAAAAAAAAAAAAAAAAAAAAACACACAGTGCAGAACCGCTTTAATAAGAGAGCCCAGAGAAAATGTGTGATCTTCTTCTTTCCTCTGCTGTATAAGTTAGATGTAGTCGGTACACCTGTATATGTGATGGCAGACCTAAGCCGTACATTGTCCACACTATCTGCTTCTTCCTCATTAGAAAGTGGAATCGGAGCCAGCGGTACGTCTGCGATTCCTCCGCACACACAGCATCTCTCAGATGACACAATAATTATTCCAGACACATCTCTTTTCTAGCACATAAATATTTCAGCTCTTCTAGAAATGGGTCTGCTTCAGACTACATTAAATACAAATGCTGTTCTACATTTAGTTTTATAGATAACATATTCTGTGGGTAGTTTCATTTACTTGCCTTTTTATTGGGCCTGTAGTCTTATGGTTTAGTTTGCAGAAAGTTAAAAATCTGTGAACAACTGGCTTATCCTTTCCTTCTTTCTGGAGTCAATTCGAAATGGAACATCGGATTATTTTGCTCGAGTCGGTTTGATTCTGAGACCTTGGTGAATAAAGCCAGTTCTGTCAGTATCCACCTCTCCGGTAATGGAGCAGCTTGGTATGAAATGGATCATAAACGCTCCAATCTTGTGCTACTGAAAATTATAAAATGACACGAAATGTTATGCTTATTCCCCAGAAATCTCCCATACACCTCTGCTATTAACCACTTAAGCCCCGGACCATTTGGCTGCCAAAGACCAGCGCACTTTTTGCGATTCGGCACTGCGTCGATTTAACTGACAATTGCGCGGTCGTGTGACGTGGCTCCCAAACAAAATTGAAGTCCTTTTTTTCCCACAAATAGAGCTTTCCTTTGGTGGCATTTGATCACCTCTGCGGTTTTTTTTTTTTTGCGCTATATACAAAAATAGAGCGCAAATTTTGAAAAAGAAAAGCGCATTATTTTTTACTTTTTGCTATAAGAAATATCCCCAAAAAAATATATAAAAAAAAAAAACATTTTTTTCCCTCAGTTTAAGCCGATACGTATTCTTCTACATATTTTTTTTTTACTAGTAATGTTGGCGATCTGCGTTTTTTTTTTTTTTTTTTTATTATTTATTTATTTTATTTTTATTGTGACTGCGACATTATGGCGGACATTTCGGACAATTTTGACACATTTTTGGAACCATTGTCATTTTTACAGCAATCAGTGCTAAAAAAATTGCACTGATTACTGTAAAAATGACACTGGCAGTGAAGGGGTTAAGTGTGTCCTAGGGAGTGATTCTAACCTTTAGGGGGCGTGGCTACGTGTGACACATCACTGATCATAGCTCCTGATCACAGGGAGCTATGATCAGTGACAGTGTCACTAGGCAGAATGGGGAGATGCTTGTTTACATTAGCAACTCCCCGTTCTTCAGCTCCGTGAGACTATCGCGTGTATCCCCGCCGACATCGAGTCCGCGGGACCCGCGATCCTACTCGCGGTGCTTGCGGCCGGGTCGCGCGTGCCGCCGCCAAATTCAAAGGGACGTACCTGTACGCCCATTTGCTCAGCCATGCCGACGTAAATGTAAATGCGGCAGACGGCAAGTGGTTAAGAGAAGTGTGAGATTCAAAAATGACCAACAGACAAACTCTCCTATGTAGATGCAGCATTGATCTGATGATGCAGCTGTCTCCCATCGGCTCTACACCAAGAACCGAGCGATTAAAGAATGCTGATTGTTTAGTTCTTGGGTCCGGTTCTTTGAGCACAGAGTGGTGACTGTTAATGTAGTTTTTTTATTTTTTTAAGGTTATTCATATTTAAAGGATAGGTTTGCCCTTTAAAGTGGTAGTAAACCGCAGGTGGTTAAAAAATTTATAAAATTTCCCTGCAAGGCAATATCATAATGTGCAAGTATGCATCGCATACTAGCACATCATGATAGACTTACCTTAGAACGAATCCCTCCAGCGAAACAATGTCACCACTGAGACAGCTGACATCTTCCTCTGCTCTTCCTTCCGGGTTCACGGTCTCCGGGGGTGTGATGACATTACTTCTGTGCATGCACTGTAAACCGGACCTTCAGAGTGCATGAGCCGGGGATGTCATCGGCTGCATGCCCTCTGAATATATCCTAAACTGTGCAAGTACCTACAGTTAAGCCTTATTATAAACATATAAGGAATATCCGTGCTAGATGTGCTTAAAAAGTAAAATATGAAAATAGTTAGACCCCTTTCACAATGAGGCGCTTTACAGGCGCTATAGTGCTAAAAATAGCGCCTCTTCTGTCACTCCAATGTGAAAGCCCGAGGGCTTTCACACTGGAGCGGTGCGCTGGCAGGGCGTAAAAAAAAAGTCCCGCTAGCAGCTTCTTTGAGGCGCTTTAGGAGCGCTGTAGCCGCGCCCCGCTAGCGGCCGAGAAGCGCTGCTAAAACGATGGTAAAGCACCGCTAAATATAGCGGTGCTTTACCGCAGACACCCGGGCGCTGTGAGTGTAAAGGTGCTCTTAATGATAAAGACAGCTGCTAGCACGGGTCAATAGATAAAACAACCAATAACAATCAATTACTGTATTAACCACTTCAGCTCCTGAAGGTTTTACCCACTTCCTGATCAGGCCATTTCTTGTGATACGGCACTGCATTGTTTTAACTGACAATTGCGCAGTCGTGCAATGCTGTACCCGAATAAAATCCATGACCTTTTTCTTCCCCCAAAAATAGAGCTTTCTTTTGGCGGTATTTGATCACTTCTGCGTTTTTTTTTTTTTTTTTTTGTTTTTTTTTTTTTTGCAAAAGAAGACAGACAATTTTGAATAAAAACAGTATTTTTTTACATTCTGTTATGAAACATTCCCAATAAAAAAAATAAAAAAATCGAATTTCTTCATCAGTTTAGGCCAATATGTGTTCTGCTACATATTTTTGGTAAAAAAAAATCCCAATAATTGTATATTGATTGGTTTGCACAAAAAAAAGTTAGTGTCTACAAACTATGGGATAGATTTAGGGACTTTTTATCAGTGATTTTTAGCAGCACTGCGACATTGTGGTGGACAAATTGGACACTAAGTGACACTTTTTTGGGACCACTGACACCAATACAAGTCAGTGCAAAAAAAAAAAAATACACGGTCACATTATAAATGACACTGGCAGGGAAGGGGTGAACACCAGGGACAATCAAAGGGTTAAGTATGTCCCTGGGAGGTGCTTACTAACTGTGTGGGGGATGGATACACTGGAGGAAGAGAGAGATCCGTGTTTCAGATCTCTTTTGCTCCCTGACTGATCAATAGTGTGCCTTGTTTACATTGGCAGACCACTGCTCCGTCTCCTCTGAATGATCGGCTGGAATCACAGCCACGGGACCTGCGGTTTGGCTCCCCCTGTGTCCAATCACAGTGGGAGCGGGGGTCTGGCGGTGCAAGTGCGCCCCCTACACCGCGTGCACAAAATCGCATACACGTACGTGATTTGCGCAGCTGGGTCGTCCTGCCGCAGTATATATGTGGTGGGCGTTTGGAAGCGGTTAATGTCACTGGTGATGTCAGTGGCAGTTAGTCAGTTCCCCCCAGTGTCAGTGTCAGATTTCCCGCCGCACTGTCACAGTCCCATTATACAGTAAGTTGTTGATTGCCCCATTAGTAGTATATATATATATATATATATATAAAAAAAAAAAATCTTTGTGTGTATATGTATATATGTGTATATATATATATATATATATATATATATATATATATATATATATATATATATATATATATATATATATATATATATATATATATATATATATATATATATATATATATATATATATATACAGGGCTTGACAAATTTGCTTGGAATCTAGGAGCCAGCTAAAAAAGTTAGGAGCCAGTATTTTTTATTTTTTTTAACTTCATGAGATCCGCGCTGTAGCCGTCGTTCTGCTTTGCCGGGACCACGTCCTATGACGTTGTCCCCTGTACGAGCGGCCTGCGTGCCCCCTGCTCTGTGATCAGCGAGTCTGTGAGACTCGCTGGATCACAGATCCGAGTAAGGGATCGATCCCGACCCCTTACCACGTGATCAGCTGTCAGCCAATGACAGCTGATAACGTGATGTCAACACAGCCGGTAATCGGCTATTTTTTTTTCCTCGCCCTGACAGCACGAGGAGAAAAAAAGCCGATTGATAACGACCGACAATGGTTAATTTTTTATATTGAAAAAAGCCATCTTAAAATTTACACAGACTACAACCAAAGCATACATACACATATTAATATATATATATATATATATATATATAAATATGTGTGTGTATTTTGGTTCTATTCGCCTGTGTAAATGGAGGCCGCAGGCAGGGCTCCATTAGCATTGCTGGATGTCATACCAACGGCCACCACTAGATGGCGCCAAGATCTTAAAGGGAAGCATAGGCTTGCAGAAGGCCGCAAAGCCGCGGCCTCGATTACCGGCCGGCACGGCCCGACGCAATCGCGGGCCGAGGAGGGGGGTCCGCACCGAGACAGGATACCCCAGATGGGCTGCCCCGGGCGCCAGGTCACTAATTCTAGTCGCCATGGCGCCCTGGCGCCTGGGGATTGTCGAGCCCTGTATATATATATATATACCATAGTTTGGTTTGCATGAAAAATATAGCATCTACAATCTAAAATATGCTTATTGTGATTTTTTTTTTTTTTTTTTAAATCTAAAACATGTAGCAGGATATTTTGGCCAAAACTTATGAAGAAAATATATATATCCCGCCCCCTCCCTTTTTTTTTTTTTTTTTTTCCTTTCGTCTTAGATCGAAAAAATAAAAAACTCAGTGGTGATAAAATACCACCAGAAGAAAGCTCTATTTGCGTGATAAAAATGATGTAAATACATTTTCTTTTGGGTAGAGCGTTGCATGAGTGCGTAATCGCCAGTTAAAGTGGCGCAGAGGTAAATTAGCAAAAAATGGCCTTGTCGTGAAGGGGATAAAATCTTCTGGAGCTAAAGTAGTTAAGGGAGTGTGGTGCGTACACACATTTGCGCATATACGTGCAAAAATACTGACCAGCAACGCAGATTTAAATATTTTTTTAATGATTTGTACACAGTGCAAGTTTACACAATGGTCTGTACTTAGAGCAGTGTAAGAAAAAAAACAGAATTGGCAAAAAATTTGACATTTTTAGGCTTCCGCGTGCAAGAGGCCCTATTGTCTTTAAAAAGTATAGCTACCCTTTTATTATAATGGTGGTCTTTTTGTAATTTAGTGGTCAGTAGTTAGACAGCAGTAAGTGTCGGTTCACACTGAGGCAGCACGACTTGCAGCGCGACTGCCTCAGGCGACCTGGACACGACAGCCGCGGCGACTTGCAAATTGACTTCTGTATAGAAGTCAATGCAAGTTGCCCCCAAAGTCGCACCGGAACCTTTTAGTCCTTTTCCATTGTACAGAACGGGATGCTACTTGTCAGACGGCTAAGTCACCTGACAAGTCATCCCAGTGTGACCCGAGCCTTAAGGTCTGCTGTTCCTCTGTAACACGTAGCAGTAATAAAGGAGTGATGCGTTGCTGTGACCTGTCCATTCTGCTTCTGGTTGGAATAACCTGGAGAAGTAAATGGAGGTGAAATCTAAAGCAGATATTTTCTAGTGCAGACTGGAAAAGAATGAAGTGTAATTGATTTTCATTTCCTACAAGGTCATTCATACTAGTCATTTTATCTACAGTACCTGCAAAGTAGAGCATAAAAGTCTGACATACTGAATTTTATGATGTATTTCCCTGCTGGTCCCACTCGAGGCGGACGAACGTGATCCTTTTAAAACGCAGTGCATTTCCAAATGTATTGCTGCAGAGACATGCAGTACATTACTACATGTATTCATGTCCGCCCACCGTTTATACGTGGGAGCCCATTCACACAACATGCTCCTGCTGCTATCAATCTGTCCAATGAGGACCCGAGACAGCGGCTGGAGCTACTGGGCTCATTCTCAACGCTGGAACAATCGGGTTCAGGTAAGGAAGGGGGGGGGGGGCTCTGGGGGGCTGCTGCAGCACAGAGGGTTTTTTCACCTTAATGCAAAGAATACATTAACCACTTAAAAAGGAGGGCCCAGCAAATTTTTTTTTTTTAAAAGTCAGCAGCTACAAATACTGCAGCTGCTGACCTTTAAGAATCGGACACTTACCTGTCCCAGGGTCCAGCGATGCAGGGGAACAAAGCAACAAAGCACCTCCTCGTTCCCCGCTCCGGCATCCTTACTGTGGGCACCCGGCTGTGGCTTCACAGCCGGGCACCCACTGCGCATGCGCGAGGGCGGCGCCGTACATCGTGATACGTCGCACAGTCATCTGGGACCTGTCACGTGTCCCAGATGACTGACTGCCGAGAGGAAGTGACGTTTCTAGCCCGAGCTGAGGAAGAGGCCGATTTCGTGGGACCACCTAGCAACAGGGAGAAATAGGTAAGTGACATATTTTTTTTTTTTATCCAATTCTTTTTTATTGTCAGATTTAATGTAAATACACATAATGTTGTCATTTTGGTGGAAACACCATTTTAAGGATGAGCCTCTTTCTGAGATTTGTTGTTTACAAGTTAAAAACTTTTTTTTTTTTTGCTAGAAAATTACTTAGAACCTCCAAACATTATACATTTTTTTCTCTAACACCCTAGAGAATAAAATGGCGGTTGTTGCAATACTTTCTGTCACACCGTATTTGAGCAGCGGTCTTACAAGCGCACTTTTTTGGGAGAAAATACACTTTTTTTAATTTAAAAAATAAGACGACGGTAAAGTTAGCCCAATTTTTTTTTTATATTGTGAAAGATGATGTTACGCCAAGTAAATTGATGCCTAACATGTCACGCTTCAAAATTGCACCCGCTCGTGGAGACAGACTTTTCCCCTTAGAAATCTCCATAGGCAACGTTTAAAAAAATCTACAGGTTACATATTTTGAGTTACAGAGGAGGTCTGGGGCTAGAATTATTGCTTTCGCTGTTCTCGCTCTATCGATCACGTGTGGTTTGAACACTGTTTTCATATGCCCGCGCTACTCGCGTATGCATTCGCTTCTGCACGCGATCTTGTCTGGACGTGTTAAAAAAACATTTTTTTATTATTATTTATTTTACCTTTTTTTTATTTTTTATTTTTACACTGTTTTTAAAAAATAGAAATGTCACTTTTATTCCTATTAAAATGAATGTAAACATCCCTTGTAATAGAAAAAAGCATGACAGGACCTCTTAAATATGAGATCTGGGGTCAAAAATACCTCTGATCTCATATTCAAAAAATATAATAATAGAAAGTGAAAAATGTCATTTAAAAAAAAAAAATGTCCCTTTAAGAGCTGTGGGCAGAAGTGACATTTTGATGTCGCTTCCGCCCAGCAATTGTATGGAGACAGATGGGGGCCATCTTCCCCTCACTCGTCTCCATACTGAGCCAGCAAGAGGACGTGATCGCCTCCGCCACTGCTGACAGCTCCGGTAAAAGGCGGAGGGCACCGGATCGCGGTGGGAGGGGGGGGGGGCTCTCACGCCACCGATAAAAGTGATCTCGCAGTGAATTTGCTGCAGAGACCACTTTTATCTTGTAGTGGACCTCCCGCTGAAAAGGAGGATACGGGGGTTATGGCAGCTAGCTGCTGACATAACAACGATATCCTCCTTCAAACAGCCAACGTAAAACTGCGGCAGGCAGTCCATAAGTGGTTAAGGTGAGAAAACCATGAGATTTTACAACTCCTTTTAAAGGCAAAATTACTTTTTTTTTTTTGCTTTTAAATGTAAATGCAAGATCTGAGATCTTTTTGACACCAAAACTCTCACTAAAGAGGCCCTGTCATGCTTATTTCTATTACAGGGTATGTTTACATTCCTTGTAATAGGAATAAAAGCGATCAAAAAGTAAAAAATTGAAAGCGCCCCATCTCTCCGAGCTTGCGTGCAGAAGCGAATGCATATGTAAGTGGCGCCCACATATGTAAATGGTGTTCAAACCACGTGTATAAGGTATCGCCGCAATTGTTAGAGTGAGAGCAATAATTCCTCTGTAACTCCAAACTGATGACCTGTAAAAAAAGATATTTAAAGCGTCCCCTATGGAGATTTTAAAGTACCGTAGTTTGTCACTATTCCACAAGCGTGCGCAATTATAAAGCGTGGCATGTTGGGCTTCTGTTTACTCTGCGTAACATCATCTTTCACATTATATGAAACAATTTGGGCTAACTTTACAGTTTTTTTGCATAAAAAAAAAAAAAATTGGTCCCAAAAAATTGCGCTGTAAGATTGCTGCGCAAATATGGTGTGACATAAAATAATGGAACCATCAGCATTTTATTTTGATAAAAAGTTATATATAATGTTAGGGGGTTCTGAGCAATTTTTTAGCAAAAAATATTAATTTAAACTTCTAAGCAAAAAGTTCCAGAAAAGGCCTGGTCCTAGCCTGAGTTCACACTAGTGCGGACATCGCATGTGATTCGCATCGCATTGCTTGTGCAGATCACATGTCTGTGCAATGCAAATTCAAGCATACAGTTTTATGGCTGAACTCACATTTGATTTGCACCAAAAAGGTGCAGAAAACTTTTTTCACACCCTTTCGATCCAATTCCTGTCCGACTTAAAGTGGTTTTAATGACCCAAGTTATAGGTAAAATAATAGACCCGCAGCAGAAATGTGAAATTGCTGTGGCTCAGTGTTAATTTTGATGTCAAATTTCAATTCAATTTTAGTTCTAGTCTTTTGAATAAAATGCAATTTTAGCTTTAGTCGTATTTTAGTCGACTAAAACCCCCAGTACATTTTAGTCAACTAAAATCGAATGGGTTTAGTTAATTTGTAATGCATAATTTTAAGCATTTCTCTAGAATTGCCAAACTCATTATATACTGGAATAAAAATCCTAATATGTAACGGGTATTAAGATTTGAACATGCACTACAGACACAAATTTAGCCGTTGCAATATATAACGTCTTTATAAATGAAACCACGTTTCATTAAACAAAGAAAAATATTGCTTTTTGACAAACAAGTGCAACTTGAAAATATAAAAAAAAACTGTAAACTCTGTTGGCTGTAATGCCATTCATTGCACATATTACCTAAATATATTACCAACATTAAATATTAAGAAAAAGAAAGCAAAGCCTTTTTTCTTTTAGTAGCTTAGTAGAGGCCCCTTTACATATTCTTGTGGTAGTGCAGTGTTAAATTTGACATCAAATTTCTATTTTAGTTTTAGTCATAGTCTTTTGACTAAAATGGCATTTTAGTTTTAGTCGTATTTTAGTCAACTGAAATAGTATTCATTTAACCACTTACCCACTGGGCACTTAACATATTGTATATGTTTATTGGCACATGTCTTTAGCTGGTGGGAAGTGTCCTCTATTCCAGCACCCTTATTCTTGTCAGGGAAAAAAAACAATTGGACAAGTAAAAGATGTACCTCTCCCAATTACTAGTGGTCCCGTTGGTTAGTGTCACCAGCAGTTTCAGCCTTGCACAGTATTGGGCATATGTTATAGTCAAAACTACAAAGAAATCTAGATGTTAGCAAGCAATTCTGATTATGTGGCAGCGTATTACGTTACCTGTGCAATTACCTAAATTAATGATATAGTCTTTTCTAGTCACTTGAGAATTTTCTATATATTTTCATGTATATTATAATTTTTTTAACCACTTGACCACTGGGCACTTAAACCCCCTTCCTAACCAGACCAATGTTCAGCTTTCGGTGCTCTCACACTTTGAATGACAATTACTCAGTCATGCAACACTGTACCCAAATACATTTTTTGTCCTTTTTTTCACACAAATAGAGCTCTCTTTTGTTGGTATTTAATCACCGCTGGGTTTTTTATTTTTTTGCGCTATAAATCAAAAAAAGACTGAAAATTCGGTAAAAAATAAATAAAAAATTCTTTGTTTCTATTAAAATGTATGGCAGAGTATTGGCACTGAGCAGCGCTGTGGGCACTACACATCCAGCCCACAGCGCTGCTGCCATCTCTCCCCCTCTCCGCTTCTCCCCTCTCACTGTACCGATCGGTACAGAGAGGGGAGGGAGGAACCGGTTGGTTTACATGTGACCGACCGATATCAGCAGCAGTTTACTGTGATCCGTGATGTCGCGGATGTTCCCGAGTGCGTGCCCCAGGAGGCGCGCGGGAGCAAGGTTCTGGGAGGACGTCCCACGGATGTCCACCCAGAATAAGCTGACCGCGCTGTAGCCGTCTTTCGGCTATGGCCCGGTCGGCATGTAGTTAAAGCGGAGTTCTGCCGAAGTGTTTTTTTTTTTTTTTTTTATAAGTCAGCAGCTACAAATACTGCAGCTGCTGACTTTTAAAATGTGGACACTTACCTTTCCAGGGCGCCCGTGATGTCGCCAATCGAAGCCTATCTGTCACTTGGCTCTCGGGTGCTGCTGCCGCCATCTTTGTTAAGGGAATCGGGAAATGAAGCCTTGCGGCTTCACTTCCCGGTTCCCTACTGCGCATGCGCGAGTCACACTGCCCAATCCGGATGGTCCCTGCGTTTAGCCGCGTTTTTGTTTACACGCGTTTTTTCATTTTTGGCTGTTTAAAAAAAGAAAAAAAACGTGACTAAACGCGGCATGTAAACGCAGCTAAATGGCCGTTTTTAGACGCCGGTTTCCTAGCTGTCAAGTTAAATCGTTCAGGAGAGCTTGAACAACGTCCCGTGTACATGAAGCCTTAGTTGACGAAAATAATCTAGTCAACGAAATTACACTGCTGTGGCTTAAAAGGGGTAAACGTGCAAGAGCTGAAGTGGTTAATTCATGTTCCATATTTTGAGGCCTAGAGAAGGCATCTTTCACCTTGGGCACCCTGCAGATTAATCGTTGAGGTAACCAGAGGAAAGCAACCTTGAGGAAAAATAAACAATTCAGAAAGTATCAAAGGGATTATAAGCAAATGTTTTGATAAGCTAATGATATTGTAAATAGGATGCCATCGTGTGTAATCAGATCGTGTGATATATGGGCACAAGTTCCTCTCGGCTCCAAATATTTGTCTCTGTGGTCTTCCCCGGGTATGCCAGCGTTGTGTACATTTTTTTTCACTCTCTCTCATGTCCGTGATTTGTCATGTGTCTGGAACTTCCGCAGCAAATATTTTCAGCCAGGAAAGGGTGTGTGTTTTGAAAAGATATTTTAGCTCTCGTCCCACGGGGTCACACAGACTAGGAAACAGGTGAACGCAGTGCGAGGTCTCTGCCAAAAATAAGGTGGTGGAGAGGTTGTGGTTGATGTGATGTAATGGGCTAAACCTGCCTTGTTTTGATGTTTCTGCAAAATATACAATATTCTCTTTCTGGTTGTACCGTCTGGTTCTTTCTTGCAGGGCATGCAGTTGTCGTAACGAAGGGCTTGTTCTCATGTGTGGCAGCCCTTGCTGACACTCTAAAAATGAACCTTGGTGGATCGCTTTTCAGTGGGTGTTTGACAGGTAGTGGGGAGGTGATCTGTTGTGTTGTCACCTCCCTGTTTTAACCCTAAAAAGGCTGCATCACCAGGCTGCAACCGCATGCATTAAACGCAGTTGCAGCACGGTTGTGGCACAGCCCCATTGACTTAAGTAGGTGCCATTTGACGGCAGTACAGCCTTCCAAATGCAACAATGGCCATGACGTGTACAGCCCTAAGCGGCTGAATGCACGGGTAGGTGGGGGGTGGTAAAACTGCATTAAATGCATTGCATCTCTGCAATACTTAAACATTTCTCCACGTTTTATCCCTTTTAAAGGCCCCTCGAATACAGAAAAATATTGGTTGATTTGCCAGAAGGCACCTTTTATAGGTCATCTCTTTTAGAGTCAATTTCTTTTGCGCCAGCATGCGTAGTGATATACAGTATCTAACGAAAGTGAGTACACCCCTCACATTGACACGTGACAACACTGAAGAAATTACACTTTGCTACAATGTAAAGTAGTGAGTGTACAGCTTGTATAACAGTGTAAATTTTGGTGTCCCCTCAAAATAACTCGACACACAGCCATTAATGTCTAAACCGCTGGCAACAAAAGTGAGTACACCCCTAAGTAAATATGTCCAAATTGGGCCCAAAGTGTCAATATTTTGTGTGGCCACCATTATTTTCCAGCACTGCCTTAACCCTCTTGGGCATAGAGTTCACCAGAGCTTCACAGGTTACCACTGGAGTCCTCTTCCACTCCTCCAGGACAATATCACGTAGCTGGTAGATGTTAGAGACCTTGCGCTCCTCCACCTTCTGTTTGAGGATGCCCCACAGATTCTCAATATGGTTTAGGTCTGGAGATGTGCTTGGCCAGTCCATCACCTTTACCCTCAGCTTCTTTAGCAAGGTAGTGGTTGTCTTGGAGGTGTGTTTGGGGTCGTTATCATATTGGAATACTGCCCTGCGGCCCAGTCTCCGATGTGAGGGGTGTACTCGCTTTTTTGAGATACTGTATATAATATGTATTTTTCTTCATCTTCGTTTTTGTGTATAGACGCATACAAAATGTGCGTTTACTTATGTATGTACATGGCGATGGGGTTAATAAAAAAAAAATAAATACATTTGGGGATTTTTTTTAAAACTAATTTCTTGGCTTTATTGCTATCACATAGGGGACCAATATCCCTCTAATGCCGTGTACACACGAGCGGAATATCTGACAGAAAAAGTCAGACGGAAGCTTTTCAGCGTATATTCCAATCGTGTGTATGCCCCATCAGACTTTTTACGTTGAAAATTCTGACGGACCTAGAAAGGGAACATGTTCTAAGTTTTTCCAACGGAACCAATTCCTATCGAGAAAACCGCTCGTCTGTATGCTGTTCCGGTGTACCAAAAAGGACGCATGCTCTGAAGCAAGTACGAGACAGAAGCTATTGGCTACTGACTATTGCACTTTCTTTTTCTAGTCTCGTCATACGTGTTGTACGTCACCGCATTCTAGACGGTCGGACTTTGGTGTGACCGTGTGTAGGCAAGACCGCTTGAGTGGAATTCCATCAGAGAAACCTTCAGAGTTTATTCGGACGGCAAAACCGCTCGTGTGTGTACGCGGCATTAGGCTTGATTCACATTAATGCATTGTCTCTATTTTGCGGGACAAGGGCCGCATTTAGCCCTTTGCACGCCTTTATCTTGCCCTTGGGGCACTGTTTTCCCCCCCACTGACCCCAACAACGGGTTACTATTTCTCCCACTGACACCAGAGATGGGGAATTAATTCTCCTGCTGACACCAATGAAAGGAGCACTATTTCTCCTACTGACACTAATGATGTCATTATTTATTTATTTATTTATTTATTTATTTATTTATTTAATTTTTTTTTACTCCCACTGACCACCAAGCCTATGCCATTGTTTACTCCCACTGATGCCAGGACATTTTCTACTTCCACTTGCCACAGTCAGACCCCCCTAAAGTTTAAAGAGCAGTAAACTGTCCCATTGTTTCAAAAGTTTGGAGACCCCTGTTCTAAGTGATAGTACTTTTGTAATTACAGGATCTCTTTTTAATAAGACATCTAGTGTCTATTAGACCCCTGATGTATCCCTTCCCCTCCCATCCACTGAAGCCCATGGAGCACAGATGCCACTCCTTTAGCTGTTTCCTCAGCAGCTGGGTAAAAACAACGCTTATCCTGATCAGTGAAGGGATGTTCTCTGAGCTCCCGCTACCCTACCCATCAACACTCGCCATGCTGGTTCCAGGCCAGCCGGGGGGGGGGGGGACAGCAGGATCCAGTATAATTAACTGTCACCATAGCAGCTGGGGAGCGTGTTTTAAAAAAAAAAAGAAAATTCAGAATCATACTTGCCTAGGTGGATGCAGCATCAGGCCCCCTGCCGGCTCTAAGATGTGGACACTTACCTGTCCAGGGCGCCTGTGATGTCACCACCCGAAGCCTATCTGTCGCTCAGCTCTCAGGTGCTGCTGCCGCCATCTTCGTTAAGGAAATCGGAACATGAAGCCTTGCGGCTTCACTTCCCGGTTCCCTACTGCGCATGCGCGAGTCATGCTGCGCATTTCGGATGGTCCCTGCGTTTAGCCGCGTTTCGTTTACAGGCGTTTTTCATTTTTGGCTATTTAAAAAAAAGAAAAAAACGTGACTAAACACGGCATTTAAACGCAGCTAAATGACCGTTTTTAGACGCCGGTTTCCTAACTGTCAAGTTAAATCGTTCAGGAGAGGTTGAACAACGTCCTGTGTACATGAAGCCTTAGTTGACGAAAATAATCTAGTCACCGAAATTACACTGCTGTGGCTTAAAAGGGGTAAACGTGTGCAAGAGCTGAAGTGGTTAATTCATGTTCCATATTTTGAGGCCTAGAGCAGGCATCTTTCACCTTGGGCACCCTGCAGATTAATCGTTGAGGTAACCAGAGGAAAGCAACCTTGAGGAAAAATAAACGATTCAGAAAGTATCAAAGGGATTCTAAGCAAATGTTTTGATGCGCTAATGATATTGTAAATAGGATGCCATCGTGTGTAATCAGATCGTGTGATATATGGGCACAAGTTCCTCTCTGCTCCAAATATTTGTCTCTGTGGTCTTCCCCGGGCATGCCAGCGATATATGTACATTTTTTTCGCTCTCTCATGTCCGTGATTTGTCATGTGTCTGGAACTTCCGCAGCAAATATTCTCAGCCAGGAAAGGGTGTGTGTTTTGAAAAGATATTTTAGCTCTCGTCCCACGGGGTCACACAGACTAGGAAACAGGTGAACGCAGTGCGAGGTCTCTGCCAAAAATAAGGTGGAGAGGTTGTGGTTGATGTGATGGTAACGGGCTAAACCTCATGCCTTGTTTTGATGTTTCTGCAAAATATACAATATTCTCTTTCTGGTTGTACCGTCTGGTTCTTTCTTGCAGGGCATGCAGTTGTCGTAAAAAAGGGCTCGTTCTCATGTGTGGCAGCCCTTGCTGACAGTCTAAAAATGAACCCTGGTGGATTGCTTTTCAGTGGGTGTTTGACAGATAGCGGGGAGGTGATCTGTTGTGTTATCGCCTCCTGTTTTAACCCTAAAAAGGCTGCATCACCAGGCTGCAACCGCATGCATTAAACGCAGTTGCAGCACGGTTGCGGCACAGCCCCATTGACTTAAGTAGGTGGCGTTTGACGGCAGTACAGCCTGCCAAATGTAACAATGGCCATGACGTGTACAGCCCTAAGCGGCTGCATGCCCGGGTAGGTGGGGGGTGGTAAAACTGCATTAAATGCATTGCATCTCTGCAACATTTCTCCATGTTTTATCCCTTTTTAAAAACCCCTCGAATACAGAAAAATATTGGTTGATTTGCCAGAAGGCACCTTTTATAGGTCATCTCTTTTAAAATCAATTTCTTTTGCGCCAGCATGCGTAGTGATATAAAGTATCTCACGAAAGTGAGTACACCCCTCACATTGACACATGTGACAACACTGAAGAAATAACACTTTGCTATAATGTTAAGTAGTGAGTGTACAGCTTGTATAACAGTGTAAATTTGGTATAAAGAGGGGGGATAGTAGAATAGGGATTATAGCGGTGCGAAAATGCAATATAGAGTGGTCAGGGTTGACTAACTATTCAATGCTCAAGAGATTTTTTTACAAAATAATTTTATTACATACAATTACAATCATGTTATAGACAATACATAATAGAGAAAGAGAAAATTAATATACAAAGTAAACAATACTAAATCTAATGGAGTAAGCAGTCAATTTTTTGGTCCCCAATAGCAGCGGACCGTTTTAAAAAAAAAAAGTCAACACAGACTAGTTGATCAGTTCAGACATACCAGTTAAATTAGAGAGTGATTCATGGTTACACTAAATGTAATAACCTGGAGTAGGCTATACAGGCCTTAGTAGACAGTTCCGACATGTTTCGCCATACCAAATGGCTTCCTCAGGGTGGGCCTACTGTACAGGGTTAGTATATCTAATATGAAGGAAAATTTCATAATTAATAATTATTTGTATTATGAACGGTCCGCTGCTATTGGGGACCAAAAAATTGACTGCTTACTCCATTAGATTTATTATTGTTTACTTTGTATATTAATTTTCTCTTTCTCTATTATGTATTGTCTATAACATGATTGTAATTGTATGTAATAAAATTATTTTGTAAAAAAATCTCTTGAGCATTGAATTGTTAGTCAACCCTGACCACTCTATATTGCATTTTCGCACCGCTATAATCCCTATTCTACTATCCCCCCTCTTTATACCTAAATACCTAAATACCTAAAGGGATGAGGTGCTGTATAACCTAGTGGATCCTCTCTGCCTTTTTTATACATTACTTAGTGTAAATTTGGTGTCCCCTCAAAATAACTCAACACACAGCCATTAATGTCTAAACCGCTGACAACAAAAGTGAGTACACCCCTAAGTGAAAATGTCCAAATTGCGCCCAAAGTGTCAATATTTTGTGTGGCCACCATTATTTTCCAGCACTGCCTTAACCCTCTTGGGCATGGAGTTCACCAGAGCTTTACAGGTTACCACTGGAGTCCTCTTCCACTCCTCCAGGACAACATCACGTAGCTGGTAGATGTTAGAGACCTTGCACTCCTCCACCTTCTGTTTGAGGATGCCCCACAGATTCTCAATAGGGTTTAGGTCTGGAGACATGCTTGGCCAGTCCATCACCTTCACCCTCAGCTTCTTTAGCAAGGTAGTGGTCGTCTTGGAGGTGTGTTTGGGGCCGTTATCATATTGGAATACTGCCCTGCGGCCCAGTCTCCGATGTGAGGGGTGTACTCGCTTTTGTGAGATACTTTATATAATATGTATTTTTCTTCATCTTCGTTTTTGTGTATAGACGCATACAAAATGTGCGTTTTTACTTATGTATGTACATGGCGATGAGGTTAATAAAAATAAAAAAAAAGGGGATTTTTTAATAACTTATTTCTTGGCTTTATTGCTATCACATAGGGGACCAATATCCCTCTAATGCCGTGTACACACGAGCGGAATGTCTGACAGAAAAAGTCAGACGGAAGCTTTTCATCGTATATTCCGATCGTGTGTATGCCCCATCGGACTTTTTACGTTAAATTCTGACGGACCTAGAAAGGGAACATGTTCTAAGTTTTTCCGACGGAACCAATTCCTATTGAGAAAACCACTCGTTGCTCTGAAGCAAGTACGAGACAGAAGCTATTGGCTACTGACTATTGCACTTCCTTTTTCTAGTCCCGTCATACGTGTTGTACGTCACTGCGTTCTAGACGGTCGGACTTTGGTGTGATCGTGTGTAGGCAAGACCGCTTGAGCGGAATTCCATCAGAGAAACCTTCAGAGTTTATTCGGACGCAAAACCGCTCGTGTGTGTGTGTACGCGGCATTAGGCTTGATTCACATTAATGCATTGTCTCTATTTTGCGGGACAAGGGCCGCATTTAGCCATTTGCGCACCTTTTATCTTGCCCTTGGGGCACTGTTTCCCCCCCCCCCCACTGACCCCAACAACGGGGTACTATTTCTCCCACTGACACCAGAGATGGGGAATTAATTCTCCTGCTGACACCAATGAAGGAGCACTATTTCTCCTACTGACACCAATGATGTCATTTATTTATTTACATTTTTTTTACTCCCACTGACCACCAAGCCTATGCCATTGTTTACTCCCACTGATGCCAGGAGATTTTCTACTTCCACTTGCCACAGTCAGACCCCCCTAAAGTTTAAAGTGGTTGTAAACCCTTACAAACCACTTTGACCTACAGGTAAGCCTAGATTAAGGCTTACCTGTAGGTCCAATAAATATCTCCTAAACCTACATGGTTTAGGAGATATTTAGAAAAGAAAAGGCATCGCTGTCTACGGCGCATGCGCCGTAGACAGCGTCGCGCGGGCGCACTGCGCATGCCGGGTTCACGGCGATATGCTGCTTTCCTGCGCCTGCGCGGGAGTGACGTCATCGCCGCTCCAGCGAATGACAGCGCTGGAGCGGCGAGACCCGGAAGTCACTCCGGGTTTGATGGCGACGCGGAAGATCGTGGATGAGGACCGCTTCGGGGGCTTCGTTTTCAGGTAAGTCATTCATAATGAGCTAGTATGCTATGCATACTACCTCATTATGCCTTTGCCTTGCAGGGTGTCTTTTTTTTTTTTTTAAAGAGGCTTTACTTCCTCTTTAAAGAGCAGTAAACTTTCCCATTGTTTCAAAAGTTTGGAGACCCCTGTTCTAAGTGATAGTAATTTTGTAATTACAGGATCTCTTTTTAATAAGACATCTAGTGTCTATTAGACCCCTGATGTATCCCTTCCCCTCCTATCCACTGAAGCCCATGTAGCACAGATGCCACTCCTTTAGCTGTTTCCTCAGCAGCTGGGTAAAAACAACACTTATCCTGATCAGTGAAGGGATGTTCACTCGCCATGCTGGTTCCAGGCCCGCCGGGGGGACTGCAGGATCCAGTATAATTAACTGTCGCCATAGCAGCTGGGGAGCATGTTTTAAAAAAAAAAAGAAAATTCAGAATCATACTTGCCTAGGTGGATGCAGCATCAGGCCCCCGCCGGCTCCAAGACCTAGCAATCAAACAACGCCAATCGCTTGGTTCTCAGTGCTCCCTGAGCAGAGAGCTGGTGACTGTCAGTCACTGTCTCTCTTGCTCTGCCCTAAACCTCCCCTCCCACGCTCATTGGAGAGCTGGGCTGTGGAGGGGGTGGGAGTGGCTAGCTCAGGCTCTCAGCAGTTTGCTAAGAGGCTGAGCTGGGTGCCGGTCCAGGCATGTGAGCGGATCACAATCTTCCTGAGCCTGGACCGGCTCTGTGATGTCAGCCGACAGCTGGCTTCAGCCCACTGTTTGCTAAAAACGAGTCACAGGAGTGCATAACAAACTGTGACAAGTGTCTTAAAGCTGAAGTCCAGGGATTTTGCATTGGGCCAGCTTGGCCCAGTGTATAAGTATACATAAATTATTGCGATTAGCCTCTGTGGAAGTTGTAAATCACCGTAGTAGCCAAAGATACTACAATGCTGGCTGCAAACTTCCGGTTCCATGTTTGGTGACTGCCCTTCAGCAAAGTAACCACAGGGGGTTGCTTACTCGTTGCGGCCACCGCCAATTTTCTGGAACACGTCATAGGTCCCAGAAGGCATTCACAAAGCACAGCATGACTCCCGCATACGTAGTGGGAAGCCACAAGGATTCACAGCTGGCTTCCCACAATTAACACACTGGTGCTTGGGACCCGCAGACTGGCGAGGTACTGGCAAAGGTGAGGACAGCACTGGATCCCTAGACAGGTAAGTGTCCGTTTTATTAAAAGTCAGCAGCTACAGTATTTGAAGCTGTTGATTTTTAATCAAACAGGGTGAAGAACCTCTTTAAAGAGGAGTTGCCCTGAAAAAAATAAATTAAAAGTCAGCAGCTACAAATACTGCAGCTGCTGACTTTTAATAATTGGAAACACTTACCTGTTCCAGGGTCCAGCGATGCGGGGGAACAAAGCCCCGCTCGTTCCCCCTCCCCTCCGTGATTGGCTGCGCAGTCATCTGGGACCTGTGACGTGTCCCAGATTACTGAACGGAGGGAGGGAGCCCTTCCTGCGCCGAGGGGAAGTGATGTCACCAGCCCAGGCACCGAAGGAGGCAGACTACGAGGGACCCCTAGCAACAGGCATTTAGAGGTGAGTTCAAAAAAAAAATTTCCAAATGTAAAATTATATTTTTATTTTTTGTGTGCAACACCACTTTAAGTGAACCCAAAGCTCTTTCTTTAAATTTAAAAATAATGTAGATTTGAGATGAGCTTGGATATGAGTTTTTGAGTTAGTTGGGTTCTTATAGGCCTACTCTGTTGACCGCTCCCAGCAGGGCCTACCGAGGACCATGTACAACATTCATTTACTAACAAGGTTTTCTACTTTTTGCATAAAACTTAACTAAATGCCCTGTCCCCCCCCCCCCCCCCCCGTCTTGGTTTTTGTTGCTGATTACTCTATTATTGAACCCTCCATTATTGATTTACAGCACACCTGAGCCGATGTAGACTGCCATCTCTCGGAGAGCTGCTTGCTTTCATCTGCCTACAGGTAGCCCAGTCTCGGGAAGCTTTTGAATAGCAGACAAGCATTCAAGGCTGTACAGCAGGCATTGAAGCATCTCTTATGCCCCTTTCACACTGCTGCGACTTAAAAGTTGAGGGAATGCCTGTGTAAACTTGAGGTCTATGGACCTCAACTCGCATGAAAGTCGCCCCAAAGTAGTACAGGGACTACTTTGAAGTCGGCACGACTTGTAGTCGCGCATATATGAATGGTTGTCATTGAAAATCATGGGGAACGACTTGTCATGCGACTTTGCATTCCCTAGTCGCAGGACAAGTCGTACAAGTGTGAAAGGGGCCTTAGCAGCCATAACCTCCTCGGCTCTGTTGAAACAGTTGACCTCCTATGGTTCTGAGTAGGAAACTCCTGCTGATCCAATGCAGGAGACACGTGGGTTGGTTTTGTTTTCATGCTGAAAG